>CM053598.1:195190314-195207086 GCA_028646575.1 Pseudocheirus occidentalis
GATCAATGTTCTGGGCTGGGGGGTAGGGACAAAAAGGGGAGAAAATTTGTAACTCAAAACCTTGTGGAAATGAATGATGTAACCAAGAAAATAAATTAAAATTAAAAAAAAAAAAAGAAATTCTCAAGGAAAATTGCCCTGACATTTTAGAAACTGAGGGTAAAATAGAACTTGAAAGAATTCATATATCACCTTTTAAAAAGATCCCACACCTCTGCTGCTGCTACTGCTGTTGCCGCCACTGCTGTGCAACTGACAAGTGCCGTTGGCTCAGTGTTACTGCTTCCTGAAGGCCTCTGTGCCATCTCCTGTCCTCATGGATGGACTTCCACACATGCAGCTCACAGAGATCAAACCACTCCTAAATGACAAGAATATCACATGAAACTTCCAGAACTTTGACTGTCAGGGGCATGACATAGAACAGCTCATGGTGTGGTACATGTCACCATGCAAGATTCACCAAAAAGGAAGAGACCAGTTATTCTCACTTATCATGACGTTGGCTTAAACCATAAGTCCTGTTTTAATGCATTCTTTAACTTTGAAGCCATGCAAGAGTTTGCCCAGCACTTTGCTGTATGCCATGTGGATGCCCCAGGCCAGCAGGAAGGTACACCCCCTTTCCCAACCAGGTACCAGTACCCTACCATGGATGAACTGACTGAAATGCTGCCTGCTATCTTAACTCATTTAAGCTTGAAAAGTATCATTGGAATTGGAGTTGGAGCTGGTGCTTACATCCTTAGCAGGTTTGCTCTCGGTCATCCAGAGCTAGTGCAAGGTCTTATACTCATCAATGCTGACCCCTGCGCTAAAGGCCGGATTAACCGGGAAGCCTCCAAGTTCTCAGGCTGGACAACTAACATTGTAGACATTATTTTGGCTCATCACTTTGGGCAGGAAGAGTTGCAAGGCAATCTAGACCTGATCCAAACATATTGACTCCACATTGCTCAAGATATTAATCAAAAAAATCTATAGCTGTTCCTGGGTTCCTATAATAGTGGCAGAGATCTGGAGATTGAGAGGCCCATACTGGGCAATAGCGACAACAGAAGAAAAACTCTAAAGTGTCCTATGTTACTGGTGGTAGGAGACAGCTCACCTGCAGTTGAAGCTATGGTTGAATGCAATGCTGTCCTGGACCCTATGAACACAACTCTACTAAAGATGGCAGATTGTGGAGGGTTACCTCAAGTGATTCAGCCTGGGAAGCTGACTGAAGCGCTCAAATACTTTGTGCAGGGAATGGGCTATATACCAGCGTCCAGTATGACACAGCTTCTCCAATCACGCATCCATTCCACATCCAGCATAGGCTCTGGAAAGAGTGTCTACAGCCGGTCTCTGACAAGCACACAGTCAGAAGAAACTCCAGGAGCCCTTGAGTCAGCCAACATCCTGGACAGGTCACAGACCATGGAGGTATCCTGTCAAGCAGATGCACCTCTCCTGGACCCATCCAAGTCCTCCCCTAACTGACTAGCCTCATAATATAGCATTTCATCCAGCAAACTGGCATTTGCTGTCCTCATTCATGCATGGCCACTTGTAACCTCTTCATTAGCCTGGACTGATGGTTCTTTCAGCCTTTTTTTGTACATACCCAGTGACCTCCACACGGTCACCATAACATTCCAGTCTTAGGAGATATGTCCACAGTCTTCCCTGTGCTTTCTCAACTCTATCAGATAAGATTCTCTGATACCAGTTCTCTATATGTGTGTGTGTGTATGTGTGTGTGTGTGTGTGTGTGTGTGTGCGTGCTCGCATGTGCATAGTTCTGTGAATTTAGAATCACTTTCTTGTTAAGCTTCTACAAAGGAAAGAAAGGGACTTGTTTTTTTCCTTTCTGTTTTCAGTGGTGTTTTCAGGGGAGAAAACACAGAATCAACTTTGTTTGGTCAGGCCGATAGGTTTTCTTGTGCTATGTAGCTCTCAGTTCAGGTCATTTGGTTTGCAAGCTTACTTGAATACAGAGTAGTGCTGAGTAATGTGAAAGGTCAAAATTAGTGTTTGTGCCTCTCCTCCTCAAAGATAAAGGGAAACACTCTTGCACATAGAGAAAAGGGAAGGTGGCCTGGTGCTTCTGTTCAAATGAATTCACATACACTAATCATTCTACAGCTAAATAAAAAGGGAGCAAAGTATTCTCACTGAGAGCCTATGAGCAGTGGCAGTTCTGATGCAGAGTGGAGTTGTTTTTTAAAGCTGCACATATGATTTAATTACAAGACTCTCTTTTGCTGCAGAAACATTGAAAGCAAAATGCAGAGCTCTCACTCTACAGGGCCCAAAGAGGCGTGGAGACTCACCTGGCCCTCACCTGCTGCCGCAGTGCAGAAGGGTCTGCTGTTCAACTCATTAAGAAGCACTCGTGTGGATGATGAGGTGCTAATCTCAAAAGAACACAGTCCAGATCTTCCCAAACTGAGTGGGAAGCAGTTCTGTGGATGAAGGGAGTTCTGTAGGCATTATCATGTTACACTAATATCACTGTGTTCAGACAGACCTTATGCAAACTCCATTTAAAATGATGTCAAACACAATTGTCTGAAAGATCCTTTGCCTTGTAAGCCCCCTTTTGGTGAGAGGGAAGGTGCCTCTGAGGGGAAGTCTCCACCTGGATCTCACATGAAGAGAGCCCCAGCGCCAGGGCCCTGGCCTGACTTTCTTAGCAACAAATTCTGCCTAGTTGACCTGGTGCTGAGTGGGAGGTGCAGGGACTCTCAGGGGTAGATCTGCTTTAAACCACAGAAATAGGAAAGAAGCCACTCTGCTAGAGTACAACTTTTTACAGATTATTAAATAAAGCAGTATATGTCTAAAAAATAGATCCCAAAAAGAAAACTCCTAGGAATGCTATAGCCAGGTTCTGGAGTCCCCAGATAAAGGAGAAAATAATACAAGCTGCCAAGAAGAAACAATTTGAATACTGTGGAAACACAATCAGGATAACTCAGGATCTAGTAGCTTCTACATTAAGGGATCAAAGGGCCTGGAATATGATATTCAGGAGATCAAGGGAGCTAAGATTAAAACCAAGAATCACCTACCCAGAAAAATGGAGTATAATGTTTCAGGGGACAATATGGTCATTCAGTGAGGTGGAGGACTTTCAAACATTCTTACTGAAAAAACCAGAACTGAAAAGAAAATGTGACACTCAAATACAAGAAGCATGAGAAGGTAAACAAGGAAAAGAAATCATAAAGAACTTATCAAAGTTGAACTGTTTACATGCCAACATGGAAAAACAATTGTAACTTATGAAACTTTTCTCAGTATGAGGACAGGTGAAGGGAATACAAATGTATACATACGTATACATACACCCATCTACATAGGAAGGTATATATATATATGGGTATGAATACATATCTGAGTATGTGTATATATGTGTACATAGAGGGCACAAGATCAATTGAATAGGAAGGGACAATACTTTAAAATGTGAAATTCTGAGGTGGGAGAGGACTAGGATGAGAGGAGACAGGGAGAGACAGAATAGGATTAATCATCTCATATAGAAGAGGGAAGGGATAACTGTTACAATGGAGGTGAAGAATAGGAAGCCAAAAGGGAAAGGGTCAACCTTACTCTCATTGAATTTGGCTTAGGGTAGGAATGACATAAACAGGAGAATAGGGACAATGGGGATGAAAGGTAGGATGATGGAGAGGAGTTCAAAGTGGGATGGAAGGTTGCTGGAAGCACACTCTTATGTAAAGGACAGGGACAGGGTAGAGAATAGAATGGGGGGGCAGAATAGGAAGGAGGGACATATAATCAGTATCTCACAATATGTCCTTTGTGGAGATGTTTTGCATAACTACACATGTACAGCCTGTATTGAATTGCTCGTCTTTACAGTGGGGTGGATGATGAGGGAGGAAGGGATAGAATCTAGAATTTTAAGCTGTATAATCAAATGCTAATATATATATATACATACATACATATTATATGTTATTATTATTATTATTATTATTATTATTATTATTATTATTATTATCTACATGCAACTGGGAATGAGAATATACAGGCACTGGGGTGGGAGATCCATCTTGCCCTACTGAAAAGTCAGAGAGGTGATGTCAGAGGACATAGGAGAGAGCAGCCTGGGTGAGGGGTTATACAGTGGGATGGCTGTTTTGGGGTGGGGGAAAGATGGGGAGATAATTTGTAACTCAAAATCTTGTGGAATGGAATGATTTAAACCAGAAAATAAATAAATGAATTAGAAAAGACATTTTTGGACATATGGTAAGTTTGCTTTTGTTATTATCAAGATTATCACATAATTGATTGTGTCTTTCATTTTCTCTCAATCTGTGTTTTAGGTAAGTTGTTTTTACTTATATTTATTATATTTTGCCAGTCCGATTTCTTTTCCATAGTGTTTCTCATTCTCTTATATTTCAGTTTAATCTGTCTCATTTAATCTTATTTTCAAGGTGTTTTTTATTTCAATAAGATCTTGTATCTCTTTTAGCAAGTTGTTTATTCTTCTAAAAATAATTTCTCCAATGCTTTCATTTCCTTTCCCTATCTTGTCCTTAAAGTTCTCATTTCACTAGTAGTATCATCTTGAAAATTATTTTTTCCTTTAGTAATTACAATTGAACTGACAGAAATTCTGGGTTTGCTTATAAATGATGTGGAATGAGTTATAACTTTCTGTTTTCAGTGTCTCTCCCAAATATTCCTTTATTATTGTTCCTTTCTTACGTGTTCCTATTTCCTTTCCCTCTTTTGGTAATACTTTGTGTAAGTATCATGCTCTGTGCATTGTTTATTTCTCCTTTGCCTAGCATTCTATTTATCTTAAAAATCCAGGTACAATTTTTTTCACTCTCACTTTTTACAAGAGAACAAGTCTTGATTTTTCTTTTATCTTGTATAAGATAACTTTTCTACTTTATTGTAAAATTTGGGCTAAACCTTTATAGTCCATATGTATGTCAGTGTTAAGTAAAATATTTGCCTTTCTTTGCCTTCTTCTGACTTTTGAATTCTTTTTGCAAACTTTACATTTTTACTTATTTTAACTTTCAATATGAAATTTGTTATATTTATTGTATTGAAATGTAAAGAATGTTATACAGTGCTCTCTCTCTCTCTCTACATATATGCATATATACATACACACATACATAGGAGCAATGAGAGATGTGATTTTAGGTACCTCTAGAGTAATTCTAACCAGCACCCTATGAAAAGATGTTTTGTGCCAGGACAGTCTTGTTGAGCAGCAGTTTCCTCCAACTCTGATTATTAGCTTCTTCCTATTAGACCTTTCTTGATGTCTACACTACACAGATTCTGGCCCAGTTGTCCTTGTCATCATGCTGTTCTGAGCTCTTGTCTATTTCACTTTGGAGCAATGGGGGAGGCTTTACTTATTGGCACTGAAATGAATCATAGCACTAAGTTTTAAGGATTGGATTTTCTGTCTGGAAACCTTTACCAGTAACCACAGACAGCTGTTTCTTTTCTATTTACCTTTACTAGCAAGATGCACTTACTCTAGTTCCTCCTTGGATTTCTTGATCATTTCTCAATTTTGTCTGTCCCTCCCCCCACCTGATATCCCCAAATCATTACTTGAGTATTTGTAAGACATCTGTCTTGTTTTGCTGAAATCTCACTCAAATAATTTGAATAAATCTGACTTCTGTTCTTTAAGAAAGTATACAAATTTAAGTAGTTATAAGAAAGATTAGGCATTGTTCATATATTGGTATGTTGCTAATTAATGTACATTTTAAACTGTTAGTAAGAATTACTGAATTTAAAAGTAGGTAATCACAAGGGATGTGCTATTAAATGTTTTACAAGTGATTTTTTAATACTGGGTTTTTGGCAGGCCTGGTATGTCACACATAATACATTTTAAAATTTAACCTGCATTAACCTTTTCAATACCACTTTTTCAAGTGCATATAAATAACAGAATGATAAAACTTACCTTGATTCAGTTTTTGAGGCATAAATGCTCACACTGAAAAACTCGACTCTTGGTTACATTTTTTTATAAAGTATAGTAGAATTAAAAAAAAATGCCTCCCTGATTACATGTAAAACCAAATTTTCACCCAAAAAAAAGGTATGAATTTCTAATTCTATGTTGCATTCCTTCTCTCTGAGGTGGTAAGCAGTCTGATATACGTTATACATGTACAATCATGCAAAACATTTTGGGATTCACCATCTGTGTAAGAAAAAAAGAGTCAAAGAAAAGGAGGAAGAAAAATAGTATGGTTCAGCCTGTATTCAGACAAAATCAATTGTTTCTCTGACTGAATCTCTGAGTGGAGATAGAATTATTCACCGTTGAGTCCTATGACGTTGAATTGGATCATTGTTTTGCTAAGAATATCTATGTTATTCACAGTTTTTCATAATATAATATTACTATTACTGTGTACAGTGTTTTCCTGGTTCTGCTGATTTCACTTGGTTCATTTTGTGTATGTCTTTTTTCCCCTAGAATCATTCTGCTTTTAGCTTTTTTCCCGGAATTTATTTATTCATTTTTCAACATTCATTTTCACAAGATTTTGAGTTGCAAATTTTCTCACCATCTATCTCCTACCTCTCACCCTAACATGGCATTCGTACTGATTACCCCTTCCCCCATTCTGCCCTCCTTTTTCTCTTACTCCCTTTCCTTCTCTTTCCTCCCTTCCCCCTTACTTTCTTTTTTTTAAATTTATTTTTTTTCTTACTTTCATTGAAGACCAGATAAGTTTGTATACCAAATTGCCTGTATACCTTACTTCCTGGGAGCATCTAAAACCAATTTTTTGATATTTAAAAAAAATCAGTTTTGTATTTTCTCTCTTTTTCTTCTTCACCTACTGCCTTTGAGAAGATAATTAAATATAGTGGTCATATTATGAAAGACTAATTATATTTCCCATTTTACTATCCTGGCCCTCATTTATCTTATTTTCTCCTTTGACCCCATCCATTTAGAAAGTGTTAGCTTCTGACCATCCCCTCCTCCAATCTGCCTTCCCTTCTATCATACTCCTCTCTTTTCCCATTCCCTATGTTCCCATCTGCTAAGCTACTCAAGTGAGGTATTCCATCCTTAAGTCAAATGCAATGAGGATAAGGTTGACTCATTCCCTTTCATCTCCCTACTTATCCCCTCCATTTAATAGTTTTCCCTTGCCTCTTTTATGTGAGATAATTTACCCTATTCTTTCTCTCACTTTCTTTTCCCGATATATTCTTCTCACCCGATAATTTCATTTTTTAGATATCATCCCATATATTTAACTCAGCCTGTTACCTCTGTCTATACATGCATATATATTCCCTTTAAGTATCCTCATAATGAAAAAGTCTCATGATTTGCAAATATTGGCTTACCATATAGGAATGCAAATAGTTCATCTTTAGTAAGTCCCTTGTATTTGCTCATTCCTCTTTACCTTTTCATGCTTCTCTTAGAAGATCTGAGAGTCAAATTTTCTTTTCATCTCCAGTCTTTTCATCAAGAATGCTTGAAAGTCATCTTTTAATTGAATCCCTTTAATTTCCCCTGAAATTGTTCAGTTTTGCTGGGTAGGTGATGCTTGGTTTTAATCCTAGCTTCTCTGACCTCCAGAATATCATATCCCAAGCTCTTTGATCACTAAACACAGAAAATGCCAGATCTTGTGTTATCCTGATTGTGTTTCCACAATAATATAATTGTTTCTTTTTCACTGCTGCTAATATTTTTATTTGTCTTGCAACTCTAGAATTTGGTTCCAGTATTTCTCAGAGTTTTCTTTTTGATATATTTTTAATAAGCAGTTGGAAGATTCTTTCAATTTCTATTTTTTCTCTCATTGTAGACTATCTTGGCAGCTTCCTTTTATAATTTCTTTATTGATGATGTCTAAGTTCTCTTTTGGTCGTGGTTTTTCCAGTGAGAATATTTCATATTGTCTTGTATTTTTTTATTGTTTCTATTTTTGTCATCATTACCTTCCATTTGCTCCATTCTAATTGTGAAGAAATTATTTCCTTTAGTGAGCTTTTGGACCCCTTTTTCTATTTGACCAATTCTGATTTTTAAGGCATCCTTCTCTTCTTTGCCTTTTCGCACCTCTTCTGCCATTTGAGTTATTCTTTTTTTAAGAAGTTATTTTCTTCAGTATCTTTTTGGGTCTCCTTTAGCAAGGTCTTGACTTGTTTTTCATGATTTTCTTGCATCTTTATTTTTCTCTTCCTATTTTTTTATCTATATCTCTGACTTGATTTTCAAAATCCTTTTTGAATCTCTTGCATGGCCTGAGACTAATTCATATTTTTCTTGGAGGTTTTTGTTGCAGGAGTTTTGACTTTGTTGTCTTCTGCTTGTCTGTTTCTTTCTTCTTTGACACTAAGTTAAGATATTATAGTCTGATTTTTTACTTATAAGTTGCTCATTTTTCCAGTCAATTACTCGACTTGTCAGCTCTTTGCTAAGGTTGGATTCTGCTTCCAGAGTGGAAAGTGTTGTGTCCTAAATTTGAGGGATTTTGCGCAGATGGTACTTCAAGACACCTGTAAACTTTCATTTTCTAAGGTGATATGATTAAAGGAGAAGTCTTTATTCCTCTCCTTGTGTGTGATTTGTTCTGTGTCTGATCACAAACACTCTTTTCTCCCTCAGAACTATGAGGAGGTCTCCCTCTCCACAGCCACCACAGGTTCTCTCTGACCAGTGCTCCCCTGCCCCCTGAGACCTTGACCCAACATTGTGACCCAATATATCCAGGGAAAAGCAAGAGAATCCTGCCATATTGCCAGTCTCTAGATCCCTGAAATTGCCCTATGATCAGCTCCTTTATAACCCCAGTATCTGTGCGACTGCTGCTGCTGTAGCCCCAGTCACAGCCACCTCTACAGCCCAGCAGCTGGGTCAAGACCCAACTCTTCTTTCACCCTGGTCCAGCTAACTTTCACTAGTTTTTCTTTGGCACTTGTGGACTGAGATGTTTAAAAACTGTCACAGCTGCCAGGAATTCAGTCCCTTGAGCCCTACTCCCTATAGTCTTTGCCAGCTGTAACTTTGTGCCACTCTCAGACTGGTGGGATAGACGCTTCCTGTCAGTATGCCAAACTGTCTTTACCTAAAAATGTGTTTTACTCATACATTTTTTGCATTCTGTAGCTCTAAAATTTGTTTAGTGTCATTTTTTAATTATGGAGGTGTCTTTGGAGAAGAACTCAAACAACTTCTTACTCTGCATCTTGGCTGTGCCCCACTTTTCATTTTTTTGTTTGTTTGTGCTTTTTTAATAGCATAAAAATATTCTGTTACAAATCTATACTTCAACTTATTCAACCATATCCCAGTTTTGGCAGCCCCACAATTTCTAGTTCTCAGTGACCAGAGATAGAGCTGCCTTGAATATTTTTGTATAAGTTAGTCCTCTACCCCTTACCCCATTAAAAAAATCTCCTTAGGACACAAAACAAGCAGTGCCGTTGCTCAATCTAAGCATATTCATAGTTTTGGACCACTCTCAGCCTAGTTCCAAATACTGCTTGAAAATAGTTGGATCAGTTCACAACTCTACTGTGAGAACTTCAGTGTCTGATTCACTGTTGTTTTTTTGAACTAGGAAGAGCTGGGTCTTGTTCATATCAGTAATTGAAAATTTTCTTTCTTGAGGGCAGAGCCAAGATGGTGGCATAGAAGCAGCAAAATTTCACAGCTCCCACACAGCTGCCCTAAATACCCATAAAATATGACTTTAAACAAATTTTAGGGCTCCCAAACTCACAAAAATACAGAAAACATATCTCTCACTGAAGGCAGCTCATCAGGGAGAGCTCATTACAGCAGGCTGACAGCCGAGGCCAGCCCAGGCTGAAACCTCGGCCTGGCCCCAGGGTGGTCAGGAGCACCAACAGTTGGAGTCTACAGGAGAGCCGATCTGAGGCACCTGGGGGCAGTTTCCAAATTTATCAAGCCAGGAGAAATAAGGCTAAGAAAAAGGTCAGTGTAATTCAAGCTAAATTTGGGGGGGAAAAGCAGACTGGCCAAAACGCTCACAGGGCAAGGAAGTGGCAGGAAGTGGCAGGAATGACTGCAAGTGGCAACTACCTCCACTGGGCTGCTTCAGATCTCCTGGCCTGCAGATTGCAGGGGGGCTAAGACAATTGATCAGGGCCAAGGGCTCTTGAATTGAGCGGCCTGGATCTGTATCATGGTCTTGGGTGATGGTCCTGGGGTGCACTTTCAGCAAGCCAAAGCTGGTGGGGGCTGCAGCACCCCCCTTAATAGCTCTGGCAGCTGTGAAAACACCAGTGATTAGAGAAAGAGCTTTCCCTCCTAGAAGAAGAGTTCCACAGAGCTAAAAAAAAATCAAGCAATTAATTGATTGGCCAAAATGAGCAGGAAAAGGAAGCAAACTAAGAACAGCAATAAAATTCTAGAATCCTATTGTGCAGACAAAAAGGATCAAAGCATGGAATGAGAGGAAGACAACACAGTCAGAACTCCCATACCAAATGCTTCCAAGAAACATGAAGATTGCTTACAAGCCATAGATAAACTTAAAAAGGACTTTGAAAACCAAATAAGAGACGTGGAGGAAAAATTGGGAAGAGAAATGAGAATGATGCAAGAAAATCATGAAATGAGAGTCAACAATCTGACTGAAGAAAACAAAACCTTAAAGAACAAATTAGCTCAAATGGCAAAAGAGGCCCAAAAAGCCAATGAGGAGGAGAATTCCTTAAAAAGGCAAATTTTCCAGATGGAAAAAAAGAATCTCAAAAGCATTCTGAAGAGAATAATTCCTTCAGAATTAGAATGGAGCAAGTGGAAGCTAATGACTTCATGAGAAACCAAGATACTATTTAACAGTTATAAAAGAATGAAAAAATAGGAAGCAACGTGAAATATCTCATGGAAAAACCATTCACCTGGAAAATAGATCCAGGAGGGACAATCTGAAATTTATTGGTCTATCTGAAAGCCATGCTCAAAAAAAGAACTTGGAAAGCATCCTTCAAAAAATTCTGAAGGAAAATTGCCCTGATGTTTTAGAATCAGAGAGCAAAAAAGAACTTGAAAGAATTCATTGGTCACCTCTTGAAAAAGATCCCCAGAAGAAAACTCCTAGAAATATTATAGCCAGGTTCCAGAATCCCCAGATCAAGGAGAAAATATATACAGGCTGCCAAGAGAAAACAATTTGAATACTGTGGAAACACAATTAGGATAACCCAGAATCTGTCAGCTTCTACACTGAGGGATTGAAGGGCCTGGAATATGATATTTCAAAGATCAAGGGAGCTGGGATTTAAACCAAGAATCACCTACCCAGCAAAATTGAGTATAATTTTCCAGGGGAAAATATGGTCATTCAATGAGGTGGAGGACTTTCAAGCATTCTTGCTGAAAAAACCAGAACTGAACAGTAAATTTGATATTCAAACACAAGAAGCATGAGAAGGTAAACATGGGAAAGAAATCATAAGCAACTTACCAAAGTTGAACTCTTTAACCGCCAATACGGAAAAACGATAATAGTAACTTATGAAACTTTTCCTAGTGTGAGGACAGGTGAAGGGAATACAAATTATATATACATATATATTTATATACACACATACACACACACATATATACATACCTACACATATGTCTATATAGGGGGGTATATATGTGTATGAATACATATCTGACCATGTGCATATATGTGTATATAGAGGGTATGGGATCAATTGAATATGAAGGGATGATACTTTAAAAGATGAAATTCTGAGGTGAGAGAGGACTAGAATGAGAAGAGACAGGGAGAGACAAAATGAGGTTAATCATTCCATATAGAAGAGGCAAGGGATAACTGTTACAACTTTACTTTCATTTTCTCTCATTGAATTTGGCTTTGGGAAGGAATGACATAAATCCTAAACTGAATATCATACCACACATTAGAGTTGGGGGGATAGGGATTAGAGTCGGGATGAAGGAGGGGAGCGCATTGTCTGGGGGTGGGTTGCTGGAAGGACTCACTTCAGTAAAGGGACAGGGACAGGGTAGGGAACAGGACAAGGGGGTGGGTTGGATAGGAAGGACAGACATATAATCAACCTCTCACAATATGTCTTCCATGGAGATGTCCTGTGTAATTACACATGTACAGCCTGTATTGAATTGCTTGTTCTTCCAGTGGGGTGTGTGACAAGGGAGGAACTGGAAGAATCTACAATTTAGAGGTCTACACAACATGCAACCGGGAATTAAGATATACAGGGACTCGGGTAGGGAGACCCTCCCTGCCCTACCAGAAAGTTATAGGGGCGTTGAAGGAGGACATAAAAGAAAGCAGATCAGGGGAGGGCCTTTACAGTGGGATCTCTGTTTTGGGGTTGGGGTAGGGGAAAGACAGGGAGAAAATGTGTTACTCAAAATCTTGTGGAAATGAATGATATAAACAAGAAAATAAATTTAAAAAATTAAAAACAAAGAAAATTTCTTTCTTTCTTCTTCCCTGCCTTCATGTTTCCCTTCCTTTCTTTTATCCATCACCTTTTTTCTCCTCTTATTCCCTTTCATCTACACAAAATAATAATGCATTCTACCTAAAGAACTGATAAATATCTGGCCTATTTGATCCATAACAGTAGGTTCCAAGGAATTTAATAAACTTTCAATACATTTTTAGAGGGTGAGGTTGTATTTATTTTACAGTAATTTCCTTCATAATGGCATGCTTCTGAGTCTATTATTTAAACTTTAGCGATATCAATAGAAACTTCCGAAAAATGGAAAAGTATCAATGAGTATATTTTCACGGGGAATTTTTATATTTGCCAATGATTTGAAGTTTAATATAATTGGAGGTAACATAAAAATATTTTTCTGGGCAGAAATATTTGTTTAACTTTATCCCAAATCCAGTTTTCACTTTTTTCATAGAATCACATTTTCCTACACTGCTACAGCACAGCCTGTAAGGAACAGAGTGGGAAATAAAATTTGATATGTGCAGTTGGTGCTCAGACCAAAGATTAGGGTTAAATACTAAGATTTGAAAGTAATCTGCATATATAGGAAAATCTTATACAAATTTATTTGGTCACAGTTTAAAATGCTAAAAAAAATCCTTCAATATTATTTAGTAATAGGCAAATGACATTGCTTAGCCATCTTGATTGTTTTTTTGGTTGTTCTAAGTTTCTTATTATAATAAATATGATAAGCACATGGCTAAAGTTCTATTTATTAATAAGGTATTTCAGGAAGCTTTGGTAGAATTCCCAGAGGTTAAAATTTATCAAACAAGTTTTCTTCTATTTACATACATAGTAAGGTTTTTCATGGTAGAAGGTAGTTAGGATGCAGATACTGCAGAAAGTGTTTTTCTTACATAAAACCTTTTTTGAGTGTGTGAAAGAAATCATGTCTCCCAATTGCTTTTTTTATACCTTGATGTGTTCCAGGGACATTTTGGCATCTTTTTGAACTTAGGAAGAAAAAGAGTTTGTCAAAGGAGAAGCATTTAAATGGAGTTTCACCTATTTCACCTTGTTGCTCACCCCCTTTACCACTTAATACTTAAGTTAAAATGGTAACAGCTCATGGCTGATGATAACCCTGCCACTCCTCTGCAAGAGTCTTCCGGTTCTTTGTCAATGCCCTGACTAAATGGAGTCAAGAGGAATCATTGCCCCAGTAGAAGGGAAAATGTCTTAAATATACAAAACTTTAATGATATAACATAGTTGGAAATTGCATCATCTGTGCCTGGAGTACTATGGACTTCTCCCAAATTGTGTAATTCTTTATTATAATAAACAGTTAGGCAATTGAATTGAAACCATTGAAATGACAATTATTGAATTCTGATGAACTTGAGGGTTTTTGTTTTCCTACTTTTCTATTTATTTTTACATTTCTTTACTCATACACAGTTCATTACCTAATCAAAATTCATGTAACACTCAAAAGGACACTTTCAAAGATAGGAGTTTAAGTGTTGTGTGAATGCCCACAAAGTATTTAACACTTATGTTTTGGGGTTGGTTTTGATCCCCAAACTGTAAGTTTTAGTATATCATAGTAGTGTAGCGCAATGTGTCACAGAATTACAGAATCACAGCACATGGCATTTGGGAGGGAAATCATACCTCAAAGTTATATCCACTATAAAATACTGGATAAGTACTCATGCAGCCTCATCTCTTATTCATAAGTTATCCCAATGACACTTTTGGACAGTTGTTAATTATTAGGAAGTTTTTTCTGAAATTCAGCTTAAATGTTCTTTTTGGCAACATATATCCATTCCTTCTGTTTCCACCATTTCAGAATAAATAGAACCTGTTGAATCTTTTTTTTTCCTTTATTACTCCCAAATAAACACTTGACTATGGTTGTAATGGTTCCCCTGAATCTCTCCCTGTCAAACATCCCTAAAACTTTCAAGTCTTCTTGGTTGCTCTCCTGTGATTCTCTTCAATATATCAATGTTTTTCTAAAATTGTGCTGCATAGAACTCCATATAATAGTCACTCAGTCAACAAGCATTCATTAAGTACTTACTAAATACTAAGGACCATGCTACATGCCAGAGCTAAAAATGCAAGAAATGAAGCAACCACTACTCTTAAGGAACTAAAATTACAATGTGGGAGTTAAGTGCCTGTGGAAGTGTAGTTAGTCTTTTGGCATATTCTCCCTTCCTATTCGTACTCAAATGTTTATAGATTAAATCTCCACTGGGCAATTGCTACTTCAAGGTTCTCGAGATATTCTGTGAGTATTAATTCCTACTACCATAGCACATGAGCTACCACCATAATGGTTTCCATTACTAGTTAGGAATTAGGTCCAACTACTTAAAAAATTTGTTTGGAAAGTTACATGATAACTTTATTACATTTTTAAAAGGAATAGCAAGGTGTACATCATAGATGTTCAGTTTCTTCTGCAATCATTTTTATTATACTGTTATGAAAATGTTTGTTTTATTATGTAAATTAAATAAGCAAAAATTTTAAAATAGTTTATCATACTCTATATAGTCTATGAGCCCTTGATCCCTTGAGTTTCTTTTTAAAAAATAAACTTTTGTTTATTTTTAGTTTACATCATTCATTTCCACAAGATTTTGAGTTACAAATTTTCTCCACATCTTCCCCCTATCCACTACCCTAAAACAACAGTCCCACTGTATACCCTCCCCCAATCTACTCTATCCTATTTCCTCCCCCATCACCCCTCTGAACTTTCCTGTAGGGCAAGATGGACTTTTGTACCCTAGTGCCTGTATATCTTAATTCCCAGTTGCATGTTAATTGTATATATAATGTATATGTATATATATATATATACATATATATATATGCGTGTGTGTGTATACACACACATAACTAGTTTTAACATTTGATTATAGAACATTAAATTCTAGATTCTTTCCCGTCCTCCCTCATCACCCACCCCCACTGGAAAGACAAGCAATTGAATACAGGCTGTACATGTGATAGCAGAACATCTCCACAATGGACATATTGTGAAAGACTGACTATATTTCCCTTCTTCCTATCCCGCTCCCCACTTGTTCTATTCTCTACTTTGCCCCTGTCCTTTTACAAAAAGGTGCACTTCTAACAACCCTCCTCCCCCAAACTCCCCTCCTCTCCATCATCCTCCCCTCTCATCCCCTTCCCCCCTACTTTCCTGTAGGGCTAGATACCCAGTTTAAAGTGTATGCCATACCTTCCCTAAGTCAAATTCTTACTCTCAATGAGAATAAGGTTGAGTCATTCCCATTTGCCTTCTTGTTCTTCGCGTCCATTGCAACAGTTATCCCTTGTCTCTTCTATATATTATTAACACCATTTTTTCTCTCCCTGTCTCCTCTCATTCTATTCCTCTCCCACCTCACAATTTCACCTTTTAAAATATCATCCCTTCCTATTAAATTGATCCTTTGCCCTCTGTGTAATGCACGCATATATACACACACTCGCATATGTATTCATATGCATATATATACACCCCATATAGACATATGTGTATATATACATATATACATACACTCATACATACATACACACATATATACACACATATATATGTGTGTGTTTGTATGTATGTATGTATATATACACACTGATATTCCCTTCACCTGTCCTTGCACTGAGAAAAGTCTCATAAGTTGCAATGATCTTTTTTTATGTTGATGTGAAAATAGCTCAACTTTGATAAATTCCTTATGAATTCTTTTCCGTGTTTGCCTTCTCATATTTCTTGTGATTTAATGTCAAATTTTCTATTCATTTCTGTTTTTTTCCTCAAGAATGCTTGAAAGTCCTCCACCTCATTGAATGACCATATTTTCCCCTGCAACCTTATACTCAATTTTACTGGGTAGGTGATTCTTGGTTTTAATTCTAGCTCCCTTGATCTCTGGAATATCCTATTCCAGGCTCTCTGATCCCTTAATGTAGAAGCTGCTAGATCCTGGGCTATCCTGATTGTGTTTCTACAGTATTCAATTTTTTTTCTTCTTGGCAGCTTGTAATATTTTCCCCTAGGTCTGGGAACTCCAGAACCTGGCTATAATATTCCTAGGAGTTTTCTTTTGGGGATCTTTTTCAAGATGTGATCAAAGAATTCTTTCAAGTTCTATGTTGCCCTCAGGGCAATTTTCCTTGAGAATTTCTCGAAGGATGTTTTCTAGGTTTCAGGTAGTCCAATAATTTTTAAATTGTCTCTCCTGGATCTATTTTACAGATCAGTGGTTTTTTTTCCAAGGAGA
>CM053598.1:195207586-195226353 GCA_028646575.1 Pseudocheirus occidentalis
ATAGGAGGCTATATATGCGTATGAATACATATCTGAGCATTTGTGTATATAGATATACAGAGGGTATAGGATGAATTAAATGTGAAGGGATGATACTTTAAAAGGCGAAATTCTGAGGTGGGGGAGGACTAGAATGAGAGGAGACAGGGAGAGACAAAATGGGATTAATCATCCCACAGAGAAGAGGCAAAGGATAACTATTATAATTTTACCTTCAATTACTCTCATTGAATTTGGCTTAGGGAAGGAATGGCATAAACTCTAAACTGGGCATCATGCCACACAGGAGAGTAAGGGGCATGGGGATGAGAGGGGGGAATACGGAGGGGAGGGCAGAATCTGGGGCAGGGATGCTGGAAGCACACACTTCAGGACCAAGACATTTAAAAATAAAGAGATTGGGTCTTTTCTGACCTCAAATTTAGAAATTTCTCAATTATATCACTCCAAATGATTTCATTCAGGCACAACAGATCTTACTGATGGCATCCCCTTTATATCACCTCAATGCCATAAAATTTTTGATGATAAATATAAAAAAGTATGGAAAGAATACAGCCATGTGGATCAAAAGTCAAACCAAATTAGTTGCATAAACTTTGAAAAATTATTTCAGCTTTTCAAGGACTTAGTTTCCCAATCTACAGAATGAAAAGATTAGATGGGATGATACCAAAAATCTTCAAACTCTAAAATTCCTTGTAAGAAGGAAGCAAGTAAGGAAAGGAGGAAGGATGAATCAGAAAAAATAGCATGATATTAAAAATAACCCATGGAGTTTATCTGAGTAAGAAAAAGAAGATGAATAAAACATAATCAGTCTCAGAAAAAAATACAAGAAGCTTCTGAAGAAACTTTCACCAGCACCTCTCCTTAGGCCACAATGAAGAGAGCCTTGGATACTAAACATAAGATGGGTGGGGTCACATTCATTCCAGTAGAGCCAAGATGGTGGAGTAAAAACAGGAACTCTGCTGGGCTCCTGCTCAAATGATGTCTAATATCTGTAAAATATGACTCTAAAATTTTTTAGAGCTACAGAACCCACAAAATGACAGAGACAAACAAATCTCCTGATGACAGTAGCCTCATAGGCTGACAAGGATGGTCTGTTTCACCAAGCGGGGAGCGCAGCCCAGTCCTGTGAGAACCATTGGTGACGAGAACCACGGGGCCCCAACCAGAAGCACAGACCAGGAAGAACAGATTTCAAGAGAGTGAATCACCAACAGCTGTGGTGGTTTCCAGACTTCTCAACCCACAAGCAAACGGCATTCGGTACCTCTGTTGGAACTGGGTTACAGAAAAGCTGTTCTGGCCCCTGGTGCTGTGGTGAGGTGTGGCAGAGGTTTGGCAGTCTCAGCAGTGCCTCAGCTACTGCCATATGGCTGCCTCCCCTCTTGATCTCCCGGCCTGCAGATAACAGGGGGACCAAGAGACCATTCAGAAGGTAATCACTCTTGCTTTAACATGCTTGGATCTGGGTCACGGTCTTGGATGGTGGTCCTGGGGTATGTGACAATATGAAAGAGCTTTGGGTGTATGTTGTGAAGGCACCCTCTGCAGACCTCTGACTGCATTTGCGAAAACCGCAGAGACTAGGGACATATCTCTCTCCAATCTGGAAGCTGAGTTCTACTGTGACAAAAAGCTCGAAAGTCAAGTAATTGGCTGGCAAAATGAGCAAGCAGAGGAAGCACAATCAGACCAAAGAATCCTTCTTTCAGGACAAAAGGGATAAAAACATGGAACCGGAAGAAGCCAATGAAGTCAAAACGCCTACATCAAAAGTTCTCAAGAAAAATATGAACTGGTTACAGGCCATGGAAGAGCTCAAGAAGGATTTTGAAAATGAAGTCAGATAAGTAGAGGAAAATTTGGGAAAAGAAAAGAGAATGATGCAAGAAAATCATGAAAAGAGAGTCAACAGCCACTAAAGGAGACCCAAAAAATACTGAAGAAAATAACATCTTAAAAAATAGACTAACTCAAAAGGAGAAGAGGCCCAAAAAGGGAATGAGGAAAAGAATGCCATAAAGAAAATCAAATTGCCCAGATAGAAAAGGAGTATCAAAAACTCACTGAAGAGAATAATTCCTTTGAAATAGGATTAGAGCAAATGGAAGCCAATGACTTTATTTATTTGTTTGTTTGTTTGTTTATTTATTTATTTTTGCATTCATTCATTCATTTATTTATTTTTTGCTTTTTGGAGGGCAATTGGGGTTAAGTGACTTGCCCAAGGTCACAGGGCCGGTTTGTGTGTATGTGTGTGTATGTGTGTGTGTGTGTGTTAAGTGTCTGAGGCTGGATTTATACTCAGATCCTTCTGGCTCCAGGGCCTATGCTCTATTCACTGTGCCACCTAGCAGCCCCAAGCTAATGATTTATGAGAAAGCAAGATACTATAAAACAGATCCAAACAAATGAAAACAATAGAAGGCAATGTGAAATAATCTCATTGGAAAAACCACTAACATGGAAAATAGATCCAGTAGAGACAATTTAAAAATTATTGGACTACTTGAAAGCCATGATAAAAAAAAAAGAACCTAGAAATCAACCTTCAAGAAATTCTCAAGGAAAATTCCTATGGTATTCTCCAACAAGAGGGCAAAAGAGAAATTCAAAGAATTCACCAATAGCCTCTTGAAAATAGATCCCCAAAAGAAAACTTCTAGGAATTTCATAGCCAAATTCTCTAGTTCCCAAGTCAAGAAGAAAATATTCCAAGCTGCCAGAAAGAAACAATTTGAGTGTTGTGGGAAACACAGTGGGGATAACACAAGATCTATCAGCTTCTACACTAAGGGATAAAAGAACTTGGAATATGATATTCCAGATGTCAAAGGAGCTATGAATAAAACCAAGAATCACATACCTAGCAAAAGTGATTATAATGCTATATGGATAAATATGGTCATTTATGAAATAGAGGACTTTAAAGCATTCTTTTTTAAAATAAATAAATTTATTTATTTTGTTGTTTATATCATTCATTTCCATGAGATTTTTAGTTACAAATTTTCTCCCCATCTTTCCCCTACCCACCACCTCAAAACAGCCTTCCCACTGTATAACCCCTTCCCTAATCTGCTCTCTCCTATGTACTTCCCCATCACCCATTTGACTTTCTGGTAGGACAGGATGGATCTCCCTACACAAGTGCCTGTATATCTTATTTCCCAGTTGCATGTAGCTAATAATAATAATGTATACACACACATAATTTTAACATTTGATTAAAAAATTTTAAATTCTAGATTTTTCCCCTTCCTCCCTTGTCACCCACCCCCACTGGAAGGACAAGAAATTCAATACAAGTTTTACATGTGTAATTATGCAGAACATCTCCACAGCAGACATATTGTAAGAGACTGATTATATGTCCCTCCTCCCTATCCCACCCCTCCTTATTCTATTTTCTACCCTGTCCCTGTCCCTTTACAGAAGTGTGTACTTCAGCAACACTCCACCCCACCCTGACCTCCCCTCCATCATCCCAACTCTCATCCCCATCCCCCTACTATCCTGTGTGGCAAAATACCCAGTTTAGTGTTTATGTCATTCCTTACCTAAGCCAAATTCAATGAGAGTAAGGTTGACCCTTTAACTTTTGCCTTCCTGTTCTTCCCCTCCATTGTAACAATTATCCCTAGCCTCTTCAATATGAGATGATTAACTCCATTCTGTCTCTCCCTGTCTCTTGTCAATCTAATCCTCACCCACCACAGAATTTCACTATTTAAAGTGTCACCCATTCTTATTAAATTGATCATGTGCCCTCAATGTACGCATACATACATATACTCAGATATGTATTCATATATATTTATATACACCCTCCTACATAGACGTATGTGTATGTATATATGTGTGTGTGTGTGTGTGTCTGTGTGTCTATCTATCTATATATGTATATATATATATATATATACATATATATATATTCATTTTTATTCCCTTCAGCTATCCTCATACTGAGAAAAATTTTGTAAGTTACAATTTGGCATGTAAATAGTTCAACTTTGATAGGTTCTTTATGACTTCTTTTCCATGTTTACCTTCTCATGCTTCTTGTATTTAAGTGTCACGTTTTCTTTTCAGCAAGAATGTTTGAAAGTCCTCCACCTCATTGAATGACCATATTTTCCCCAGGAAAATTATACTCAGTTTTGCTGGGTAGGTGATTCTTGGTTTTAATCCTAGCTCCCTTGATCTCTGGAATATCATATTCCAGATCCTTTGATTCCTTAATGTGTAAGCTGCTAGATCCTAGGTTATCCTGACTGCATTTCCACAGTATTCAAATTGTTTCTTCTTGGCAGCTTATAATATTTTCTCCTTGGCCTTTGGACTCTACAACCTGGCTATAACATTCCTAGGACTTTTTTGTGATCTTTTTCAAGAGGTGATTGGTGAATTTTTTCAAGTTCCATTTTGTCCTCTGGTTCCAAAATATCAGGGCAATTTTCCTTGAGAAGTTCTTGAAGGATGCTTTCTAAGTTCTTTTTTGATCATGGCTTTCCGTTAATCCAAGAATTTTTAAATTGTCTCTCCTGGATCTATTTTCCAGGTCAGTGGTTTTTTTGAAGGAGATATTTCATATTGCCTTCTATTTTTTTTGAATTTCTTTGTATCTGTTTAATAGTATCTTGATTTCTTATAAAGTCATTTTATTCCATTTGCTTCACTCTAATTCTGAAGGAATTATTCTCTTCAGAAAGCTTTTGAGATTCTTTTTCCAGCTGGCAAATTTGAATTTTTAAGGCATTATTCTCCTCATTGGCCTTTTGGCCCCTTTTGCCATTTGAGGTAATCTATTTTTAAGGTGTTATTTTTTTTAGTCAAGTTGTTGACTCTATTTTCATGATGTTCTTGCATCATTCTCATTTCTCTTCCCAATTTTTCCTCCACTTCCCTTATTTGGTTTTCAATATCCTTCTTAAGCTGCTCTATAGCTTGTAACCAGTCTACATTTTTCTTGGAAGCTTTTGGTGTGGGGGTTCTGACTGTGTTGTCTTCCTCCCATTCCATGCTTTGATTGTTTTTGTCCCCAAAAATGGAATCTAAACCTGGATTGCTGAGCTTGGTTTGCTTCCTTTGCCTGCTCATGTTTCCAATCAATTAATTACTTGACTTTTTAGCTCTGTGGAACTCTTCTTCCAGAGGGGAAAGCTCTGTCCGAAATCACTGGGGTTTTCACAGCTGCTGGAGCTATTAGGAGGCCTCTGCAGCCCCACCAGATTTGGCTCACCAAAAGAACACCCTAGGATCACCACCGAAATTCACAATCAGGATCCAGGCTGCTCAATGCAAGAGCACTTAGCCTCTGAATGATTGTTTGGCCCTTGCAGTCTGCAGGCCAGGAGCTTCTTAAACAGCCATATAGAAGTAGCTTTAAGGCTGCCACTTCTGCTGCTTCCTTGCTCTGGAGGCAATTTGTCCTGACTGTTTTTCTCCCCCAAATTTAGCTCAGTTCCACTGACTATCACTTTGTCCTTGTTTCTTATGGGTTGATAATTCTGGAAACTGTCACAGCTGCTGCTGGTCCACTCTCCTGAATGCTCCAAGCTGTGGTTTCAGGCTGGACTGGTTTCATCTCCCACTGTGCTGCAATGAGGCCTTCCTGCCGAGCTTCCTTCAGCAGGAGAGGTTTTTCTGTAATTTTGTGAGTTCTGGAGACCTAAAATTTGTTTACAGTCATATATTATGGGTATTTGAGGTGACTATGTGAGAGCTGCATAGTTTTCCTGTTTCTACACTGCCATCTTGGCTCCGCCCTCTACTTTCCTTTTTATATATTCTTTTTCTTAAAGACTTCTACCAAAGATTCTTGGTCAAATATCCTAATTCTGTAAACCTTTAGAAGACAATCCAGAATGGACAAAGTTGAATGACCCTGGAAAAGTCAACATCTGTTTGCCTTACCATTCTTAACAGCCTAACATGAATAATAAAAGCACTCACCTTCTAGTCTTGCTTTGAAGTTTAAATGTGACGTATATTTGAATAAAATTGCTTAGAACGATGACCAGTACATAGTGAGTATTATATAAATGCACACTTACTCTGCCTTCCACACACACACACACATATGTATATGTATATGTGTATGTATATATACATATGTGTATATGTATGTGTGTATATATGTATAGGAGGTGAGTGTGTGTATATGTGTGTACATGTATACACAGAGGGCACAGGATCAGTTGAATAGGAAGTGATGATATCTAAAAAATAAAACTAAGAGATGTGAGAGTAATATAATGACAAAAGGAGAAAAGGAGAGATAGAATGGAGTAAATTATCTCGCATAGAAGAGGCAAGAGAAAACTGTTATAATGGAGGGGAAAGGGAATGGGTCAACTTGCTCTCATTGAATTTGGCTTCAGGAAGGAATAACACACACAGTCATTTGGGTATCTTACCCTACAGGAAACTAGGGGAAAATTGGATAAGAGGGAGAATGATAGGAGGGAAGGTAGATTAGGGGATAGGGTAGTTAGAAGCACATATATTGGATAAGTGACAGGGTCAAAACAGAAAATAGAGTAAGCCGAGGGAGATAGCATGGATTGAAATATAGTTTATCTTTCACAATATAACTACTGTGGAAATGTTTTGCATAACTACACATGTACACCCTGTATTGAATTGCTTATCTTCCCAGTGGGGATGTGTGAGGAGAGAAGGGAAAGAATCTGGAGAATCAAAGTTTAAAAACAAATGTTTTTAAAAAATTGTTTTTTACATGCAACTAGGAAATAAGATACACAGGCATGGGGCATACAAATCCATCTTGCCAAATTGGAGAGTTAGAGGGGGTATGGGGGAAGATATAAGAGAGAGCAGATTAGGGGAGGGGGCACTCAGCAGGCTTTGCTATCTTGGAGTGGGGATAGGGGATAGACTGGGAGAAAATTTATAACTCAAAATCTTGTGGAAATGAATGTTGAAAACTAAAAATAAATGCAAAAAAACCCCAAAGAATTAAGATGCCTGAGGTCCACAGTGTTGCCTAGACCCCAAACAATAGCTGTGCAATCTGCCTTTCCTCCACAGGCATCAGTGAGGAGAGGAATTTCTTTTGTGAATGAGCTCCACCTTCCTCTCTACTACCACTACTAAATATTGAGTGCCACTGCAAGTAAGGGAAATGCCAGAGTCCCAGAAATGCAGGAGCTACAACCTGAGAGTTGCGTCTTGATGAGGAGTGTTTTTTGTCTCCTCTTCAACACTAGTGACTGAAATCTTGACAAAAAAGTCCTTGCCACTCACTATCAAATAGTTTGACTTCAGAAACCAATGTAATATATCTGGGGAAATGATAGCCAAAAACAGACATTGCCATCTGCACCCTAAGAAACATGAGACCTTTCCATCTGACCTAGGGGTTAAACCTCCTATTATGGGTTGCCTCACCCACTAGACTATGTTATCCTTTGCAACCTCTGCTGGGTTAGATCCCCCACTGCTGAGCATACTGCTTTGCAAACAGTGAGAGTTTAATAAATATATTTTTTGTTATTGTTTTTCATTCATTCAAGGAAAATGATGGCTAAAAAAAGAAACATAATACAGTAGAAAGAGCATTGTTTCTTGAGTCACAGGAAAAGGTTGTTGACCTTAGGGACCTTGGGAAAATTACTTAAATATCTGAAGGCCTCAGTTTCCTCATCTCTAAGATAAGGAGGTTTAACTGCATGGGGAACAGAAGGAAGGAAGGGAAGGGTGCATTTATGTAATACCCACTATGTGTTGGTCATTGTTCTAAGCATTTTTATTTGAATATATATCACATTTGAACTTCACAGCAAGTCTAGAAGGTGAGTGTTTTTATTATTCCTGTTAGGAAGTTAAGATGCTAAGGCAAACAGATGTTGACTTTTCCAGGTTCATTCAACTTTATCCATTCTAGATTGTCTTCTAAGGGTTTACAGAATTAGGATATTTGACCAAGAATCCTTGGTAGAATTCTTTAAGAAAAAGGATATATAAAAAAGGAAATTACAAAGTATCTGAAGGTGGATTTGAACTCAGCTCTTTCTCACTCCAAGTCTAGCACTCTATGCACTACACCTCTAGCTGCTTTATAATGTTCAGTAAACGCCCATATGAGTCTATGAAAACTAAATCTTAGATCTAAAAAAAATCCACCTTAATAACATAAAATATGTCCCAATATCCATCACACAATCATTAAAATGAAGAGGTTGGATGAGATAACCTCTGGAATCCTATCGAATCAAATCTCTAATTCGATAGCCTCTAAAATCCTCCCCAATTCTCAATTCTATGGACATATTTTTTTTTTATCCGTAGGCTAATTGACATAGGAACCCCAGGTAAAGGCTCCAGTGAATATACTCTTTATTTTGTAGACTTAAACCCAAGAGTACTGTTCAAATTTCCTCACTCTTCACTGATTTCCTAAGTGAAGGAAAACCAAGTGACTTTTACCTAACCTATCATAACATGGAGGCAGTATGGAATGGATGGAGAGAAGCCCTAGGGGGAACATCAGGTAAAACAAAGATGAATGGACACAAAGACAAGCTTTCTATGGGACAGAGCAAAAAGATTGTTCACCACCTGGGTCTTTGAATACTTAGTGGTGAGAACTGTGTTGTCTGTGTTGGGAAAGGAACTGTTAAACGATTGTGAAAGAGCAAAAACACAGTGGAACCCTCTACCTCAGCCTCAAATATAAATGCTTTATGTGGGGAGAAAAAAAAGAAGCCTGGAAAAGAATCCTAAACCAAGACTCCCACAGGATGTTCAGAAACAAAAAGGCAGAACAATGTTGAAAGAAACTTCCCAAAAAGAAGGGATAAGATGGGAGAAAATAAATATGAAAGTAAGGCATTCTAAGATTTTAAAAGGAAGATCACACACTTTTTTATAATTACTTACTACTCAAAGTTACTATTGATTTTAATATGTCCCCTTCTTCTATCTGTGCTTCTTGAACTTGTTCACTCTTATCACAAAAAACACCATTTCAATAATATTTAATATATGAAAAAATCATGAATATATGCAACTACATGCAAAACACTAAGCCAACCTTAAATTGTTCTATAAATGTGTACCACCAAGAGTTCCCTGTGTCTTTAGATACTCAGTGGTGGGAACTGTGTTGTCTGTATTGTCTGCAACTGTTTCACATTGGTTCTAAGTAACAGGTAAGGAAAAGTCATTTGGTTTTCTTTCATTGAGGAAACCAGAGAAGAGTCAGGTAATTTGACCAGGACTCTTTGGCTAAGGTCTGAAAGAGAAAGAGTATATTCACCGGAGTCCAGTCAGTCCAGGTACTATTATTCTTATTGTTCCTGCTTTTAAACGCCCTGACACAAAATCAGACTATATGACAGACCTTTCTGGGTGAAGAGAGAAAGCAAGGGGAAGGAATATAGTTAAAGACAAAAGGGTAACTAAATGGCACAAATGCAAAAAAGATAAAGACAATTTTGCTGTGCAAAAAAATCACTGCTCAAGACTAGGAATGGTAGAGTTACTCCCCTTGATTTCCACAGGGGACGTGAGTTGGCAGACTTGGGTCTTCTCACATGGAAGGCTCTTCTGGAAATGCTGTGTTGAGGTATCAGCTGTGGCTCATTCTTCCCACTTCCGTGCTCATCTACTGGGTATTTTTTCCTTATTCTTTATCCTTTGGCATTTTTCTGTAAGACAGACAAAATTATTGTCACGTTTTTCAATTAAATGTCTAGAGATATATGATATAATATACAGAAAAAAATGAATAAAATTTACAAAATCGCATAGTTGGAAAAATGCCTAAAGATGTATCAATCCAGCTTCATTTTACAGAGGAAGAAACAGTGGCCAAAAATTCATTGGCAAGAGAATCAGGTTCTATGAATGTTTGTGTTGGAACTCAGAGGTCCTCTAGTGCAAACTATACTTGCACCCAGAATCTTCTTAATAGCAAGCAATGGATCATGGAGTGATCACAAAGCCTCCAAGTGGAGAACTTCATTAATGGTGACCACACTGTCTTTTAAAGCGGTCTGCTTCATTTTGGGATAATATTCCCTACTGTCCAATCGAGAATAACAGATGTCTTAGGTGAGATCCACAGTGTCTGCTGAATTTCACCAATACTCTGTTACTTGTCCTCTCTGTTTTCCTTATATTCATTGTTGTGAGTCCCAACAATAGAAGAAATAAGGTTCATATGTCAATTCGATCCCATCTCAGATTCAAGGTCAACAATTCTATTTTCAACTCTTGCAAAAGGGATCCATGGAGAACCAGAGTTATGATCAGGAAAAAAAATAATGTGAGGAGAAAGACAAAGGCAGAGTGAGAATAATATTTATAAAGTAGAATGATGATTCAGATATAGAAGACATAGCTTTTAGTCCTCCATTGAAAGGGAATCATTAGCAATAAATGCTCACAGAAAGCTTAGAAATAATTGTGAATCTAGAACAACTAAAGGTGTTTTATTATCGATTTTTCACGTGACCCACATAAGCCTCGCAATATGTTAACTCTCCATTGAAAGGAGCAAATGGATACAAATCAAGAAGTTGCTGTCTAGAAGGCTTCCTGGAAGGCTGAGATTTCTTCTGGGTCCTAGGACCAGCTGAACTGCTGGAGGACTGAAGAAGCATTACTGGGATAAGACTTTGCTTGTTTGTGGCTTTGTTGATCCTTGAGTTCCTGGCAACAGAAGTTGTGAAGGTTTTGAGATGTGCTGGACCCAGTGAATTTCAGTGTGTAACAAGAACTGCCAGGAGGACTAGACAAGAATCTGCAAGCTGTGTGCCTCTGAATCCAGGTGACTTCTTGGTGGATTCAGGTAGGAGCTGGGACCATGGGAGGGGACCCAGGGAATCTGAGAGACCACCCCGAGTCAAGATGAAGACAAGGCCTCTCATTGGATATTGAATCCATGATGAAATTGAAGTTTACTAGACACCAAGGAGTGGAGGGTTTGCGTAATTTTCTAATGATTGTATTTAGTGATTAATGATACTTAGTGACTGATTGCTAGATAAGTGACTGGTTAAGTTAACCTATGATTGCCCCATGAGTAGAAAATGGACTTGTATTGTGAAATGATTGAATGATTAAGTAAGGAGGCAAAGCTCCTCAGAGATACCTGATGATTATTCTTTTGTTCTTTGTTCTAAATACTGTGACCACTTTGGCGAAAACTATGTAGCCATTTTAATGTTAAGCCGTTTTGAACACTAAATTGTTATTTTCTGTGATACAATGTAATGTTTTGAATATTATATTGTTATTTGTTGTGAATGTTTGCCTTGATTTGTTATGGAATAAATGGAGTGTTCACTCTACTGTGTAATCAGAACTTTAAAAGCCCTTCCCCCTAGCATTCTTTTGAGAAACTGCTCATCAAGGTTACTCCTCAAGGGTATTACTGGAAAGTCACACAGATTTCGACTTCTCAAAAGACCCTGGGATCTAAATGACCGTATAATTTATAAACAATGCCTAGAGCAAGGTCACCTTCTATACTTTTCAAAATCAGTTTTCCTGTATAACATATTGCCAATTCCAAGTACTTTTAGCACTTAGTAGAAAGGATATAATTCAGATGAATTCATTGGGCATCTATGTGTCACATACTTTATGTATTACGGGTGATTTGATTCAGTAAAAATATCAGCTCCGGTATGTCTTTGATATTTTCCCTTCCTCTCCCATTGCTCTTATAAACCATTATTATTTCAGGCAACTTGGAAGAATCTGTTTTTCTATCTTCACCTTCCTCAGGGGTTTCTGACTGAATTTCCTTTTCTATGAATTGTTACTATATTCATTGAGCTGGCTATTTGATTTAGATGCTTCCTAATTGCTGTACCCTGAACAGCTTTAGTCTGTCCTTAACAATT
The DNA here is from genome assembly GCA_028646575.1 of Pseudocheirus occidentalis. Lineage (NCBI taxonomy): Eukaryota > Metazoa > Chordata > Mammalia > Diprotodontia > Pseudocheiridae > Pseudocheirus > Pseudocheirus occidentalis. The sequence continues at coordinate 195,219,481 of CM053598.1, forward strand.
ACTCTCCAATTTCCCTACCATGTCTCAGAAAAAAAAACAAACTATTTATTATCAACCTATCTATTGCATACAGTAGATCCAGTGCTACAGAATCTCTCTATCAATCATTTTCCATTGAGGTCTGTCCCTCTGAGAACACAGTATTGACAAATTCATCAACCAGTGTAGAAGACACCTTGACTAGTCCCACTCTCAATTTCACCATACGCTTTGTAACAGATTTTATCCTGTCACTGGCAAAGCATTTAGAGAACTGTCTAGAAAGATCTCCCAGTTGATTGTTGAAACTGATACTGTGAAACACTTTGCTCTAGAATTTCTTCTCCAACTTTTCCTACCCTCCCTCCAGGCAACCAATTTCCTTCTGTATCAATTAATTATTTTAGCTGTGGAATACATGATCTTTTGCCTCAAATTTTTAATCTCTCAAGTTCCACGCTACTTTACAACCAGCATATTTCCTCTTTCCTGAGCCATGGAGCTGGAATGATTCAAGGGTTTTACCTTGTCTTGGAACTGAGAGTATCCATGGAAAACTGTTAACCCTAATAAACATGTTACCTAAAATGACTACTGCTAAAACATTTGAAAAACAAGGGCTGTGAGGGAATGGAGGTGTATTTCAAAGAAAGGAGTGCAGGATTCAAAAGAATTATATGTTGCCCCTTATGTTTTTTTCATTAGCTATTGAGTGAAATGGTTCATTCATTTTCTTCCAATAATTGCCAACTTTTCGTGATTTAAGAGTTTTCATTTCAATGATTTTGTGAGATGCGTTCAGCAACCTCTAGGATACATGCTCTCTCTCAAATTATCTTCATTGTTATATATTACTTAAACATTCCAATTGACAGAAATCATTAATCAGGAATAATTTATTTTATGACTGAGGTAATGAGATTCACATAATGTTACACCAATATAACCTTTTACCTATATTTTATATCACTCTATTTCATTATGTTCACAGCCAAACAAATTAGCCATACTTTATGCAACTTAAATATTATTAGCAATGAATGACTTATGGACAAATGAAGGTGATTAGGGGATACATTTTAAACACACAAACACTGACACATGTGTTTTCTTACTAGCTCCCTCTCTACATAATACAGAATCCCTCATTTCACTGATGGTACACAATGTGTCTCCAATGCCTTCTCAATTTCATCCCTGAGAATCCCTATCTCTTGTGACACTTTCTCCATGAAGCTTTTCCTAATTTACCTACATGCAAGTGCCTTTCCCCACTCCAATCCCAAAAAAATATTATACTATAGGTAGCCCAACTATGACACTGACCCCAGATCTCCCCAGGTTTTCTCCCTTTTGGTTTCTTACCAATTGAAAATCAGAACAGAGTAGTCACACAGAGGAGGAACCATGTGGTTGCTTCTCCTACAATCAGAACCTGGTAGATAACCCTTCTGGGTGATGATTCAAGACAATAATAGATTAAATGAGCCCAAATAATTAACAAACCATTCACTGATGCTCGATATTAATGAAAATATATCTGGAAAAGCAAAACAGACACATAATAATTACATCATATTCCACACAAAAGTCACAAGGATACTTTCTCATCAGTGCTCTCACAATCAATGAAAAATGTGCAAAGATCTGAAATGGCACAAAAGTAAAGTATACATTTATAAACACATATGATCAAGGCAATTCAGAATCCAGAACTTAGACTTCTGTGTCTTCTGTCTTTGGAACTGTCTATTAGATTACCTGCATGAGAACAGGCACAGTTTTGAATAGATCCCTCCACTACAAAACTGAACAGATCCCCTTTGTGATTAAGTAAGAATGCCAGCTGAGCCTACAAGCTACTGCTCTGTTTATTTGCTCACAAGCTTCTCTGTGTTCAATGGGACTTAACCATTGACAGCATTACATTCATCTTCAGGCCTGACTGTTGACTTCACTAAGATTATACTCATTTTAGAAAAGGCAATGACCTTCATTATGGAAAAAAAAGGGAAAAAAGAGGAAAGATTCTCTTTTACCTGTTTTCCAACAAAGCTTTTAATATTGTCAGCATCAGGTGGAAGCACAGACTCTCAGTGAAAAGTGAAGGGCAAGCAATAAATTCTCTATACAAGAGGAAGAGTTCAAGTCTTTCCTTAACATAATTCTAAAATCTATTCTTTCACCTTTCTCATATTATCCTCTCCTAACCTTTCCTGGTTCAGTAAATTGGTCTTCACTAAGAATTGCCATTACCTTACCTTAATCCTTTATATAATCAGGTAAATAAAAGTTCTCCATTTCTTCACTTATTCATATGCAAATCATGGAAAAATGCAATAATATCTATTTAATTCCAATGGTCTCCAGTTCCTCAGGCAATGTCATGTCACTTGAAAAAGAGCAACTGCTCTCAGAAATCTGAATCAAAGCTTTGTCTCAGATGAGTAAACTGCAACATCAGAAATAACTAAGCAATTTTTGTACAAATGAGAATTACACCTCATAAAAGTTATGGGTAAGGTACATCCTCTGAAATCTATATCTACTTAAGAGAGAACATATTATCTCCCCTGATAACATATACAGAATATATGCTCATTAAGGGTAGAAACAGTATGGTTTTCATTTCTTCCTCAGGAAGATAGCTCTATAAATATTAGCATTGAATATTGTCTCCATACATAGGGATAGAAGATACTCTAAAATAAGACTTGAAGGCTTGCAGCAGATATACAATATCGGTACAAAAAATAACCTCACAAATTGAACGTTTTCTTCTCAAAGACCACATAGATAAGAGTTTTTAGTAGGATTTTATAGGAAGGAAAAGCTCCATTTACTTCAAGATCTGATCTCTATCTACTACATATAACAAAGCAATGGCAAATATAACTCATTTCTGAAACTAAGTAACAAAATTATAACTTTCAAAGGCAGGAAAAGCAAAGGAGTAACCAGTTAAACAAGAAAGGAAATCTTTAAAATCTATAAGATGCCATAGAGAGATTGACTTACATAAATTCCCATTTTTCCCAAATTGATTTGCAATATTTCTACATTTAGAACTCAGATACTATACTAGAATATCTGAAAATTGTGAAACGCTTCCAGCGATAATAAAATTGTAAATAATAGCTACAATACGTAGACACCCAATCCTAACAGTTTATGGCACTTGGGTTGCAGAAGAAATATCTTTGAAACAGTATTAAGCCAAGCTTACACCAACTCCTTTTAAATTCATTCTGGAGCAAAGGAGGGAGTCAGAAGGGGCAAAGAGAGGAAGGAAAATGAGAGTTGTGAATTGTAAATATTAAACTTTTAAAATGAGTTATTTTCATATAACATCACCAAACTATAATGAAATCTCAGTAGCAATGCAGAACTTATAGAAAGACTATGGTAAAATTATAAGAACATTTTTTGAGTGATGCCTGGCAGGTTAGGTCTTGTTAAGACTCTAAAAAAAAATACCATTGTCTTGGTGGACTTAATATTTACTGTTTACTGCACCTCTGGTTGTTAGGGGTGATTGCTAAACTCCCACTTTTCCATGACATCACCAGCATTTCAGGGAAGTGTGTGTGTGTGTGTGTGTGTGTGTGTGTGTGTGTGTGTGTGTGAGTGATTTTCAATAACTCTCTTTTCCAAATTCTAAAACTGGATGCCAAACTACACTAAATAGGTAGGCCAGATGAGGGAAAGTGAAAGAAAGATGAAGACAGATAAGAGGGATTTGTTCCTGTATTCCTTATAAAAGTGACTGAAGTCTTCCTTCAATCTTTGTTTCTATACATTAGATGTTACCAACTCTATCTCCTAGAAGTCTCTAAATGGCAGAAATCTTCCTTCAATTTTTATTGATCTGAGTGTTACATTGTGATATTACCTCTGTATCACAGAAATATATATATCACAGAAATTCTTTGTCATATTCATGGATAAAAATGGGATGTGGGTTCTGATGTAGAAAAGGCTGATGGAATGGTTTATTTTATCATGTAAAGACTCTAAAAGGATTTCCTACTGTGGTTATCTATCTACCCCCAATGAGACATTAAATGGGAGCAATAAAGGGAAATTTCTATGTAACTGTTTTAAATATCTCACCTGGCTCTGAACAATACAAATCAGATACGTGTTCTAAAAACTGAAGACCACACACCATATTCTAATTTTTTTGTTAACAAAGGGGACCTATTTCAACCATGTTTATAGTTTCAGACTTAAGAAACACATGAGTGGAACAAGAGCCTACAGTAATAGACTACTTACGTAAAATGTTTCCTGTAACAGGTTCAAAGTGTTTTATCAACCACAACACATTAATGGTCAGAATACTCCAGTGGAGTAGGGAGTGGCATAACTGTGGGGAGGGAAAGTATAAGGATAATTGTAAAAAAAGAGTAATACAACTTTTATGTCAAGTAGGGAAATATCGGCAGAACTGACATATGCAGGTAATAAAGAGCTATGTCTTAAGGACAGTGTTTCATTCTGATTCAACAATAATTTTTTTTCTTCTAATGAGATTATTACATTGCAGTAATGCATGATATCATAGTAAATTAGGAGAATTTAATGGAAAGATACTACAAACATACCACTTCAGGAAAATATTTTGGGAGTGTGGGGGGGAAATGAGTAGAGAATCCAATGTCTATTTTTTTCTGCTGCTCGAGGCACAATATTTTAACATTCAGTATCTCAATTTATTTAGGAATTAAATAGTAAAACAATATTTAATTTGAAATACGTCAAAAATGCTATTAGAAACTCCAATGTAAAATGAATGTGTATAAAGGGCATTATGATGCTTTACTGAGAACCTGAGGTGCTATACAATTTAATTACAATTAAAAGCCTTGAGGACAAGTCAAGGGCATTAACTGCTAAGTTTTACAAACACACATATATGTGTATATTAATAGATGCATGCATGTAAGTCTATATGTGTGTATATATATATGCACAAATGTGTGTATGTGTGTGTGTATAAACAAACTCTATACTTCAAAAAGACACTTCTTTTAAAATATTCAAGGCATTTTAACAATAAGGTAAGTGTGTGTGCCTTTGTGTCAGTTTGTGTGTCCACTTAAATATCAACATATGCATAGATATATATATATATATATGTGTGAACATGTTAAAATATGATTATGTATATTAAGTGTAATATATATGTATATACACACACAGACATATATATTTCATACCTTGCTTAGGCCTCAATGTTTTTACAAGGAAATTAGAATTTTGATGTACTTTGTTGAAATGAATGCATTTTGCTCCTCTTAGGGGTGCACTGAGTATAAAATAAACAGTAATGAGGAAAACCATCCCATAATTGGCCCTTTTGAATAGAGATTGGAATCCACATAATATTCCATATTTGACGTGGTCAGACAGGTTTTATTTATGTAATATATCTTTTGTTTAAGATTCAAATCACCTAAAGATGGTTTGCAATATAGAAGATTTTCTTTTAATGTGTGTATGAATGTACATGTGCATATATGGGTATGTGAGATATTGACAATGGGAGGTAAAAGTCATTACTATTGTTGTTGTTGTTGTTGTTATTACTTATTGTTCAAACAGGTTAACTGAATAAAACATATCTCCATGCTTCCTCATAATAAATTTGAAACTAATTAAAGGAACCACTTTTTGAGCACAATTTGAGATTTTTTTAAACTCAAAGACAGTATCTGTGTCTGTGTGTATACACACATACGCACGAAGGACATTTTTATGATCATATAATGTATATGTGTATATAAATTTGAGAGAATGTATATATGTGTGTGTGTATATGCAATCATATGATGTACATCTATAAATGTTTTTGTGTATGCATACATTTGGATATATTCTCTTCTAATTTAATAACCTCAAAATCCTTATTTAGCAGATAGAAATATATTACAAATGGAAATTCCTCTAATTAGTGAGAAATTTCTTATTAAAAAATAAAGAATATTTCAATGACACAATACAACATGCCAAAAAAACCCAATAAGTTTGTCAATAGTGCTTCCCTTTTAATGAAACTGGGTTTCTTTTTTTTTATTTTAATTTATTTTCTGGATTACATCATTCATTTCCAGTTTTGAGTTACAAATTTTCTCCTCTACTTTCCCCTACCCCCAAGCCCAAAATAGTGATCTCACCGTAAAGCCCCTCCCATAATCTGTACCCTTTTATGTCCTCCTCCAACGCCCCTCTAAATTTCTAGTAGGGCGGGGAGACCCGTCCCTGTATGTCTTATTTCCCAGTTACATTTAATTGTATAGCTTTAAATTCTAGATTCTTGCAATTCCTCCCTTGTCACCTACTCCCACTGAGAGGAACAGCAATTCAATACAGGCTGTACATGTGTAACGACGCAGGACATCTCCATGGTGGGCATATTGTGAGGGTCTGATTGTATGCCCCTCCTTCCTATCCTGCACCCCTCCTGTTTTGTTCTCTACCCTGTCCCTGTCCCTGTCCTGAGGTGTGTGCTTCCTGCAACCCTCCCCCCCACCCCTCCCTTCACTCCATCACCCCCCTTCTCATCCCCATCCCCACTACTCTCCTGTGTGGCAAGATACTCAGATAGAGTTTATGTCATTCCTTGCCTAACCCAAATTTAATGAGAGTAAATGAAAGTAAAGTTGTAACAGTTATCCCCTTGCCTCTTTTATATGGGATGAATAACCCCAGTTTTGTCTCTCCCTGTCTGCTCTCATTCAAGTACTCTCCCACTTCAAATTTTCACCTTTTGAAGTATCATCTCTTCCTAATCAATTGATCCTGAACACTCTATGTACACATATATACTCATGCTCAGATATGTATTCATATGCATATATACCCTCCTATATAGACACATGAGTAGGTATA
>CM053598.1:195244816-195264698 GCA_028646575.1 Pseudocheirus occidentalis
GCAGGTGTACATTCTCGGGGGTGAGGGGCAAAGCTGAAGAGCTTCTGGCAGAGCAGAGGAGACAGAGAGGGCACTTATTGATCTTTGATAGTAAAATTTTGGCTAATGTAACCATTGTTTCTGAATCTTTAACCTGTTGGGTTCCCTTATATTTATACTTTGATTAGTTCAAATCATTCCTCTCCAGATGTTTCTTCTGATGATGCCCTTTGCCAGTAATAGTTTCCCAGATAGTAACGGCTGTCTGTTAATTTTAACTCTCAAGTGTGTCTTCTTATTGTTCTCAGATTTGTTTTGGTAGATGGAACAAAGGAGCAGTTGAGATCATTTGAAATAATGCTATCTTCCTATGCCCTAAACTATGGAATATATTCATTTCAATTGTTTCTTTCCTATCTGACTTCTTCATTGCTGCTCAGAACATCAATAAATTGTCAGGAAAGAGATATTTACCAGTCACACTCACAAATTTAAAAAGTTGTCCTATCTTCTAATTTACACAACTCTACATGCAGGGAAGAATTATCCAATCCCTGGAAACTTCTTCCCCATAAAATTGTAATGATTTCTACCATGAAAACAAATGTATCTCCTTCTTTTAGATCCTATTTACTACATAATCCAATCTATATGTTTCACAATTTGTTCTAGAATTTCTCCATGCTTCTAAATAATTGAATCACATAAATTTAAAACTAGAAAGAAATTTAGACATTATCCACTTCTGTCCTATTTCCAATTGAATATTTTTTCCCCTAACATATCCATTTTGGGGACGTTTAGGTGGTGCACTGTCCTTGGAGTCAGAAGGACTTGAGTTCAAATTCTGCCTCAGACACTTAAAACACACTAGCTATGTAACATTGGGCAAGCCACTTACCCCCAATTGCCTTGCCTTCCCCCCTCAAAAAAAGAATTCATTTTCTCTTTAATACAATATAGCCTGTGCAGCTAAATATATTTGTCAACTTTTTTTGAAAAACTGGATTTATTGATTTCATTAACACAGGAAAGCCTTTGTAAAAGATTTGCTCTCTATATATACACAGAGCTCAAAACCTTCCTACAATTTAGACTATCATGTAGGTACCTGAGACACTAGGAATTTGAATAACTTGTTAAAGCATGATGGCATGAACTCATGTCTTCCTTTTTCAGATCTTGATATTAACTACAGCATGGTGCTACTCGATTCTGTACTAAACATTGCAGCGCTTTTCACTTATAAATTGCATGCTCATGACCCCGACTTTGCTCATTGTAAAATCACCGAACATGGAGGCACCCTATGTGGTATATTGCAGAGATCCATTTCTGGGATAAGTTAGTCTATGCTAGATATCACATGGAATAGAATGCTGAGCCAGGGAACAGGATGACTTTAGATCAAATTCTGCCTCAATCAATTAACCCTTCTTTGCTTCAGTTTTCCTGTCTATAAAACAGCAATAATTACAGCAACTACTTTAGCAGGATTGTTGTGATGCTCAAATGAGATGATACTTGTAAAGCCCTGAGCACAATACTTGGCACATAATAGGTGTTTTTTAAACCATTTGTGAAATAACAAAAAGTCTTATTCAGTCATAGCATAGAAGGGATGCTGAACAAGGATGCCTTTGGGCTCTCACACCCATGGAAACATCTCTGTTCTGCATGTCGGTTTGTGGTTGTGTTAAAAGGAAAATTCTTGATTTGAGTTTTGGTTCTGATAAGGCTGACCTCAGGACAAAGAGAAGTGAAAGAAGTTCATTATAATTCATCACCTTAGCCCCATGTTGTCTGGCTGAAGTTCAGCAATGTCTGCAGTGATGGAGACAGCTTTCATCAGCCTCATGAAATAGAATCAATTCACATCACCCCATGTTAGTATGCGGGGATGCCCCATTGCATCTCAGTTCCTACTCAGTTTCTTATATGTGATATTTTCCCCATTGAAACATATGGCAGGTACAGGATAAATAGACAATACAAGGTTGTGGACTGAGTGTTGCCTTCTCCAACACTATATTACCATGAAGGTCTGAGAACAATGGGCCACTGAGTTTGTATTACTTTAAATAGTGATTTAAAGGCTTCTGGTCACCAGGTGGATGAGTCTTTTTACATATGACTTAAAATGAAGAAGAATCTTCATCAGCATTGGCTGAAACCACCACGAAGCTATCACCAGTTTCAGACCTTGAGCCTTAGCCCCTTGGGTCCATGAAATCATAGGGACACCTTCCTTGCCTTTTTCAAAAAGAGGTAGACTAATCCCACATACATGTAATTAGCAGTCATATGGAGGGACATTGATCTATCATGTGTCAGTTCAATCCTATTAAAAACAATCATGAGGGACAAAATTGAATATTCTTGCATGTGAATAAATGAAGTCTATGTACATATTATAGGAGCTAAACAGAACCAGAGCAGTGTAATATTTAGATGTCATCAATCAATCAGAATACTGCCAGTATTAAATTCATCACACAGATTATTTTCTTTTTATTCATCGTGTGTATGACTTTAAGAACTCAAATGCATTTATCAGTAGCTTTACCATATGGATGATGAATTCATCATATTTCATAGTCTAAACAGACTTATACTGGGTAGGCCTTTGGAAGGGAAATCTCCTAGGAAAACACCTGTTTCAGCTTATATATAGACAGCTGTTAGTAATTCATTTACTTGCTTTTCTTTCCCTTCAGAATCACTCCTTTAGCATTCCACTAAATGGTATGTATTCTTAGAAATGCTTGCTTTTGGAAGAAATGTCAATGTAAGTCTTAGTAAGCCCCCTGTGAGTTCAGGTCATTTTTCCAGTCACTAAGTCAAATGCAAATTGAGCTACGATATTTGTTTTATAGCTCAGTTTTCATGGCTTAACTTCATGACTTTTCCATTTTTGTTTTGTTTTCTTTTTTTTCTTTTTGTCAGGGGGAAGCCAGGGTAATTGGGGTTAAGTGACTTGCCCAAAGTTACATAGCTAGTAAGTGTTAAGTGTCAGAGTCCAGATTTGAACTCAGGTCCTCCTGACTCTAGGACTGGTGCTCTATTCATCGCACTACCTAGTCACTCCTACCATTTTTCTTAAGCCTGTCACTCAGTTGGTACACTCCTATAAGGTAGATAAATTTTGTGATTACTTCACTACCATATAGAGTACTAAAATGGAATAGAGTTGCTAACTGTTCATAAAATATCAAATGCCTTCTTATGTAATGAAAGAAAAAATGTACTCTTTATTCTTGATTTTTTTCACCTTTTTTCATCTATTGAATGCTGATTAACTTTGTCAATGTCCTAAGTCATACATTCTCATAGCATGGAAGTGACTCTAAAAATCCATATGTACCTACTACAAGCAATCATGGGTTCTGGTAAAGGCTTAAAGTATGTTCAAGACAGCAGACTGCTTTCCAAAAACCAATCAATTGAATCCAGAGACTGAAGTTTTTTTTCTTTATGAAACAGAGAAAAATACAAAATGGCTCTGAATCCAGTTTAACCATTTTATATTTCTCTGGTAACAGTGCTGGAGTGGGTTATAGGGAACAAAAGGTGGTAAGAATCACAGAATTTTTAGGTCATTTATAACCTTTAATTCAATACAATACTCTAATCAGTGGTGAAACACTTAAAAAGAAACAGACTGTTGCCTACATAAGCATCCCTGTAGACTCTATATTGACTTGATTTTAAATGAAATATTATCTGTATTTTATTTAATTTTACTTATTTAAAAAATATTTACCATGTGCATTTTAATCTGGTTCATGCAGTGTTCAAGAGTATTGAAAGTTCCATGTGGTTTATGAAACATATGCTTTACACCTTTGATCTAACTGACCAATGAATGGACATGCCATTGGAGAAAATGAATCATCTCAATCTTTACATCTCTAGTATAAATCAGACCAAAAGATAGAATTTATAACTATATGGAAAGATGTCAATTGGTACTACTTGGAGCCTCTGAGAAAGAATTAGATTATATGCCCCAAAGTTAAAAGAATACTTACATAATTGGCCATCAAAGTGTCTTGTGTTGTAATACCAATGATAATAATTTGTAAGAAGAACACCATGGAAATATTTGTAGCTCATGCAATGCTTGTACATCTGGTAGAAACTTCATGCTTTTGGATCATTATCATTCCTTTGATAAAACAATTATATTAGGAAGTTCTGTCTACGCAAGCACTGAAATAGCATTTCAAAAAATAAAAGATTTTATTCTAGCAGACAAGAAAAGTCTTATTATTGATATGGGCATAATTCCTAAATCAGTCATTTCTGTATAGTACAGCCATTAACATTTGAGGATTTCCCTTGGGTTATGTAATCAGTACATAGCAGGGACTTTGAATCTTTGAATCTAGGGCTTTATAACATACAAGTCAACTTTCAATCTACTACCTCAAGCTATGTCTAATATCCTTCTTTGTAATCCTGATGTATCATGCTTCCTATTTATTCATTTTTTTTAATTCAATTCTATGAACAATCCTTTAGTACCAACTAATTGTAAGATGTTGTTTAGTGAAGTAGACAGGAAAACTATTGAGTTTTGAATATATAAAAATAAAATAATTCCCAACCTCAGAGAATCTACATTTTACTGGGTATTATGGTTTGGGACCACAGATAATTTTGAGTACAAAGTTATTTGGAAAGAGATGAAGCCTTAACAGGTTCAGAGTTGCCAGAAGAAATCTTGGAGAAGCCTGGAAGGATAATAATCATTCACAGAGCCAAAAATATGTAGAGTATGTCTTCTTGACTTGGAGGACATCTGTGCAAAGGAATAGGCAAGTGATGGTAGCAAATTCAGGTAATAGCTAATAGACCAATAAGAGCCTATTACCAGATTCCAGAAAACAGGTAATTAGAGGTGTCAGTTTGAAAGGAGAGAGATAGATGGGATAAAATCTCTATGAGTTGACCCCTAAATGAATGTAGAGCATGAGGGAAAAGCAATTCTTTATCTCTTTAAAGCTTTTCAATTTTCCATTTTAGCTGAGGTCTTCCTGATATCAACTCCAACATACTTTCCCAAATTGCATCTTTTTGAAGGTGGAATACTAAGTAATATAGTTGTTGCATTGCACCTGCTCACGTAAGACAAATTGGAAAGTTACTTCCAAGCAGATCTGTTACCACCATATTTCAATATTTAGCACTAGTCTCTGAGGAGTTAAAGTCATACATATCTAATTAATCTGTATTCATCTCAAACTTCATATGCACAGGCGTCTCTAAGTCAACATGTCCAATCCAGAACCTCTATGAGTCTTTTGAAATCGTCTTTGATCCTTGCATCATTTCTAAGATCCATATCTATCAAAGTTGATCAATGCCCAATATTTCTATTACTGTATGCAGTGTCCTCCTGGTTGTGCTCAATTTACTTACAATCAGTTGATAATGTAAGTCTCTCCACGTGTTTCTGAACTCAATGTTCTCATCAGTTCTGAAGGAACAATAGTATTCCGTTATATTAATGTAACATAGCTTGTTCAGACATTCCCAAGTGATGGTTATCCCTACCTACCCAATTCTTCACAACCATAAAAAGAACTGTTATAAATATTTTTGCACATGGGGGTCCTTTTCCCATTTTTATGACCTCTGTGGGATAGCAACCTAGTATTGCTGCATAGAAGAGTATTCCACAGTTTTATAGCCTTTTGGCATAGTTCCAAATGACTCTGGAATGGTTGGATCAGTTCACAATTCTACAAACTAAGTATTAGTGTTCCAGTTTTCTGAGATGTTGTTCAACATTGATAAATTGATAATTGATAAATTGATAAAATGATAATTTTCCTGTTTTGTCACGTTCACCAATATGATAGGTGTGATGTGATACCTGAGTTGTTTTGATTTACATTTCTGTAATCAATAGCGATTTAGAGCATTTGTTCATATAACTAGAGATAACTTTGATTTCTTCATCTAAAAACTGTCTGTTCATATCCCCTGACCCATTTATCAATTGAGAAATGACTTTTTCTTATAAACTTCACTCTGTTCATTGCATATTTTACAAATGAGGCCTCAATCAGAGCCAGTGGTTGTAAAAATTATTTCCCAACTTTCTGCATCTCTTCTAATCTTGGTTTCTCTGGCTTAGTTCATAAAAAACTTTTAAATTTGAGGTAATCAATATTATGTATTTTGCATTTCATAATATTCTCTATCCCCTGTTTGGTCATAAATCCTTCCCTTTTCTGTAGATCTCACTGGTAAATTCTTCCTTGCTCTTCTTGTATCTATTTTTACTTCATCTTGATATACAATGTATAGTGTTGGTCAATGCCTAGTTTCTGCCATAATATTTTCCAGGTTTCCTATAAGTTTTTGTCAAGTAGTTCTTACACCACAAGTGGAAGTCTTTGGGTTTATTAAGCAGTAGATTATTATAATAATTTACTATTGTGTCCTGTGTACTTAACCTATTCCATTCATCTACCACTCTGTTAGTCATTACCAAGTAGTGTTGATGATTGCTGCTTTTTAACATAATTTTAGATCTGGTATGACTAGGCCATCTTCCATTGAATTCCTTTTCATTAATTCCCTTGATATTTTTCACCTTTTCTTCTTCCAGATGAATTTTGTGATTATTTTTTTCTAGCTCCATAAAATATCTCTCCCCACAAATTCTCTTTTCTGCCAAATATTCCCCTCACTCTGAAGGGTATTACCACCCTTTCAGGTCCTCTGATTTTTGTTGTTATTTAGTCATGTCTCACTCTTTGTGACACCATTTGAGGTCTTCACATACATTCTGGAGTGCCTTGCTCTTTCCTTCCCCAGTTCATTTTGTAGGTGAGGAAACTGGGGCAAACGGGGTGGAGGGACTTGTCCTGCCTCCGACAGTTAGTGTTTGAGGCCAGATTTGAACCCTGGAAAATGAGTCATCCTAACTTCAATCCTTTCAGTCTGTCTGCTGCACCACTTAGCTGACCTAGCTCTACTCAGACTTAAAACTGCAGTATTATCTTCAACTCTGTACTTTTACTCCTCCCACATGTCTGATAATCACTTGCCAACCTTGTAGTATCTATTATGTCTCACCTTCATCAATTATACACACACCACCTTAGTTCAGGTCTTGGTCTGATTTCTGCCTTCTGCCTTCTGTCTCCTCACTCCAATTTATCCTCCTTTGAGCTGCCAAAGTGATTCTCCTAAAATGCAGTTTTGAGAATGTCATCCTTCTACCCATTGGGATTCAGTGGCTTAAAAATAAAGCCCCATTTTTGGCATCTACTCTTCTTTATAACCTCCCTCCTTCTGACTTTTTCAACCTTTTAATACTTTACTTACACTCCCCAATTATGTTACATGGAGCACCATGCATTTGCAATGACTGAGTCATAAGTGTAGCTATGTAGCACCATGGAGAGAGGTTTGGGGTCAGGAGGACTTAAGTTCCATTTGGCTTTAGAAACTTAGTTGTTGCATGATCCAAGGCAAGTCACTTTACCTTCTTTCCCTCTATTTCTGTAAAATGAATTGGAGTAGGAATTGGCAAACCTCTCTACTATCTTTGCCAAGAAACCCCACAATAGGGTCCGGAAATGTTAAAACAGAGCTAAGACAACTTATCTAACCACAAAGTACTGAATACCTGGAGTATTATGCTTCTCCACCTCTGCCTCAGAGCTTTTCTGTCATCCTTCAAGACTCAGCTTAAGTGCTACCTTCTTCAAGATGTGTCCTCCACCCTCTTACCCACCTGAAGTGCTAATTCATTCTCTCTTCAGATTCTCTTCCATGTATTCTGTATATATCGTTTATGTCCATAATTACATTTTTCTCCCAAATTAAATGAGATAATATCTGTAAAGTGCTTAGCACAAGCGTGGCACATACAAAGTACTTGTTAGATCCCTTCCTTTCTCACCCATTAGAATTTATTCTCCTTTAGACAAGAGAACATTTGTTTTGTTTTTTCAGGGTTTTTGCCTTTCTTAGTGACCTCTGCTCTTACCACCATGTCCGGTACATAATAAACACTTAATAAATGGTTGTCTACTCTTCTAAATTGCGTGCTGATGACCCAAGTCATTGACTTAATCAGTGAAAATTCTCCTGTACTTTACTTCACAACATTTGATTACTACCCCAATTTTACCTTGTTTTTTTGTTGTTGTCGTTGCTGCTGATAGTGTCTTGGTTATTAAAAAATCATTCAGCCCTTTCATTGCAGTTCATTCCCAATATTGCTTTCCTTCAAAAAGGGGTCAAAACAGCATCCAAATCTTTGGTTTTCTTGAAGCTGAAACAAAACCTTTGTTCAAGAAGCTAACCACATACAATTGTTGCTCTAGCTTCTAGCTCAGCAAATGCAAATATCATTGTAGAGTGGTGGGATTATTTTTGTGGATTACATTTTCATCTAAAAGGTAGTAAGATCAATGGCTGCAAACAGAGTCATTATTTTCAGTAAGTGTGAAACACTATTTCTACAGTTTACAGACTCTATTTCAATGTGAATCTCTGGAACATGATGATTTTTTTTCTTATTTTTAAGCAGAACCTGCTTTTATTTATGATGAGGTAATCTTTTGTAAAGAAATAGTCTGTAAAATCAAACATTCTATATACCAAAATGTCAAGAAGAATTTCAACATGTTTCCTTTTTTTATAAAGTGCTCAAAGTTATAACAGCAATAATACTTTGAGCTGTCTCATTAATCCTGCACTGTTATCCAGGAGATAGGGTGCAGGGTTGAATCAAAAAGACATGAGTTAAAATCCTGCCTCAAACATTTGCTCAAATGTTTGATCTGAGCAAGTCATTTAATTTCTATTAGCTTCATTTTCCGTCAATGTAAAATGAGTTAGTTGGACTAGTCCTGTCAGTTCAAAAATTTAGTAATTCTTTTATTCACAACATCTCAAGAAAAAGATCTAAAGAAATTCCTTTTAAAGTCCATAGCCTATGGGAAGTCAACATAAATGACAATTTAAATACCATCACAAGCAGGTGGACATTTACCTTAATACCTTACCTAGTGATAGAAATGTCTTGAGAGCTCTTTTCTTATTGACATTTTGACACAAGTGATTGTGAGATAAACACCACATTCCTTTTCACAGGTGTGTTTTTTGGAAGTCTTATAAAACCCTAGGGGGAATGTTATAATTCCTATACATCACAGAACTCTTACTTTCCTCCCCCATTCTTGTTAATATTCCTTCTTTTTGCATAAGTTACTCTCAAATCTCAGAGGGACCTGCATTAATAAACTGAGACCTATTCATTTGTAGTGAGAGTTTGGACCTCTGATATAGAAAAGGGAAGATGGATACATATCCCAATTTGTGTACCAATGAGGGATTTAGAAAATCTTTCTCTAATACTATCAATTGCAGCCCCTATTTTAGCGTATTCTCACCACTCAACTGCTAATGAGTAGTGTACAGGTTCAGTTAATTAATTGATATCAATTTTTGTAAAGCAATATTAACTATGAAAATATAGCAGGAAAGGAAGTTATAAGAATTTTTCCCCTTACCTTGTGTCACTATACTACCTTTGTCTCTAGGTGAGATGGATTCAGACTTTATGCAGCTTCTACATAAAATTCATTTAACCAAATTACTTTCCAAATATGCCATGACTGATGGACGAGTTTTCATATCTGCAACTGCTACACTGTGCCAGGCATGTTGCTCTAGGACTTTTTTCTCCATAGTCTGGCTTCCAGTAAATACAGATGTGAACTTTATCCACTTAAATTCTCGCATTTCATTCTCCTGACTTTTTGAAGCTGAAGAAGCAAAAATATTTTCCATTCTTTTACCTAAAATTAGGCATAAATTTGATAAACATAGAGTAGCAGCAACAATACCATGTGCTCATGGGTTGCATTTTATTTACTTAGTTAGAATTTTAATAGTGCCTCAAGTGTGGTAAAATAATTTTCAAATATTATGTCCTATTATTTTCACAGCCTCTCTAGGGGGTATCATTATCTCCATTTTTCAGATGAATAAATTGAGGCAGAGAGAGATGAAGTGTTTTGTCCAGGGCTCCACAGTCAGTAAATGTCAGCTGGATTTGAAGTCATTTGTTCCTGACTCTGGGTCCAATACTCCATCTTCTCTTCTTTACCACCTCCCTGCTCACTTGCAGTAGCACCAGTGGGGAGATAAAGCTTAAGACCTCTTTCCATATCTGGGAATTTCATCAGTTCTTCAATTGAATACACCCAGACAGGACTGAAGACAAGCTCTGCTTTGTTTTAACTGATTAGACCATTTTGAATGTGATTAAATTCTCACTTCCTAACCAATCAAAGATGTTGCTCTTTATCCATGGTTAACGAACTTGAATCGGTTACTGAATACGTGTCCATGCTTTCGTCTTCTTGTGGGGATTGTGTCACAGAAGCACCCTGTGCATATTTATAAGGAGCGGGCTCATTGGACTGTTAGACTGTTAGACAGTTGGCTCACTGTTAGACTTTAATTCACTCACTGAAACACAAACTATTTCTTGAGTAGCAAGGTATCACATGTGACAGTTTGAGACCTAGAGTCTAGAAATACTGAGTTCAAAATTTACCTTATATATTTGTTATAAGTATAGTGCCTGCATAATTTACTTAACTTCTGCACAAATTACTTAACTTCTGTCTGCCTCAGTTTCCTCAATTGTAATAGTGTGATTCTACCAGGGTTGTTGTGATGATTCAATCAGATAATATTTATAAATCACTTAGTACACTTTTAAGCACATAAAACCCCTTCCTCCCTTCCTTCCTTCCTCCTTTCCTTCCTTCCTCCTTTCCTTCCTTCCTTCCTTCCTTCCTTCCTTCCTTCCTTCCTTCCTTCCTTCCTTCCTTCCTTCTTTTCTCTTAAATAGCACTGCTGTCAGTTCTCAGAGATTGTTGGGGGCCAACTCAGTTAGGCAGGTAGAAGCAGCTAGCTTCTTGCAGTTGCTCCCAGGCCAACAGGATGCTGGTTCACCATGCTCTGTGATGCAGGTAACAGAGTTCAGTGAATTCTTACTCACCCTGATAGTAGTGACACAAAAGGAACTAATACAAGGGAGTGTACAGCCTATCTAATGTGAAACAAGAACACTAGATAAATAGTGGATATGATAGCCTTCAAGGTCTGCCTGACATCATCTGCCTGACATCATGGAACTAAATACAGCAGCAATGTAAAACATAGTGACTGATAGTAACCTTCTATATTGCTATATAAAAACCTTGCTCATTGTATCAAATAACTGAGTTCTGGCCTGAACTGCTTGCCTGGTCTGGTTTATCTCGTATCTCCATTTACCCTTGATGCTGGTATCTAGTTGCCCCTGCCAAAAGATTGAAAAAAATAGTATGAAATGAGGTGCTTTGTACCTTTCCCACCTCAGACCACCCCTGGCTTGGGATGGTCCACTCCTCTATTCTACCCCCTGCATTTCTTCACTGTCTCTATGCTTT
Organism: Pseudocheirus occidentalis; assembly: GCA_028646575.1. Classification (NCBI taxonomy): domain Eukaryota; kingdom Metazoa; phylum Chordata; class Mammalia; order Diprotodontia; family Pseudocheiridae; genus Pseudocheirus; species Pseudocheirus occidentalis. The sequence continues at coordinate 195,256,273 of CM053598.1, forward strand.
TGCAGTGGTGGTCCCTCAAACCTAAAAGACATGTTACCCTAATGATCTCTGTCTTTTCACTCTCATGACTTCATTCAGAACTCAGTCAAAACACCAACATCTTCAGGAGGATTTTCTCTTGGCCATTAGTGGCCATTTCCCTTCCCTCCAATGTTCCTTTATAGCTGTGGTTGATGTCTCTAATTTTTTCAGAAGACTGCAGCTATATCACTAGGCTAAAGTTAAGTTTCAAGTGTGGCTGATCAGAACGATATATGTTCAGAATACTCTACCACAGGTCAGGCACAAATAGTTTGAACATTTGGGGCGAATTCTCCAAGTTTGCACATCCTTCATTTCCTTTCAGCTGCTTCATTTCTGCTTTGTTGTTAGAGCATACTATCTTCTCTGATGTGGTGATACCATGCTGAGCCATCCTTTGTCAGTGTCTCCCATGTCACCCAGTCAATTCCTGAAGTTCTTGAGAGAGATCTTGAGAGTGTTCTTGTATTGCTTCTTTGCATCACCATATGAATGCCTTCTCTGTGTGAGTTCTCCATGAAACAGTCTTTTTGGTAAGCGTACATTTCGCATACAAACAATATGGTCAGGTCGTTGGAGCTGTGCTTCCTGAAACAGTTTGAATAATTGGCAGTTTAATTCAAGTAAGGAAATCAGTGTCTGGTACCTTATCCTGCCAGCTGATCTTCAGCATTTTCCTAAGACAATTCAAATTAAAGAGATTCAGTTTCCTGACATGCTCCTGGTAGACTGTCCAGGTTCCACAGGCATCCAACAATGAGGTCAGCACAATAGCTCTATAGACCTTCAGTCTAATACCTCTTCTCTCCCACATGTTCCTTCAGATCCTCCTAAAGACTTAGCTAGCTCTGTCAATGCATGTGTCAACTTTACTACCAGTGTGTACATCCCTGGAAAGTGCAATACTAAGGTAACTGAACTTATCCACAGTATTAAAAAACTCCATTTGCTGCAACCAATGGTTCCACGTGTGGATGGTGTGGTGGTGGCTGATGGAACATCTATGTTTTCTTGGTGTTAATTTATAGGCCAAAATTTTCAGAAGCCTTAGAGAACTGATCAGTACTTTGGTACATCTCAGTTTCATAGGGTGCATTGAGTGTACAATCATCTATAAGCAGAAAATCGCTTATCAACACTACCTCCACTTTGATCTTGGATTGTAGCCTTTTGAAATTGAAGAATTTACTATCAGTTTGGTAGCTGACATTAATACTGGGCTTATGCTCATTGAGAACATTTGACAACATAGCTGAAAACATCATGCTAAAAAGCATGGGTGCAACCACACAACCTTGTTTCACTCCATTGGTGAATGGGAAGGTACAAGAGAAGGTATAAAATGTCTAGAACCTGGTCAAGCTTGCCATCTTGAAATTGATGTACAATGGTGCTGAAATTCTCCAAACAACCAAATTTTGACACAATTTTACATGAGCCATCATGATTAACAGTATGAAAGGCCCTGGTCAGATCTACAAATGTTATGTACAGACCTCTCTTCTGCTTCTCTGTAATTCCAAGCAAAGGCAACTTCCAAGGTTCGGATTACCAGCATAGCAGACCCCATTTATTCAGCAAAACTTTCACAGAACAAAGAAAGTCAAAATACAAAGTAACTCATCCATTTAGCAAGTAAGTTCTCAATTCAATTGCAAAGTACCAAGATCCAGACATCCCACCTCTGTAGTCAAAGTAGCCCACTCCTGGGCAGTACATTCATTTAGTCTATTCTCAAATGGAGAATAGTTTCCAATCATAAACGAAGTACATTCATTTAGTCAATCATAGAGCACCAAAAAGGCTAAAGGTTTCCCACCCCTGGACACTACTGAATTACAATACCATCCATTAACACCAAGAACTTTCTCAAAAGGGGCAGGAGAGTACACAAGGCCATCCACCCTTAAGTTACAACAAGTTTAAGATATCATCTCAGCATTGAAAACCCAAGGAAAGGCCCTTCTTTCATCTTGATTCAAGACAAACCCTCAGCAATCTCAGTTCCTGGGGAGATGAGGCTCAACAAAGCCATAGCCAGTGTCCTCATCAAGTCACTCTCTGTCTGTAGAACAGTCCCAAAACCCCTGAAAACATCAGCAAGGCCCTATTCCAGGATTTCTTTAAATATACCAAAAGAAGATCCACCTTCAGGGCTTCTGAACCAATAGCAAGGTTCCAGGACCTCTACAACAGCAGCACTGTCCTTGACCAGCACGCGAATCTGGCAAAACAATGTCAAAACAGACAAACAAAATACCAGCATCACAGCAATGCCTCCTTAGTTCTCGGCAGCTCTGGGTGGCAGTTCTCAAAAGTCCTGAGCAGCTCCAACAGGCCCTCAGCAGTCTTTCTCTCAGCAACTCAGGCTCCACAATACTGGATACAGCTCTCCAAAAGTCCTTTTAGCCTTCTCTTGGCTTGGGCATCTTTCCCAGTTCACAGCTCCTCCCAGTTCAGTCCTCTCTCTTCATGTCAACTGGGTTTTAACACTCAACCCCAAAACCAAGCCAATACATGGGCATCTCCAAATTCCATTACCATTACATCCTGCCATTTCTCCTTGAGATGTTGGGCAGCAAATACCATAATGACTGTTCCTCTGCCATTTTTTAAGCCACACTGGCTCTCAGGTAGATGATCATCTTTCAGTTGAAGGATCTGCCAATCAAGGAGGAGTCTGGCAAGAATCTTGCTAGCAAAAAATAAGAAAGGTTTCCCCCCGCCCATGCTTGTCAAGGGACAATCTATTTCCTTTACCTTTATAGAGATGGATAATGTAGCCATCCTTGACCTCCTAGGGCAGTGGTTCTCAACTTTCCTTATGCCATAACCCTTTAATACTTATATGTGAGTGTATCTGCATGTGGGTGGATCTGCCTGGCAAATGGACAGAGGAGCAGTGTCTTAGTTCCAAAGACCATTGGAAATATGTGTTTTCTGATTGTCTTAGGCAACCCATGTGATCCCTGTGAAAAGGTCATTTGATTCCCAAAGGGGTCATGACCCATAGGATGAGAACTGCTGTCCTAGGGCACATCTTCCTCTTGCCATATGACTTGGAAAATTTAAGTCAGCTTTTGTATGAGTAGTGGACCTACTACCTTGTAAATCTCAGCTGGGCTAGCATAAGCACCAGGTGCTTTACCACATGAAAAGAGTCTAATGGCATTCAAAACCCCTTTTTCACTTGGACCTTCAGCTCAGGAGGGTTTGAATTCCACCTTATTAAGTAAACCGTCAATGGCCTCAACACTGATTCATTATGGTCTGTTGAGAATATTATGGAAATGTTCACTCTATCTCTCTAGGATCATGTCCTTTTCACTAATCAATGTGAATCCATCAGCAATGAGTAGTTGAGATGTACCATATATCTTCAGTCCATAAATAACCTCTCCGGTATCATGAAAACATTTTAGATTGTTTCTATCAGCATAAAACTGAATTTCATCTGCCTTCTTACTGAGCCTGGAATCCTGTATCTCTCTATGCTTTGCTTATAATTTACTTTTTTTTTGCTTTTTGGAGGGCAGTTGGGGTTAAGTGACTTGCCCAGGGTCACACGGCTAGTTTTTTGTGTTAAGTGTCTGAGGCTGGATTTGAACTCAGGTACTCCTGACTCCAGGGCTGGTGCTTTATTCACTGCGCCACCTAGCCACCCCTATAATTTACTTTTGATGGAATTTATTGCTGCCTTCTTAGAAGTGGATGAACTATCCTGCTGGTAAGTCCTATGGAGTTTTTATTTATAATTTAGCACCTTCAGTATTTCCTGGTCATTTTCATAAAACCAGTCTTGGTGTTTGAGAGTGTTCTGACCCAGATGAGGAAATACAGTGCTATACACCAATCCTCCAAATGCTGCCCACTTCTTTTCTGCTTCACTGTTGCCATGTGTGTATTGGCTCATCTTTGCTTCCAATTTAGCAACAAACTGTTTCCATGCATAGAAGACCTCTATTTTGCTCACATTAATACTTCTGGTTGTCATTTTGCTTTGAGTTGCCAGTTTTGATGAATGAAGATGTTTAGCTTGGAAAGGATATGTCTATGTCCAGTTTAGCACTTTACACCACACATTGCTTTCATTACTCTAACATACTGTCTGTCTCTTCTCCTTACATTCAAATTGTCTATTAGATGCCAATGATTACTGTGAGAGTGCATCCATGAAGTTTTATTGCATTTAGGTATATGGAAGACAGTATTGCTGATGAAAATGTCATGATTTGCACAAATTTTCAGTAGTAAAAGACCATTGCTGTTGCTGTTTCCAAATCCACTTCTTCTTAGGACTCTCTGCCAAGTGTGGTTGTCTGAGCCCATTATAGTATCAAAGTCCCCCAGAAACTGGCCTTTATTTTCCAGTCTTGTTTCACTTGGGGCTGCTATTTGGATGGGATACCTGCTGAGTTTTCTATTTTTTCCTTTTTGGAGTAGGGTTGGCAGGGCAATTGGGCAATTGACTTGTCCAAGTTAACTCAGCTAGTAAAGTGTTAAGTGTCTGGGTCCTGATTTGAACTCAGGTCCTCCTGACTCCAGGACCAGTGCTCTATTCACTGTGCCACCTAGCTGCCCCCTGCTAAATTTTCTTGCAACAAGTGCTGTTCATCTTTCAGGTCTACTCAATTTTGCTTTGTCTATAAGTGTGCAGGTAGTAAGCGTAATGATCTTTGCAGAAGTTTTTGTACCTTTTGTTTTGTTTTGACCACTAATTGGGATTCCCTGCCTTTTGTGGAATCAGGACAGCATTGGGTTGGACAAGCAGTCATTTTTAGGGCACCTTCTCTAGTGCATTCCACATTCCAGTACTTGATCAGTCTGATCCTTAAAAGACTGCTTAGACACCTAGTGGCCTGCTGTATCCCACTGTTGTTTCTAGTGAGAAACAACCCTATGGCCTGAGCCGCCTATGTGCAGGGTTGTGACTGTAGGCCCCAATGTATCTGGACCTGCTGCTTCATCACTTGCCTGTTACCACAGGACTTGGAGTTGAATAAAAGGGTAAAATGGTATGGATAATGTCTTTTAATTTGTGTGTAAAGGACATTTAAGTGAGGCAGAGTTCCATGAAGTCATTGTTCTCACTTTCTCCTCCAGAGTCATCAACGTCCAGTGGTTGGGCAGAATCAAGACAACTGGGGATGGCTTGGGACGCAGTGGATGACCTTGGTGTCTTTGATGTCTAACCAGATTCTTAAGTGCTCCATTCTGTTTATGTATAATGACCTCATAGATTGAGTGTTGCTGTACTTCCAGTCTAGATATATAGGTTTAAATCCATTCTTGATACCTATTTACAGTGTGACCTTGTACAAATTATGTAACCTCTTCGGTTTCCTCATTATATATAATACTAGGATAATAATAGTACCTACCTGACAGGATTGTTGTGTGAATCTGATAAAATTATACATGTAATTTCTTTGTGTTTAGTAATTTTTCGGTTATGTCTGCCTCTTTGTGACCCTCATTTGCAGTTTTCTTAGCAAAGATAACGGATTGATTTGCCATTTCCTTATTCATATCATTTTCCACATTAGAAAACTGAGTCAAACAGTGTTAAGTAATTTGCCCAGTATCACACAGTTACTAAGTGTATGAGGCTATATTTGGACTTCCTGACTCCAGGGATTACCCTCTATTACTGCACCCCTGACTTCTGTAATACCTGTAAACTTCTTTGCCATGTTAATAGTATCACATTGATGTTAGATATCATTATTGATAGTAATTATTATCTTGCCTATATGTTATCTACATGTCATAGCTCCGTCATGGCATGTAGTACTGCTAAGACGGGTCCAAGTGGTTTACTGCTAGAGTCAGATATCTCCTAGTACAGTAATGGGTTGGGATTCTGCAATTCAGACATGATTTGCCTGTGTAGCTTTCCTCTTCTCTCTTGTTTCACAGAGTAGCACTCTGGGTGATGACCTACACAATCAGGGGTTGGATGCTCTTGTTCACTTCCCACAGCTGCTCAGGGATTGGGTTTACATAATGTTTTCAGACAAGGGATCTGCCTGGGTGCCTGTTACATCAGTGGTTGGTGATGGGCTCAAGGAGCAAGGATGTGTACCAAAAGGTAAATTCTCTCGAGATGCATCAGGAAAGCCTATTCTAGTTTGTTACATAAGTCTTCAAGACAAGGAATGTGATATTTTTACCGTACAGTATTAGCCAACCTTATGAGATATTTTCAACTGTCAGTTATTACTTCAATATGACCAGCATCTGAAACTTAAAAGAGTACCAACATTGTATAAAAGGATTGATACCTAGGAGAGTGGAACCATTCATTCCCTCCTCCAGATTCTCAGTCTGTATTAAAAATTAGGCTCGTTGGCCTGGGTTGGGAGGGCTAGGAAAATGAAAGAAAAAAAGAAATTTACATGATAACTTTGTAATATGTTTATGGGTAATAGTAAGCTTTACTTGGTAGATTTGTAGTTTCAGTATGTTATTGAAATAATTGTTTTGTTTTTGTGAATTGAAAATAAAATACATTTTTTTAAAAAGAAAAGGAAAAATAAAAGTTACTTAAGAACAGTATCAGTTTTGATTCTGTAATTCCAACTATAGTCTAGTACCTGGAGAAAATTAATTTAATTAATGGTTTTTGATTCATCGCCTTCATGAATTGACTACTTAGGGTCTGCTGCTCAGGTGAGGGAAAAAGAAAGGGTAAATCTTTGAAGATGCTTCTCTGAAGTACTCTGTCACTGCTATTTGGTTACCCACCTTATGCCCTGTGAGCCCCATCTTTGCTCTCCTTCCCCCCAGCACTGGTTCAGTATCCATAATACATCTTCCTTATCTCCTTATCTCTAGTTGTATCAGTTGTAGAACAGACATTCAAGCCCCACTTACTCCTTGTTAAAATATGTCTAGAATATCTTGGCTCTGGTTGCTTTTTATTCCTTCCTACAATACAGATGAATCGTATTTAATCTATCCCACACCAAAAGAACCTGTTTGCTTTCATATAATGCATTATTCTTTTTTTTTTTTGCTTTTTGGAGGGCAGTTGGGGTTAAGTGACTTGCCCAAGGTCACACGGCTAGTTTTTGTGTTAAGTGTCTGAGGCCGGATTTGAACTCAGGTACTCCTGACTTCAGGGCCGGTGCTCTATTCACTGCACCACCTAGCCGCCCCCTGCAGTATTCTTTTCTACGTAGTACAAGTGGAAGAAAAAATGAAAAGGAGCATAGGAGGTACCTTTCTCTTCATCCTCCAACACCTAATCTTTTTTCTCTCTGTCACTTTCTAAAACCTTTAGAAGATCTTAAAAACACTGCAGACTAATTGGGATATAGTTTTTCAACTTCATGTTTGCTCTGAGTGTCAGTTTCACTTATTCTCAATTTGAGATCATGAAAGTGACCTATTTACACATTTGCACTTCCTTTCTTACCTTCTGCATATTTACAGTTTAATTTCAATTCATAATTACAGTTATTTGTGGGATACCTGAACAGAGCACTACAAAACTGTTATTCTATTAACTAAGAAAAAATTTTCATTTGTGGAAATATTCCAATAACTCTAGGAAGAGAAATTAAGGGGTACAGTCTCAAATTCAGATTATATTTCTTTTAAGGAAAATATTCTTATTCTCTATCCACCCCTCTAAATTTTATCATTCGGTTAATAAGGTTCTCTTGATGTAGCCAGTGATTCAATGGTGTCATGGTTTTTTTTGGTAGAAAATAATTCAAATAGGCGTGGCCTCAAAAAATGTACATATAATAGGTTAGGAAATTTTTGTCCACCTTATCTGAGTCTTTTCCTATTTTGAATTATTTTAGCCTACTTTTTCCCCCAATTCATATAATCCCATTTCCCTTATCAATACACACTTGAAACTATATCCCTGTGATTTGGAGTATATAGAATTGGTGTAGAAGGGAAGACAGAATGAAGTATAAGGGAAAAGAATTAAGTGAGAGAGGAAATTTGTTGTTTTTCAATCAGTTCATTCATGTCCAACTTGTGACTCTATTTGATCCTTCCTTGGGTCAGATACTGGAGCGATTTTCCATTCTATCTCTCCTATATTTTCCAGATGAGTAAACTGTGGCAAACAGACTTACGTGGCTTACCCAGCATCACACAACGAGTAAGTATCTGAGATTAGATCAGAACTCAGGATCATGAGTTATGCTGCCTTCAGGCCTGCCACTCTATCTTCTGTAACATTTCTTTATCCTTGACCCCAGAAGGAAAGCTCCGTTATTGGAACTGAATATGATAGTCCTCTCTATTTGTGGCTATTAGTTCAACTCTGAGGCTAGGGAAGTCTGGAAGACCAGCACACAGATTGGGAAATGAGGCATTAGAGAATTTTAGTGAGGGATGAAAAGTGTACCCTTAAGTCCCTTTTGGGAGAAATATCATTT
>CM053598.1:195265198-195284418 GCA_028646575.1 Pseudocheirus occidentalis
TGTGTGTGTGTGTGTGTGTGTGTATATACCTACACATATGTCTATATAGGAGGGTATATATGTGTATGAATACATTTCTAAGCATGTGTGTATATGTGTACATAGAGGGTAGAGGATCAATAGAATACGAAGGGATGACATCCTAAAAGCTGAAATTCTGAGGTGGGAGAGGACTAGAATGAGAGGAGACAGGGAGAGACAAAATGGGGTTAATCATCCCATATAGAAGAGGCAAGGGATAACTGTTACAACTTTACTTTCATTTACTCTCATTGAATCTGACTTAGGGAAGGAATGACATAAACACTAAACTGGGCATCATGCCACACAGGAGAGTAGGGGGGATGGGGACGAGAGGCAGTATGATGGAGGGGAGGCCAGGGTCTGGGCGAGGGTTGCTGGAAGCACACATTTCAGTAAAGGGACAGGGATAGAGTAGAGAATAGAACAAGGTGGGGCAGAATAGGTAGGAGGGTCATAAAATCAGCCTCTCACAATAGGTCCACTGTGGAGATGTCCTGCATGTACAGCCTGTAAAAAAAAATACGTTTTTAAACATTTGATCTTAAAACTTTGAATTCCAGATTCTTTCTCTTCCACCCTTGTCACACACCTTTACTGGGATGATGAGCAACTCAATGTAGGTTGTGCATGTGTAGTTATACAAAACATTTCCATGGTGGATATATTGTGAAAAACTGACTATATTTCCCTCCATCCTATCCCAACCCCCCACTTGTTCCATTCCTTTGACCCTGTCCTGTTTCAAAAGTGTGTGCTTCTAACTATCCTCTTCACCATCTTGCCCTCCCATCCATCATCTCCGCCTCTCATACCCTTCCCCCCTAGTCTCCTGTTGGACAAGATACCCAATTTAGTGTTTATGTCATTCCCTCCCTAAGCCAAATTCAGTGAGAGTAAGTTTGACCCATTCCATTTTGCCTACCTGTTCTTCCCCTCCACTGTAACAGTTTTCTCTTGCCTCTCCTATATGAGATAATTTACCCCATTCTCTCTCCCCCATCTCCTCTCTTTATATTCCTCTCTCATCTCTCAATTTCACCCTTTAAATATCATCCCTTCCCATTCAATAGATACTGTGCCCTCTGTGTATACCTGTACACATATATACATACACGCACATATGTATTCAAATGCACATATACCCTCCTATGTATATATATATGTATATATATTTCTTTCAACTATCCCCATACTGAGAAAAGTTTCATAAGTTACAATGATCACTTTTCCACGTAGGCATGTAAATAGTTCAACTTTGATAAGTTCCTTCTGAGTTCTTTTCCATGTTTACCTTCTCATGCACTTCTTGCTTTTTGTATTTGAATGTCAGATTTTCTTTTCAACTCTGGTTTTTTCATCAAGAATGCTTGAAAGTCTTCCACTTCATTGAATGACCATATTTTCCCCTGAAACTCAGTTTTACTGGGAAGGTAGTTCTTGGTTTTAATCCTAGCTCCTTTGGTCTCCAAAATATCATATTCTGAGCCATTTGATCCCTTAATGTAAAAGCTGCTAGATCCTGTGTTATCATGATTGTGTTTCCACAATATTCAAATTGTTCCTTCTGGGCTGCTTGTAATATTTTCTCCTTGATCTGGGAACTCTGGAACCTGGCTATAATATTCCTAGGAGTTTTATTTTGGGGATCTTTTTAAAGAGGTAATTGGTAAATTCTTTGAAGTTCTATTTTCCCCTCTGGTACTAAAATATCGCCTTGAGAATTTCATGGAAGATGATTCCTTGGTTCTTTCTTTTTTTATCATGGCTTTTAGGTAGTCCAATAATTTTTAAATTGTCTCTCCTGGATCTATTTTTCAGGTCAATGATTTTTTCAAGGAGCTATTTCACATTTCCTTCTATTTTACATTTGTTTGGATCTATTTAATAATATCTTGATTTCTCATAAAGTCATTTGCTTCCATTTCCTCCAATCTAATTCTGAAGGAATTAATCTCTTCAGTGAGCTTTTGAAATGCTTTTTCCATCTGGCAAATTCAGCTTTTTAAGGCATTCTTCTCATTGGCTTTTTGGACCTCGTTTGCCATTTGAGTTAATCTATTTTTAGAGGTTAATTGGGGTTAAGCAACTTGCCCAAGGTCACCCAATTTGTTTTGTGTTAAATGGCGGAGGCCAAATTTGAACTCAGGTCCTCTGGAGTCCGGGGCTGGTGCTCTATTCACTGTGCCACCTAGCCACCCCGAGTTAATCTATTTTTTATTGTGTTATTTTCTTCAGTCAGCTTGTTGCCTCACTTTTCATGATTTTCTTGCATCGTTCTCATTTGTCTTCGCAGTTCTAACTCCAGTTCTCTTGCTTCATTTTCAAAATCCTATGCCGCCTCCTCCATGTCCTGTAACCAGTTTATATTTTTCTTGGAAGCTTTTGGTGTAGGAATTTGGACTGTATTATCTTCCTCCTGTACCAAGGTTTGATCCTTTTTGTCCCCAGAAAAGGAATCTAAAGTTAGATTGCTGAGCTTGTTTTGCTTCCTTTGCTTGCTCATGTTGCCAATCAATCAATTGACTTTTGATCTCTTTGCCACAGTAGAACTCTGCTTCCAGAGAGGAGAGCTTTGTCCCAAATAGCTGGTTTTTTCACAGCTTCTGGACCTATTAGGAGCGTGCCATCTCTACAACCACCACAAATTCTGGCTCACTGGTCACACACATCAGGATGACTCCCCAAGTCCATGATACAGATCCTACAGGTTAAAGCAAGAGCAATTACACTCTGAATGTTTTCTTGGCCCTGCTATGATCTGCAGGCCAGGAGCTCTGAAGCAGCCATGTGGAGGTGGCTGCATGGCTGCCACACCTCCATCACTTCTAGTTCCAGGGGTGGGGGCCAGACCTGCTCCTCCATCCCTCCCCCCACAGTTCCAACAGAGTTCTACATTGACCTCTCACTTTTTCTTTGGCATTCATTGGTTGATAATTCTGGAAACTGCCACTGTTGCTGCTTATTCATTCTCTGGAAGTCTACTGCAGCCACTGGTCAGGGATGCCCAGGGGCTAAAACCGGGGGTTAATGTGGGGCTGGGCTCAGCTCCTAGCTTGCTGTGATGAACCCTTCCTTTCCAGCTGTTTGGCTGCCTCCTGTGGGAGATTTGTTTCTTTCTATCACTTTGTGGGTTCTGTAGCTCTAAAATTTGTTTAGAGTCATATTTTATAGGTATTTGAGGTGGTTATGGGGGGACCTCACAGAATTTTCCTGGCTCTATGCTGCCATCTTGGCTCTGTCTCCTCATCTCTGATGAGTACCTTTTTAGAAGAAAAAAATTCAACAGAATCAATGAGATATAATCATTTATCTTAAGGAAGTGAGAAATGAACAGAGTTTTTGAAATTCAAACAATGAACAAAAGAACCTTAATAAAGGCAAGATAACAGACAGCTTGGAAAGACCATTTGGTGACTCATTATTTGTATTCTGCCAGAAGGTTAAAAGATTATTTATCCCTTAAGTTTCATCTTTTCTAAGGGTAATTAAGTGAACTAAGAGAGAATAGGTGTTATGGTATTCAGACTAAAAGAAAGGAAGGAGAGATGAAGGGAAAAAAATAATTTATAAATTCTTGCAATTGGAGTGCCAAAGGTGAAAGTCATTCAGACTGAAAGGTGGATTTGTAGGAAAAATCAAGTGAGAGTATCCCAAACCGAACTTAACTAGGCTGAAAAAAGGAAATGTAAAAAATATATCAATAAAGTAAAATTTAGGGTTATGGGGTTGGGCTTGGCAAGTGAGGAGGAAAGTACAGCCAAGGGTAAATGTGGAGATCAAATTGCTTCAAGTAAAAAAGTGACAAATAGTTCAAGTTGATTTTTTAAATTTTTTATAAAATAAATTTTATCAATCTTTTTGGTTTTTAAAATAATTCCCCAGATTTTCTCCCAGAATCCTTTCCTCTCCTCTCAGAAAATCATGTAACAAAGAATATTTTAAAAGAAAAAAAAGAAATAGGAGAGAAAATATCAGCAAAACTGAATCATTCAAGCATTAAAAGTCTAAAAATGTATTAAATATTTAATACTTAAGACCTCCTACATCTTCAAAGAAATGAGAGAAAGATTCTTCTTGTATCTTTTCTTTGGGGCCAAACTAGTTCTTTGTTATTTAATTACATTTGATTTTAATTGTTTTGTGGTGGTTATTTCGATTGACATTCCTGTGGTCATTATGTGTATTGTTTCCTTGGATCTACATATGTCACTTCTATATCACTTTATAGGAGTTTTTATATGGTTCTCTGAACTCGTCATATCCATAACTTTGGACATTTGTCATATCCATTCATTATATCCATAATTTTACCACAATTTGTATATAGTGTCATATACAAGTAATATTATGTATACATATATATTCCTTGTCATATATGTACATATACATACATACATATATATACATACATACATATATATATACATATATATATATATATATATGAATTTATGTCCATAACTTTGGATGCTGTATATGACCTCTTCTTTTCCACAACAAATAATTCAGGTTAATTATTTCTGCTGTGCAGGTAATAAACTGCTGTTTTGTTTCCTTTTAGATTCTGCTTTCAAGATTCTTTTTTATCACTTGAAATATTCAGCAGTATGCTGCTATTGAGAATTGAGAATGCCTCTTGAGAATCCATATAGTCCTCTTCCTTATCAATTGTTGTTTAAATTTCCTTTGTCTTGCAAAATACTTTATACACATATGAACTTTATATACATTTAGATATCTTGGTGATCATTTCCCCTTCTATTTTAATATCTTCTTATTTATCTGTTTATGCTCGAGTTTCTAGGCTTTTTATTTGAAGTTTTTTTTTCCTCTTGAGAACTTTGTTGTTTTAGGCTCTTTTCCTTATATTTTCCTATCAATCACTTTCTGACTTCTTCCCCTTTTGAAGTTGGATCCCCTCGTGTCTAGATCTCAGACCTGTCTCAGACTCCTCTCACAATAGGGAATATACTTTATGTTAGTGTCAGTCCCTGTCACAAGTGACTTCTAGAGGAAGAGGAACAATTCTGTTCCTCCAATTGGATGCCAGTTCCCTTTCCTTTACGCAGAGGATTTCCCCCAACAAACTGGTGTGTTGCCACAGTTTCCTGTTTGTTGGTTCTCTGACTGAGAGGTGTTACAGAGCTCTATGTCCTTTGCACATGAGAGGGCAGAGTTGAAATCTACTATTTATTGTAATAGAATAATTATGGTGGTAGGAGCATAGATTGGATGTGCTGGTAGAGACTTAGAAGGAAGGAAATTTCTGATTGGGTACTAGAACACAAGTCAGTGGTTCAGGTTATGCATCCTACCAGTGTGGAGGCGATTAGGAGAGAGGGCTACCAAGTGAAAATAATTAAAATTAGCCTTCTCTGTTTTTAATTTTAAAAGTTGATACTTTGTTAGTCTTCCTGCTGTTTTGTACTTTGGATATGGCTTCAATTTCCCTACCTCTCCTGCAAATTTCTATTTGGAGGAATGTTTGAGAATTTGTGTGTATTCCTCCATTTTGTTGGTCATATGATCTGATAGCCCCCAGGATTATTATTTAATATACTAAAAATCCAGTTTCCCAGAAGAGATGAAAAAACAAAGGCATAGAGAAAGGAAGCAACTAGCTTCAGGTGGTTACAAAGTTGTTAAGTGGAGTATCTGGGTCCTTTAGCCATTGCCATGCACTAAATATCTGGTTACACTGAGGAGAGCTTAACATCCTGTCCCCCCAATTTCTGATACTGTTGTCAAACAACTTCCAAGCAGAGTTGAGAGGTCTTAGACAGTCTATTGTTGGATTACAGGATTCAATGTAAGGAACATTAGAGATTCTGTCTCTGGAAATCAATTTTTAAAATAAATGCATAATTAGACTTTATAATTAAGAAGTACTGGGAGAGCTGGGTTTGCATCTTTTCTCTGTTGCTAGATGAGCATAACTTTCCTATATCTATAAAATAGGAATAAGAACACATAAGGTACCTGCTTGTCTAGGTGTTTCTAAAGTGGTGTATGCAAAATATTTGGCAAGCTTTAGAATACTATAGAGGTATCTCTTAGCTTTATTATTATGAATCCATAAAATGACAAAGTTGTACCTCCTAGTTCTAAGCTATGGTCCTATGGTGAAATGTTCTCCAAGGTCTTTTCTAATTCTGATATTTAAATCTCTAAACTAGGAGTTTGTGTGTGGGGGTGTGTGTGTGTGTGTGTGTGTGTGATGAAGGCCTTTGACAAAATGGTAAACCTTCTAAATCCATAAAGTAAAATACGTAAGATTACAAAGAAAAACAATTGTACTTTAAAAAATAAAGTTACCAAGTATTTTAACAAATTCACAGATTCCAGGGTAAGAATCCCAGCTCTAAACAAGCTTGGATTGAGAAGATCTAGATTCTAATTGTTACTTTGCCAGTTACTAGGTTCTTGTATGCTTTTAAGAAAGTTAGCTCCTTTCTCTGCTTCTCAAATTCCTTGTCTGATTGCAATGAAATTCTTTTGCAGGGGAGGATATGTTTAAAGTCCTCCATGTCATCTGCTGAAAAGTGTTACTATCAATTCAGAAAGAAGGAAGCAACCCACTGATAAATACTGAATTCTAAAATATCATTTTACTAACAAAAATAAAATTAAAGACAGTAAAATTATCATCTCAGCTACAATTCTTGTGGAATTTCAATTAGATTTTAATGGTATTGCATGAGTCACACTATTAGACATGATATATTATTGCACATGTCATGCATGGTATTTTCACTTTGATGGAATTCATGGGAAAGTTAGATTTTGCTGAGATGGGCAAGAATTTCTGGGGTTTCAAGGTGTTATTTAGGTCCATTGTTTTGATATTACAGATTGGAGCCGTCATTAGGTATAAGACCTATTTCACCTAGGTTCCTGACATCTCATAATTCAAGTGTTAGGAACAATAAAATTGGTTTCTAAATCAACCTCAGAAATGGCTTCTGTACTTTTGAAAAGAATGTAGCTATGCCAGCCACATCTGTCTTACTTAAAATTTCTGGGTGCCTCTTGGCCTTATGACTTCCTTCTGTTTTTGGCACCTTTAGTCTTGTGTGGTATTGGGTGGAAATGAAATCAGATACCCTATTTACTTTTGGGTAGAAAAGACGACATCCAAGCGGCATGGAGGACTGTTTTCACCTCAAGCACCAAACCTGACTTCCTCTTTTTACCTGATATTTTTTAACTGACATTCAAATTATTAAATGCTATTTTCTCTTTCTTTGCTTGAGTATATTATTCAAATAAAGAGTTTCACTCTTGTTCCTATGTATTACTTGTTACAGTCATTTTCAAAGACAAAATTATTTCTCTTTTTCTCTAATGGTTGATGTGTCAAAAGATTAAGCTTGCAGAAAATCCAGCAAATGCTGTCATGTGTGTTGTATCCTTTTCCTATGCTTTCCTGCCTGCTTTTTTCTCTTTTTCTCTTTTTGTTTATTTTCAACTTAGGAAACACAATAGAGACATTTCCACAAACATAGTAAAACAGAAAAATGTGTTACACATAAAGCTGCCATCTGTATATCTTGTTTTTATGTTTGAGTATATAATACACTTATTGTGTAACTTTCAAAGCTATCCTACTCATCTAAGATTCCTTCTGGCCTTTCTTCTGTTTTGTTCATTTAAAAAAATCCATCAATGACCTTCTTTTCTTTCTTTTCACAAAACTATCCCTAATCCCTCCTTTTTTCATCCTCCTCTGACAATTCCCCTGAAAAAGAGGAAAACAGAATTTTTGCAATTATGCATAGTAAATCTCAACAAATTTCCACAAATCTGTGTTTTATTCTGTATCTTGAATCAATCATCTCTGTCAAGAAGTGGGTAGTATACTTCATTGTTGCTCCTCTGGAGTCATGGTGGGCTGGAGTTCTTAAATCTTTCAAAGTTGTATGTGTTTCCAATGTGGTTGTGATTGTAAAAATTCTTCTGGCTCTGCTCATGTCACTCCACATCAGTTAATTTAAATCTTCCCAGGTTTCTTTCATCATTTCATGAGAACAGTAGCATTCCATTACATTTATATAACAAGTTGTTCAGGTGTTCCCCAGTTAATGGACACCCACTTGATTTTCAGGGTGTTACTATAATAATAACAATAACAACAACAAAAACTGCTTTAAATATCCTTATATTTATGGGTCCTTTTCCCCTGTGGTACAGGCCTACAAATGGTATTATTAAGTCAAAGGGTATGCAGAATTTAGTTTCTTTGAGGGGTATATTTCCAAATTGTTTAGAAGAATGGCTGGATCACTTTAAAGCTTCATCAACTGTGCATTGATGTTTTTTACTTCCTTTAGCCCTTTTTTCTCATTTTTTCCAACCTGATCATTGCAAGGTAGAACCTCTGAGTTGCTTTGATTTTTCTTTATCTAGTTATTGTGGTTTAAGTAATTTTTTTTTCATCCAGTTACTGATAGTTTCGACTTCTTTCTTGAGAAATTGGCTGTTCGTGTCCTTTGACCATTTTTGTCTTTTGATGGTCATTCTTACATATTTGAATGAGTTCCCTATAAATCTTTAATATAATATCATTATCAGAGAACCTTACTGCAGAGTTCCCTGCCCCGGTGTTGGTTACCTATCTCTTTTCTAATTTTAGCTGTATTCACTTTATTTATGTAAAACTTTAATTTTACGTAACAAAAGTTATCCACTTTATCTTCTATGGTCTGCTCTTTCTTTTGTTTAGTGATTAACTCTTCCCTTTCCACAGAACCAAAAGGTAATTTTTTCCTTATTCATTACATTTGGATATAATATAAAAATTTGTGAACTTTTATATTTTTCACCTATTCATATGCAGTTTATCTTGGTGTAGAATGTATGATAATGTTTAGTTTTTCATTTCTGCCATAATGCTTTCTAGGTTTCCTAACAATTCTTGTCAAATAGTGAAGCTTTACTCAAATCATTAGCATTTCAGGATTTAAAAAGTTTAGTCCTGAGCAATTAATATTACTCTATTTGTCTATATTTTGGTTAAGATTTTTTTTGTATCAGTTCATGAAGTTTTTGCATATTTTGTATTTTGTGCATTCTATCATTCTTCTGCGTGGCATTTCCTTCCTGCTTGATTTGTTAGTAATGATGATTTGAGTGGATTATTTTTTTTTATCTTATACTTCTGTTAAATTTATTGTTTCATTCTAATTAGCTTTTTTTGAGGTCTCTAGAATCATTAGCACCCCCCCCCAAAAAACTCCAAAAACTCCTTTTGCCTGTACTTGTTCACTCAATTTCTCTTTCTTGTTATATTGCTACAGCTAGCATTTTTGGAACTATATCAAATAATAGTGAAGAAAATCATCATCTTTCCTTTCCATCTGATCTTAAAAGATTTCTAACGTACTCTGTTACATATAATGTTGGCTTTTAGTTTTGCCATTTTTGAGAAAGTACTATATGTGTCTCTCCCTTTTTCTAATTATCAGGAACAATAATACAATAATAAGTTTGAAAATATCTTTTCTACCCTATTTTTAAAAATAGTTTATATAATACTAGAATTAATTGTTCTTAGAATGTTTGATACTACTCACTTCAAAATCTATTTGATCTTGGGGATTTTTCCTTTGGTAATTTATTTATGACTTGTTCAATTTCCTTTTTCTGATATTGGAGACTTTAATCTTTTTTCCTATTAATTTAAATATTTTATATTTTTAAATGTACATTGCATATAGGTTATCAATTTTATTGGCTTGTAATTGAGCAAACTAATTTCTAATTAGTCTCTTATTTTAAGAATTGGATTGTATGTACTTGTATTTTTAAGAAATTGGATTACATGAACCTTTTTTTGGAGGGGGAAGGTAGGACATTTGGTTAAGTGACTTGCCCAAGGTCACATTGCTAGTTCTGTGTTAAGTGTAAGAGGTCAGATTTGAACTCAGGTCCTCATGATTCCTGGGTTGGTACTCTATTCACTGCATGACCTAGCCACTCCTACATGAACTTTTTAAAAATAATTGACTACTATTTTAATATAATCAAATTCATTTGCAATCATATATATTTTATTTTATGCATTTAAAAACAGTACTCTGAAAAGAAGTTAATGGGCTTCATCACATTGCCAAAGGAGTCTATGACTCAAAATAGATTAATAATTCTTACTTTGTTTTCATTCTTCAGTTGTGAATTCTCTTGCTGTGACTCAGGTAAGAAATAGAAGCTTGAGTGATAATGCTGATCTGGCCTTCTCTTCTGCTATACTTTAGGGCCAGGATACCGGTGTTCTCATTTGCCCATGGGATGCTGAGCTAGACATGGGCTGACTGACTGCTGAGGGATTCTTGTGGAAGTTTTGGGCTATCCATGACTCCTGTTACAGCTATGGTGCAGGGTCAGGATCTGCACTGGGCTCTGGTTTGGCTGTGGAACTCAATGCTTGCCTTCTTGTTACCCTGCATTATGTCTGGTTATATCCACCATAGGATTCTGACAGTCTTAGGCCCTTCTTATCCTTATAGAAGAACTTAACTGCTATTTTTTCTTTGGTTTTCTTTATAATTTTTCTTTCTTTTTCTGTTTTGTTTTTTAGACTGTTACTGGGTTTTTTGTGGGGAATCTGATCTCCTTTCATTCCTAACACTCTTATTTTTTTCCCCAATCTTCTTTTGTCTTATCTTTCCATCCCTCCTATTGGTTTATAAGTTTCAGAAATGGAAAGAATCATGGCGCTGGAAGAATAAAATAAAAATTACATGGTTTGTACAATGTCACACAAATACAGAATAGCAAAGATACAATTTGATTCCATGTCCCCTGGCTGCAAAATTAGTGTATGTTCTACTGTACCATATGGTCTCATTGATCCCTTTTCTTTTTTCTCATTCATTTTTCCTTTCTTCCATCTCAGCAGAATATCACAGGGAAAACAGTTGCTTTAATATCCCAACATAGTACAGGCTCTTTCTCCAATACCAGAATGGCTTTTGAACATAAACCTGATTACATCTAGATAATAGCCTTTCCCTCTTTCATTCTTTTCCTCTTCATTCCTTGCTTTCTTTCCCAGATCATTCCTTTTCCTCTTTTAGTTTTACTGAAATTTGGTGTCCCTGGAAAGTTTTAAAGCATGAGTGGAAATCAGAGTAGAACAGCAATGTTCTGTGACCACTTAATCACTGGTCAACGGTAACCTGTCATGTGCTCCAGAGAAGAAAAGCCACAAGAGAAGATGGGTCAGTCTATTTCCAAGACACCCAAGTTTAACAAGGAAATTATTACAGGACACTCAGGCTAATCAAATAGTCTTTACGGTAGCAGAGACTGAGCTGTTCTGAAGGCACTGTGGTTGTTTGTGTAAGTATATATCCTCCCCCCCATCTGTTTCAAATGGCTAACAGCTTATATCAGGAAAAAATTCGGGGGGGGGCAGGGAATGTCATTTTTATTGCCAGGAAATCTGGTCACTATTTTGTTGGAATTCGTGAGAAACTAAAATGACCTAGGACATCCTGCATCCTTGGTCTAATAGAGAGCTTGCAATCTTTTTTGAAAGTGTAATCTATTCCTTTTGCAATTTACTAACTAACTTAACTCATGACTGTTTATTATTTCTGATATCATTCCCAAAATAGCACCAATGATGTGTGCAAGGTGTTGACTATTCATGGTACTGCTCTTTGAAAAAAGTCACTGGATGCAATGAGATAAGTAATTTGAATTCTAGAGCTATGTTAAAGCTTGAGGAGGAAAAAAATCCTAGAGAAAAGTAGTGTGTTTAGAGGTAAAATTAAGTTAGAGAAACTCTTCTGTATAATAGTAATTATTGGAATCACTTGGTCTAAATTAATATAACTTCAGCCAGCGAGTTGAGAGAAATTCAGTTCTCCAGGCTGTTTCTTTTGTTTCATATACATGTAGATGAATATTAAGAAGCTGACTCAGTGGTAGCTAGGTGGTGCAATGAATAGAGAACCCACTCTGGATTCAGGAGGACATGAGTTCAAATCTGACACTTGGGACACTTACTGGCTGTGTGATCTTGGGCAAGTCACTTAACCCCAATTGCCTTGCCTTTTCCTCCCTAATAATAATAATAATAATAATAATAAACCTAACTCACTATGTTGTTTCTCAATAGTCTCCCATCCAGAAAAGGAAGAAAAAGGGAACAAGCATTTAAGAAGCACCTACTACATGCTAGACCCTATGCTTAAGCACTTTACAAATATTATATTGTTTAAACCATCTGAAATCTTTGAGGGAAGAGACTCTTACGTAGCATGGGTGTAATAAGCAGACTCAGTGTATTCCATGGGCATACCTTTCTCCTCTAACTGCCTTTCACACCAGCAAGTCTATGGGGTTTTTGTTTTGTTTTACCCCAAGAGATGGTGGATGGCTATAGCGTTGACCATAAGCATGTGACCACAAGAGTGCTATTCATAAGTCTCCCAGGGTCGACCCTCCTCTGGGGAAGATGGGGATTAACTGCTACCAGACCCCACTGACAAATGACCAAGCATTAAACAACAAAGTAGAATTCAAACAAATTGTCTCAATAGCTTCCACTTAGTACTAAACAATAGAGCAGGCTTGTATCTCCTTGTGTGGGGGGGGGAGGATTTTTTAAACTTTTTCCATATTCTCAAGAGTCTGATTTTGCCTTTACAGTATATTGCTGGCACTCATGTCAGTTTGAAGGTAGAAACTTCCATTTGGTCTAACAGAGTGGATATGATATTAACAAGTAGCATAATACTTATGGAGTCAAAGAAGGAGTAAAACCTTATTCCACTTCCAATGGGTAGGTTATCACCTCAATCTTAAATAAAGCTGAGATAATTGGTGCACTAACGTCCAGCAAGATAGCCAGAGTGATGTTTGCCGACTGAGAGAGGATCTCTGGATTCCTGGTTCTGTGGTCCTTTATGATAACCACCAGTACCCCAATCCCATGGTAACTACATGTAATTTAACTTGTTACATATGTTAGATTGTGGCTTTCTCTTCTCTAATAACTCACAGAGCTCCAATGAGTCTTTTGAAGAGAGCTGACTAATAGCGTTATCTCTGCTCTAGAAGGACTTGAATGGAATGTATTCTTTACTTCACATTAGTGTTATATTCTGACCAAGGAAATAAGAGTTTTCCACAATTGTGTAAAATGGTAGCACTTGCTAGCCATCTATGTACAATATCTTCTACCAACTTAATCTCTGCCTGTGAATTCCCTCCAACATGTATGAGAGGTGATTATCTTAGCTGGCTCCAGCCTTCCACCACACTTCCCACTATCTCCCTGCCATGCCTTTATGAACAATCTTTGCCTCTTTTCTAGTTCCCCTGCAGGTGTTGTTTTCTCCATTAGAATGTAAACTTCTTGAGGGCATGGTCTTTTTCACTTGATTAACTTTGTACCCTCAGTGCTAAGCACTATATCTGGTACATGGTAAACATGTAATAAATGCTTTGCCTACGTACCTATCTCAAATGAATTCCCTCTAGCATTCAGTGGGAAAACCTTGGCAAGAAATTTTAGAATTCTCTTCCTATATGTGACTTTCAGCCAGAGGAACTTTGCTGTTAGGTAATATGGGTGATGCTCTGGGCTTTCATGTATTTGTTTAGGAGTGTAGGAGGAATGCATTGTCTCTGACCCAGCTAGACTATCCCACATGGTTTAAGGTAAAAGACCACTTTATTTCAAATTAGGAGCAAAACCAGAGTAGTTTGGCAATACATCTGTGGCTGGGTAATAAATCTAAAAACTATAGCTTTCTTCTTCACGAGAGATCAAGGACCCCTTTGTTGGTCAGATCAAAGCAGATATGTTGCATATCTGATCTTTGCAAAAAGACCCCATGTTGGACCAGCCTAAAAGATTTTTCATGCATCCCGTTCTACATTAAAAAGCAAATTTAAGGCAGATTGACATGCATAAATAATTCTTCCTTGATAGTATTTGTCATTCTTACATGGGCAGCAAAGCAAGACCTAACTTTATTTCTGCTTTTTGCTTCTGAAACATGCCAATCCCCTAGAATTTGAAATGAGATGATGCTAACCAGTGCTTTCTGAGTGGGTGGGACACAAGTTTCAGTAGGCTGATGGTAAATAATGCCTCGCATTTATAAGACATATCATCTAGGAAGTCAAAATAATGTATGGATACCCTAGCGTTCTTTTTGTTTTGTTTTGTTTTGCTTGTTTTTAATTAATTTTTAACATTCTTTTTTTGAGTTTCAAATTCTCTCCCTCCCTCTAAGCCCTCTTACTTACTGAGAAAAGAAGCAATATGATATCAGTTATACATGTTAAATCATGAAAAACATTTTAATATTAACCATACCACAAAAAAGCAAGAAAAAGTAGAAAAAAATTTACTTCAGTTTGTACTCAGAATTCATTAGTGTTCTCTCTGGAAATGGACTGCATTCGCATTATGGGTCCTTTGTATTATCTTAAGTTGTTGTATTGATCAGAGTAGCTAAGTCTTTCACAGTTGATCATATTACAATATTGCTGTTGTGTACGGTTTTCTCCAATTCTACTCTTTTCACTTAACTTCAGTTCACATAGGTCTACCCAGGTTTTTCTGAAACTATCCCCTTCATTGCTTCTTACATCATAATAGTATTCCATCACAATCATATTCCAGACCTGGTTTAGCTATTCACCAATTAATAAACATTCCCTTCAATTTCCAGTTTTTTTGCAGCCATATAAAATAGCTGCTCTAAATACTTCTGTAAATATAGGAACTTTTCCTTTTACTTTGATGTCTTGAGACAAACACCTTGTTGTGGTGGGATGCATGGTTTTATAACCTTTTGGGCTTAGTTACAAATTGTTCTCCAGAATGGTTGGACCAATATGCAACTCCACCAACAGTACATTAATGTTTCCATTTTACCACATTCCCTTCAACATTTGTCATTTCTGATAGATGTGAGATTGTTTCTCAGAGTTGTTTTAATTTGTGTTTCTCTAATCAATAGTGATTTAGAGCATTTTTTACATGACTATAGATAGCTTTGATTTCTTCTTTGGATAACTGCCTGTTTATATCCATTGACTATCATTTGGAGAATGCATCTTATTTTTATAAATTTTACTCAGTTCCCCATACATTTGAGAAATGAGGCTTTTATCAGAGAAACTTGTTGTACAGATTTTTTATATTACTCCATTGTCTATGGTATCTTTTAGCCAAATGTAGTTTTCCATTATTGTCCTTTTCAATTAGGTCTATTTTTGTTTTGCTTTGTCTGATATCGTGATTGCTACCCCTGCCTTTTTTTTTGCTTCAGCTAAAGCATAATAGATTCTGCTCTAGCCCCTTATTTTAACTTTGTGTGTGTATACTTTTCTGTTTCAAATATGTTCTTATAAGCAATATATTGCTGGATTCTGGTTTCTAATCTTTTCTGCTATTTGCTTCCATTTTATGGGTGAATGCATCCCATTCATGTTCACAGTAATGATTACTGTCTGTATTTTCCTCCATTCTAATTTTCTCACACTTGTCCTCTCTCTTTTTTTACCTCCCTCCTCAAAAGTCTGTTTTGCTTCTGACCACTTCCTCCCTTAATCTACCTTCCCTTTTATCATTTCTTCCTTTCCCTTATCCTCTTTCCCTCCTTCCCAAATGAGTGACTGTGTGTATGTCTGTCTGTCTGTCTATTCTTCCCTCTTTGAACCAATTCTGTTGAGAATCCACAGCTGCCTCCAAGGGTCACAGCTTGTGTTATTGTTGCATGCACTACAGACTGCCTCCACCCTTTTGTCATAGATCTCTCTGTTAATCTCTTAAATTGTCTTAGGCTGGAAAAATGTCTGATACCAACCTTTTGTTGCATCTGCCATTCTGAATTTTATTTGAGGCATTATTTTATAGTTTGGAGGGGGATGTTGGGAGAGTTTGATTGGGTTGCTGCCTCTACTCTGCCATCTTGCCCTGTCCCTATCGTTCATTCTTAATATATCCCAATGTGATAGTTTAGAGACCAATGATACTCTTTCCATTTCGCATGTGGAATCACTGAATTGAAGAATTTGTGTCTAAAGTCACCTTCTTTCACAGTCATCCAAATCCAATCTATACAACACAATAATTCCAAGTATAACATATTCAAGGCTATGTAGCCTTTCCCTAACGACCTTTAAGGATGGAACACCCACAATTTAGCTCATTCCAGTTTTGGAGATCTCTAATTGTGGTCACATTAAGTCTAAACTGTCTTTACAACTTCTACCCATTGCTCCTGATTTTGCTCTGTTCTCAAAGAGAACAAATCTAATCCTTCTTCCATATGACAAACTTAAAATATTTGAAGATAACTGTCATGTCCCCCATGTTTTTTCTTTTCTCCACTTTAAACACGAGTAGTTTCTCTAACTGACCTTCACATGTTATGGATCCAGTTAATATGGTGGTTAGGTTGGGGTTTTTGATTTCCTGTTTTTCAGTTTTTTTGGTCACATACCCAATTGTTGTTGATGGTGTTTATTAATATCAAATAAATCTTGGTTTATTTTCTTTGATGGCATTTTCTATTTTATATGATTTGTTCTTGGACTAACCAACTATTTAGAACTAAGTTATTTAATGTCAAAATAATTTTAATTCTCTATTCAATGGCCTTATGTTACATATATATGTTGTATTGTGCTCATTCAATAATGTATTTAGTATTTTCTGCATTTATCTGTGAAAACTGTATATTCTAATACATGTCAGTTTTTGTAAAGGTGCCTTGCACCTCTAAGTTCCTTTCTTTTCCCATTAATTAATTACCAGGAATCTATTGTCTCTGTTCTAAAGTTCTCTTCAGGTCCTTAACTTATTTTTCTTTGTCTTTTTGTTACAATCGTTTAAGGCTAAAAGGGGTCTATTGAAGTCTTCTATTATTATAGTTTTCATGGTCTTTCACATGTCATTGATATTGACTAAGTAGTCATATCTCCCACTTCTTGCAGGACCCACCTGGGATCACCTGGGGCAGATGAGTTGGATTCATTAAATGCAGTTAGATGTTTTCAACTATTTCCTTTTTTGGGTTTCAATTTCCTCCTAGCCATTGTTTTTCTGTCATTTTCAATTTAAAGATCATTCTCTTTTGCATAAAAAAGAAATAAAATAAGAATTACACAACTCTGCCTTTTCTATGTAGTCAATTTCATTGTTTTAGCCACTTCTAAGCAAAAGTTTGCTCCCTTCTTATAGTCTTCCCTTCACTCTCAATATATAGCTTTTAAAAAAGAAGTCCCTTTTTTCATCTTCTCATCTTTTCATCTTTACTAGACTTAGCTTATTTTGATTTTCAGCATTCCTGACACTATTTTTGTAAGTCTTTATTCCTTTTTGATCTGATCTTGTTTATGTGTTATACATTTTTTAATTTAAATTTTTTATGAGTTGTCCACTCTCCCACTTCTGTCTCCAGAGAAATCCCATTTCTCCACCCTCTTTACTGGAATTGTTTCCGTTTTTTGTCCTTGGAATTACTTTATTGGGCATCTATTCCTTTTGAAATGATGTCCCCTGAAGCCTGGGGTTCTATGGAATCCTACCTGATTTTTTTTCTGAATGCTGTGAAGTTTGCTTTCCTAAAATCATTTGAGGAACTGAAGGCAAGGTTTTTGTTTGTTTTTTGGACTAAGCCTGCATTTACTAAGGCAAATTGCCATTGTTCTGCAGAGTTGCCTAGAGTATAGATAAGTCCCACAGCAAATATCATATTTCACCACATAATTCTTGCACCCTGTTTTTTTCAATCCAAAACTTGCTTTATAATCTTTAATTGTCACATGGCAGAACAGCACTTGAAAGTAAATAGCAGCAATGCATTCACCAGTGGATATGCATTTTTCTGTGCTACATCATGAATGGGGAGCCTAGAATTTTTAGCATGTGCCCATTGTCATGCCCTACCTGGCATATATTCTATCATCACCTCCTCCTCTTAGAAACCTGGCTTTCCTTCAAAGCTCACCTCAGGTATTACCTCCTAAATCTCTATTGATTAGGGAATTGTATATTAAAACAACTCTGAGATGCTACCTCATACCTATCAGACTGGCTCACATGACAAAAAAAGAAAATGTTGGCTGTTGGAGGGGATGTGTGAAAACTGGGACACTAATGTGCTGTTGGTGGAGTTCTGAACTGATCCACCCATTCTGGAGAGCAATTTGGAACTATGGCCAAAGGGCTATCAAATTGTGCATATCCTTTCATCTGGCAATACAACTTCTAGGTCTGTATCCCAAGACATCCTCCCCCCAAAAAGGAAAAAGGACCAACTTGTAGAAACATGTTTATAGGAGCTCATTTTGTGGTGGCTAAAATCCAAATGGATACCCATCTATTAGGTAATGGCTAAAGAAGCTATGGTGTATGATTGTAACAGAATATTTTTATTCTATAAGAAATGACAAAGCAGGATGATTTCAGAAAAACCTAGAAAGACTTACATGAAATGATGTGTAGTGAATTGAACAGAACCAAGAGAATGTTGTACACAGTAATAGTAATATTTTTTGATGAAAAATTGTGAAAGACTTAGCTATCCTCAGCAATACCAGAATCTAAGACAATTCCAAAAGACATAGGCATACTATCATCCTCCAGAGAAAGAACGGATAGTGTTTGAATACAGATTGAAGCATGCAATTTTCCCTTTTCTATTTTATTCAAGTTTTCTTGTATAGCATGATTAATATGGAAATGTTTTACTTAATTGTACATATATAACCTATAGCTGATTGCTTATCATCTCAGGGAGGGGGAAGGGAAGGAAAAGAAGGAGTGAGGGAGAGAATTTGGAACTCAAAACTTCAAATAAAAATGTAAAAAAAAAAAAAAGGAAGTGTGAGTTGTCCTTTCATGAATTTTCCCTGGCTCTGCATATTCCCTATGTCTGTTGTCTTCATGTGTGATCCCCAGATCTTCTTTCCATTCATGATATGTATCTTTATAGAAGAGTGTGCCCCAGGTTTATGGCACTTCTTTTCTTACTATGCTATTTCATTAAATGTCTTTATTTTGAACTCATTACGTGTAAAGCCAATCAGCAGTAGATTCCTGAGAGAATGCTACTGTGAAGAGCTTTTAGGATTTGGATTACCAGTATTAGTATATACTCTGTTTATTCCATTACAAAATCAGATTCAGTACAATGTTCACAGTTTCAACAGTTCACAATATT
>CM053598.1:195284918-195299864 GCA_028646575.1 Pseudocheirus occidentalis
TGAAGTAATATTAATTATTATTATAATAACCAACATTTAAATAGCATTTTAAACTTTTCAAAACACTTTTCAAATAATAACTAATTTGAGCTTCACAACACCTATGAGATAGATAATGTTGTTATCCTCATATTATAGGTTAGAAAACTCAGGCAAGCAGAAGTTAAGTGATTTGCCCAGGGTCACAGATATAGAAAGCACCTGATACTAGATTTGAACTCAGGTCTTCCTGACTCAAGATCCACTGCACCACTTAGCTACTCAGAGAAGAAACTCATGGTTAGATGTGTCCAATGTTAGCTACCAAACCAGAAACCTCTTGTGTTTGCATGGCTGAACATCAAGTGGCCCTAGCGAATTTCATTGTTCCATTCATTATGCTCTATCTCCTCTCTTATGATAGTCATATATTTCGAGGTTAGAAGCTCTCTAGTCCAATCTCTCTTCTTTTATAAATGAGGAAATTAAGTCTCCAAAAGGTGCAGTGTAAGCATTTGAACTCGCATCTTCTTGCCTCAAAGCAAAAGCACTTTCTACTCATCCATAATGATTCTCCAGAAAGAAGACATCGCAGATATGAAGAACTTTATTCTGTGAATAGCTCAGTCAACCAATCAAGAAGTGCCTACGTGCTTTGTGTTAAGGTGTCCCTTGAACTTGCCATTTTTAGGTACCTGCTGTGTTCCAGACACTCATTGCTAAGTGCTGGGGATACAAAGAAAAACAAGTGACAATATCTACCCTCAAGGAGCTGACCATGTAATGAGGAAGAGGGACAACATACAAACCAATATAAACAAGGCAAGTTATACATAGGATAAAAAGGAAATAATTGAGAGAGGGAAGGCACTTAAATTAAGAGGAGTTTGGGAAGGTTTCCTTTAGAAGGTGGAATCTTTATTGGGACTTAAAGGAAGTCCAGGAGATCCAGTGAGAAAACAAAGTAATTTTTTTTCAAACAAGAAAAAATGGTGACAAAATTCATTTGGAAGGACAAAAAGTCCAGAATATCAGGAAATTAATGAAAAGAAATGCTAAGGAAGGTGGCTTAGTCATACCAGATTTTAATCTTTATTATAAAGCAGCAGTCATCAAAACTGCTTGGTAATGGCTAAGGAATAGAGTAGTGGATCAATGGAATAGATTGGATACAAAAGACTCAGTAGTCAATGATTATAGCAATACACTGTTTGATAAGCCCAAAGACCCAAGTTTCTGGGATCAGAACTTCTTATATGACAAAACCTGCTGGGAAAATTGGATTATAGTATGGCAGAAACTGGGCATAGATCATTATCTCATAACATTCACCAAAGTCAAGTCTAAATGGGTGCTAGATCTGGGTATAAAGGCTGATACTGTAAAAAAAATCTGGGGAGGCAAGGAATAGTTTACCCATCAGATTTATGGAATAGGGAAAACCAAAGAAGAGTTGGAGAGCATTATAAAATGCAAAATGGATAATCTTGATTACATTAAATTGAAAAGTTTCTGTACAAACAAAGCCAATGTAACCAAGATTAAGAGTGAATTGGGAAATTGGAAAAGAATATTTACAAGCAGTGTCTCTGATAAAGGCCTCATTTCTAAAATATACAGGGAGTTAAGTAAAATC
This sequence comes from Pseudocheirus occidentalis, assembly GCA_028646575.1. NCBI lineage: Eukaryota > Metazoa > Chordata > Mammalia > Diprotodontia > Pseudocheiridae > Pseudocheirus > Pseudocheirus occidentalis. Next base: position 195,286,534 of record CM053598.1, read on the forward strand.
TATAAGAATACAAGTCATTCCCCAATTGATAAATGGGCAAAGGACATGAACAGGCAATTTCAGAGGCAGAAATTAAAGATATCTATAAGCATATGAAAAAATGCTCTAAATCACTATTGATTTGAGAAATGCACATCAAAACAACTTTGAGTTACCACATCTCACCAGCCAGATTGGCTAAGATGACAAAACAGGAAAATGACAAGTGCTGGAGAGGATTTGGAAAAAGTGAAACACTAATCCATTGTTGGTGGAGCTGTGAACTGATACAACCATTCTGGAGAGAAATTTGGATCTATACCCAAAGGCCTATAAATAACTACATACCCTTTGACCCAGTAATACCACTTCTGAGGTTGTATCCCAAGGAGATCACAGAAGTGAGAGGAAGACCCATATGTACAAAAATATTTATTGCAGCTCTCTTTGTGGTGGCAAAAAACAGGAAATTAAGAGGATGCACATTAATTGGGGAATGGCTAAACAAGTTGTGGTATATGAATGTAATGGAATACTCTTGTGCTATAAGAAATGGGAGGAGAAGGTCTTCATATTTACCTGGAAAGTCTTATACAAACTGTTGCTAAGTGAGAAGAGCAGAACCGGAAAAAATCTGTACACAATCACAGACACATCATATGTGTGACAACCAACCTTGATAAACTGGACTCTTCTCAGCAACACACAGGAATAAGACGACTCTACAAGTCTCAGGACGGAAGGTGATATCTAAATTCAGAGAAAGATCTAGAAAGACCAGAGTTTAAATAGAGATTGAAGCAATCTGCATACTACCATTCTTTTTCATGTTTGGTTCTCTTTCTTTCTTCCCACTGTTCACTCCATTGGTTACAACCCTTCTATACAATCAGACTTGTAAAATGTAAAAGTATTTGCAGAACCTATACTTGATTGCATGCCGCCATGGTGGGGAGGGGGCAAGGGAGGGGAGAAAAATTGAAACTTAAGGGATTGTGGAACTGAATCTTGTAAAGTAAAAGTAAATAAACAAGTCAATGAAAAAAAAAACTTCAGAAAAATTTTTTTCAGCCTGTGTAAAAGGTGGCTCTTGAAAGCTATAATTTTTTGTTGTTCTTTTATGAAATCCTAAAGGATGGGAATTATTCTGATCATTTTTTAAGGCTAGGCTGTTCTTTGTTCAGCAAGGCTCTTACAGAGGGCATACAGATATATTTACCTAAAAGATTTGTGGTGAAGTAACTTGCCAATGAGTTTAAATGGATGAATGCTTTAGAACACTGATATCCATTTTTAGGGTTATTGTTTATATTTATTCATGTTACTATGGTTTTATATGTTTGAAGTTTGTTTTTAAAATAATTTTAAAATCATTTTAAACTCTGTGTGTGCATTGGAATATGGAGCATTTAGTTACTGAACCATTGCAAATACTCTAGATATTATTTATAGGTAACTGCCGACTGGGACACAGGGACATTTGGAAAAGGACAGTTTTAGAGTATAACTTCCTACATAAAGGGCATTTTCTCTAGGTGACTCCACACCTGGAATGCCATTCCTCTCTTTCTCTATCTTCTGGCTTCCCAATCTTCCTTTAATTCCCAGTTAAATCTCACCTTCTACAGGAAGCCTTACACCATTCCCCTTAATTCTAGAGCCTTCCCTCTGATGATTATTTTCAACTTAGCCAGTATATAAGCTTGTCTGTACAAAATTTTTTGCATGTTGTCTTCCCCATTAGAATTGGAGCTCCTTGCTGGCTTGACCCCTCTTTTGGATTTCTTTTTATCTCTTTTACTTAGCACAGTATTTGGCACACTGTAGGTTCTCAATTGAATGACTAATGAGCATGCTATTGATACCTTCTGTTTACCTATATAGGCCTAGAGAATGCCTCCTTTCTGTCCCTTTTGCTTCCTGCTTTCTCTATACATCTCTCTGTTTCTTTCAGTCCCTTTCTGTTTCTTTCTCTCTCATATGCAAGCCAATAAGAAACACAGATATGTGAGGAGGAGCAAAGGGTCAAACTAGTCTTATTTGTTTTCCATCAGATGACAAGTAATAGGTTTCAGCTGTATTGGAGGAGATGCTCCTTAAGTAGTTCTCCTTTAATGCCAAGGATGAGAAGGGAGCCTGTGACCAGGAGTAACCACTGATGGTTAAAGGAAATGAAATCACCCCTGCTATAATGCAGAAAAGGAACTATAAGTGACCATCCTACCTCAAGATCCTTTCCACCCCAGAAGTTCCTGGGATATTAATATCTGTCAGCTCCAGCCTCTCCCTGCTGAGATCAAAAGAGAACCCCTATCTTAGCTGAAACAAGGTCATCTGCACACTGCTGCTAAGGAGAGCTAAGTCCTGTCCTCGCTGACTTGGAGGGAAGTTGTTGGGGGAGGAGAAGTCAGGAGATGGAAAGGCATTCCCTCAGGCTCTTTCATCTTAGTTGACCAGCTGCTGCCTGTCCAGTGTTTGTAAAGTTAAGAATTGGCTTTGTTTTTGTGCTTTCTCAATTAAACTTGTTTTGTATGTTTTTGCTTATATTTGGCAAATTCTTGCTTATTGGATGAGTTTATAGTCATATCAGTTCAGATCATCGGCTCAGTTCAGACTGTCCTCCTCAATGTGTTTTCATTCCACTGTGAAATTGTAGGGTTCTATGTCAGAAGCATCCACAGTAGAGAAGGGGTTCCTAAAGGACAAATGCTTAGATTTCTTTTCCTCCTGGTCTAGAATTTTAGTATGACACAGTACATGACCTCTTCCTTTGCTTCTCCAGCTAGAGTAGACTAGAAACTTCTTAAGCCCAGAGCAAAGGGCCAAAATTTTAAGGGAAATCTGAGATTTCATTATTTGGAAATCATTATTCTTGGTTCTGTTCATTATTTTCTAGTCTGAACTTTGGTAAAGTTAACCACTGTTTTGCTTACCAGAGTCCTAGTGTTTCTGGAGTTGTGAAGCTGACCTAAGAAACATTCTTGGAAAGGTACTAGCATTGGGTGTTCTTCCTTGTAATTTTTGGGATAACGTAGGACTGCAGGAATATCTATGGCATCTCAATAGCAGATAGTATCTCTTTCTTCCTCATGGACAAACTTTGAACAAGTAGGGATCATATGCTACCTATATCTTACTTGGGAGATAATAACTTGGAGTGTAAGCACTAAGGAGAGACAGCTGATAGTACATCTAGCCAGACAATGTAGGATAGGCTAGAGCAACGGTTCTCAACCTATGGGTTATGTTCAATTTGTAACAATGGACATACATCCTGCATATCAGATTCATAAAAGTAGCAAAATTACAGTTATGAAGTAGCAACGAAAATAACTTTATGGTTGGGGGTCACCACAACAGGAGGAACTATATAAAGGGTCATAGCCTTAGGAAGGTTGAGAACCACTGGGCTAGAGCAAGATGAGGTGTCATTGGGCATAATGTAAGGTCGATGCATTGTTTGGTGTAGTCATGAGAACATAGGATAATTACATTTTAGAACTGAAATTTATGTTAGATATCAATTTCCGTAGTTTACAGATTAGTAAGAAGCTCTGGAAAAGTTGTGGAAGGGAAAGAAGGAAGAGAGGAAGGAAAAAGTAAAGAAAGGGGGAAAGAGGAAGGAAGAAAAGGAGGGAGAAATGAAGAGAGGAAGGCAGAAGGGAAGGAAGGAAACAAAGGAAGAAGGAAAAAGGATGGAAAGAAGGGAGGGATTGAGTAAAGTAAAAAGCAAAGAATGGAGAGGAGGAATCAAGAAAGGAAAGAAGATAGGGAGTGAGGAAAGAAAGAAGGGACAGAGCAAAGAAGGAAGAAATGGAGGGAAGTAAGAAGGAAAGAAAGGAGAGAGGAAGGGAGGGAAGATGGAAGGAAGGGAAAAATGAAAAGATGTAAAGGGAGAGGGAGGGAAGAAATAAGTTTATTAAGTGCTCATTATCTGCCCAGTGCTCTGCTAAGTGCTTTACAAATATCTCATTTAATCCTTGCACTAACTTTGGAAGGTAAGTGCTATTATTACCGATATTATAAAATAGAGACATATTCTTATAGCTAATAGTTCTATTTCTTTCTGTAATATTGCAAGGGAGGATTTCAAATATGAATACTTTTCCAAGGTGGATTTAAGAAATATATTTCTTAGATCATCTATAATTCCATAAGGACAAATACTTTCGCATGCTAAACAGTGGTTACATGTACTAATAATATCCAGTTGAAGATACTTGGGAAGACTTGCCTTGGTCACATGGCTAGTTAGGTGTCTGGGGACATATTTCAACTCTTTCTCCCTGACTCTAATCACTGTGTCACCTAGAAGCCATCGGCCTTACTTTTCTATAATGTTTTTAATGAATTTGCATCAATTTTCTACAGATTGCCTTAAGTTTCAAATTGTGGGCACTTAATCTATATGTTTGTTGAATGGACATATGGGAAAAATTGAGCAATTTGCCATTTTGAGCATTCAGAGCATCCTTCTTTTTTTGTTGTTGTCATTATTGTCATTCTTTTATAGGCCGTGCTACAACATAACATAAAATAAAAATACAGGTAAAGAAATCCTTTACACAAAGGATACACGAAGAGCCATGAGATGCATGGTATATGGTGAGCCTATGCTCTGTTGAAGCAAGGGTAGGGACTGGGGGAAGGAGTCAAGGGGTTGGGGAAAATAGAAACAATTTGAAGAGTAGGTTCTTATTTTGGTAGTGGAGACCATTCTGTTCATCAAAAAGCCTGTGTATGGGCACTTGACAATGACTTCATGTACCAGAGACAGTATTTAGGTATTTATTCTCCCTGGCAAGTTATTCTGACCAGAAGCTGAGGTCTATTTTTAAGCTTATTGGGAGAATATGGCTTGCTTTTTTTATGAATCTGATCAAGCCATAGTAGCTCAGGATGGTTGAGGGGGTAGGATGGGGTCTGGAGGTTGATGGTTGTGAACGAAAAAGATTTCAAAGTGAGCTACACACTCTAGTTCTCTAATAGCACTGTTGATTTCCAGCTGGATCGAGTTGGATTTACTGCAGGAGGTTTCAAAATGTGGTTCCCTGCTAATCTCAGACAGTTGCTGTGATCAATGGTCTTTTATATTTCCAATTTAAACCTTCCCCCCCCCGGTGTTTCTGCTCAAATTGTGTGTCCTTTCAACTTTATTATTATAGTTGTGATTTATTGTCCTGTGTTACCCCAATTTTGTAATAAGTCAATCACAAAACTTGGGATGGATCGGTACACCAGTATACCTTGGAGTCATTCCCCCAGCCAAGAAGCATGGGTGCGGTTGGTAGTCATCTAAAGACCTACTTCCTTGGAGTGTCTTGGGGGTTAACAGATTAGTTTGTGCTTTGACAACATAGTTGCAGGGTTAATATTACTAAGACTGAAACCATCTCTCTCATGCTGACTTTAGCATTTCCATAGGTTTTGAAAATGCTTTAAAGTGATGAATTTCTTAATCCACCTAAAACAACCAAAGGATAAAGAAGGGAAATGAATTATTTCAGAGGCCACACATTGAGTGAGTGGCAGTGCCAAGAACAGAACCTAGAGTTCCTGACTTTAAGTCCTAGGCTTAAATGGGGCTTTGTTGGAGAGAGCGATTATCAGATGAAGCTACATAAATGTCCTCATGGCCTTATACTTTCACCTCTGAAGTGGCCGACATACAATGTATGCACATAGAAACTGCCACTCATATCAGAGATACACAAAGAGCCATGAGATGCATGGCATATGGTGGGCCTATGCTCTGTCTTCTCCAGCCTCTCACAACTGTGCAGATGCCAACAAAGACGACTTCCAACTCTACAACAATGGAAATGTCTGATTTTTTGGAAGAATAAAACCCCCAAATATGTGTAGAATGACCCAAAAGGATGACTAAGTTTTGTTTAATGGGGTTGAAGTAGGAGAACTTTAGAAGCACTTGTAGAGATAATAAGAGTATTTAACCTCAGAGCATTTTCCTGAGAATCAGATGAGATAATGTATGTATAACACTATGTCAATTCCAGATATTCTTCCTCTCATTATTATTTTAAATCTTGAAAGGCTATAAAATTGAAGATGAGAGGAAATTATGTAGTTTTCAGCAACAGAATCCAATTAAGAACTATTAGATAAAAATAAGAAAAGAAACATTAATTTTTTTTGTTTAATTTTTGGAGGGCAGTTGGGGTTAAGTGACTTGCCCAGGGTCACATGGCTAGTTTTTTGTGTTAAGTGTCTGAGGCCAGATTTGAACTCAGGTTCTCCTGACTCCAGGGCCGGTGCTCTATTCACTGCACCACCTAGCCACCCCTAAAAGAAACATTATATTGAACACCACAGCAGACTTCTTGACCTAGAGTTTGGTTTGGCAAGGAATAACATCTCACATGGTGAAACATTTGAAGCTTGACATTTGGATGTCAAAATAAGTGAGGACTAATGTGTCCGGCACAGGGAATAGTCTATTGTTGGTTTGTGGGAGAAAAAAGCTAAATGATCCAGTCTTTTCTTCTCCTTCTTTCTTCACATGTATTCCGTCCCTCCCCCACCACAGATCCTTCCTTCTTGGATTCCAGGCCAATTTCCCAGGTCTGCATATGCCTCTGTGGATATTTGGATGCCAGGAGGACAGAAGAGGCGTAGACAAACAAATAAATAAAACAAAACAAAACCAGTCTCTATTGAAGCTCCAGAGAGGTAAGAGTTAAAAAAATAAACAAAAAAGCAAAGTGCAGAAGAAGAGACTCCATTAAATTCAATAGTTTCAGGAGCTATTCTGAACTATAAGTTTTAGAGCAATTTGTTGAGGAGGCAATTTGTTTATCACTATCCAAGGAATTTTACACCAAGGCTGAGAGGCTCACAAGGCAAGAAGTATTATAGCGAATGGAAGAATGACTTTCTTCTGGATTGTCCCCAGGGGACAAATTAGCTTGTCATGTAATGTGGCATGACAGGGCTTCAGAAAACAGGTGCTGTGTTTATTAGGCTCTTTTTTGTCTGGGGTGGGGGTGCGGATTTTAAATGTTGTTTTGACTAGTTCTGAACATTCTGGCCATGAAATGGTCTCCTAAATTTTAATTCCTTTCATAATATCATTTCTTAGTCTCATGTTACTTTGGCGTTCAATTAAAAAAAGAAAGTTACTCACACTGATATCCCTTTATAAATAGATAAATATCTGAAAGGTAGATGTATGCATCACATTATTTATTACATATTTAGAGATACAGTCTTACTGGAGGAAAGTCACATTTGGGCCCACATATAAAAAATTGATTATTTACCTCGTGGAGGATTTCATCCTTGTCAATCTTTATTATTTAATTTTCCTACACAAACGCTGAAAGAAAAGTTAGTCAAATGGAACTCGATCCGTATGATCTTTATTCATAGTTCAAAAGCACCCAGTATTAAAAGATATCACACAATTAATTCCTATGCTGAAAATTCTTAGTGACTTAATTTGGATGATATTGCCAGAATAGGCTACCTTGCTAGGCTATTTTTCCAGATGGAAATAAATCCATGTTAGGTGCTTGGGAGAATGAATAATCTTTAGTGGAGGAACTTGCTATGTATTTACATTTCACTATTAATAACAACAACTAACATTTTTATAATGCTTTAAGGTTTACAAAACCCTTTACCAATATCTCACTTTATCTTTACAACATCCCTGGTAGGTAGATGCTCTTATTATTCCCATTTTCAAGATTAGCAAATGGAGGTAGAGAAATTTTAGATGATGTGTCCCAGGTCACACAGCTAGTAAGTGTCTGAGGCAAGATTTGAATTCTGGTGTTTGTGACCTGATGTGTAATTTTAATGATGTGGTTGTTCATTTTTTTGTCATCCTGTGTTCCTCTTACCTGTACTTTTTTCTCCATAGTAAAGAAAACATTCACAGGTAATGCACGGCAAAATTTAAGTGCTGTGAAATGTTCGAACAAAATTCCGTGAGTTTCAGAGAATAAGAAACTGATTTGGGACATTAAGGACAGCTTCCTGTAAGAGGGTGGTACCTGAGCTGGGTGGAGCAATATATCTTCTAGTCCAGGGGTGGGAACCTAGGTTCAGTTAAATGGCCAGACTTGAGAATGTAGCAGGCCACAGGTTCTCCACCCTTGTTCTAGTCACTCAGGCTTGATTCTGTACTGATGGGGAGGCATTCCAAATCCAGTGAGAAAATAGAATTAGCAAAAGTAAGGATGTTGGAAAGAACAGGGCTTTGGGGGGAAATAATAAATGCCCTAATTTGACTAGAATTTAAGGTATTTTGCAGAATAGTGAGAGCTAAATCTGGAAATGTAGGTTGGAGTCAAAACCTGGCCAGGCTATAAAGGACTAATGAGTATGGAATTAAGTGAGTTCCCTAAGATCCCTTCCAGATCTGTGGTCTGTGATTGTGATTTTATGCTATAGAGAGTGGGGAAACTATTAAAGACTTCTAAGTGGGGGAGTTGTATTGTTAGTGTTGTTCTTTGAATTAACTGGCCAGTGATGTATAAGATGAAAAGCATCATGGTATAGTTTGTCAGGAAGACCTGAGCTCAGGTCCAGCCCCTGAAACATACTAGGTTTGCGCCTAAGGGTAAGTCATTTATTTAACCACTCAGTACCTTCGGCGACTTTCTAAGATTGTTAGTTATAGATAAGATGATGATATGCATCACAGGAGGGAGTTTCCATATCAAGGAGTTCCCCCATATCAATGAAATCATAGGTCTGGACCCCACTATCTTCTCCCCCACCCCCACCAAATGTAGGATGGATTTTAAGCAGAGAGATCAGTTAAAGGACTATTGCCATCATCTGAGCAAAGTGTATTTATGAATGGCCTAAAGCAGGACAGTGGCAGTGGAAATGGACAGGATTGCCTTAAACGTGTCTTGGAGGTAAAACCCATACTTTGGTGCGACTGAATACTTTTCAGTTGAAGGAATCAAAGATGACTCAGAGGTTTTAAGCCTGAATAAGTAAAAAAAATGGTGAGATTATTAGCAGAAATAGCAAAGTCCAGAGAAATAGCTGGTTTGGAGGGAAGGGGAGTCAGAGTTTAGTATTGTAAATTAATTGCTGTATATTGGTCTTGTTGATTGAATTATGAAAACAGTAAATACAAGGTCTCTTAGGGAAGGCAAATATATGAAATATATGTAGTGTTAGAGCTGTCTCTATGTAAGTTGCATCATGTCCATAATTTTTATAGGTTTTCTTTTTTAATATGAACTATTTGTCAACAAATATCATCAAAGCTATAATTTATATACTGCTTACTATGGACCAGGCAATGTGCTAAATACTTTACACATATTATTTTATTTAATCCATACAACAACACTGCAAGATAGGTGCTGTTATTATTCTCAGTTTAAAGATAAGGAAACCGAGACAAAAAGAGATGAAATGACTTGTCTAAGGTCACACTTAGACACTTGGATATGTTTGAGACTGTACTTGAAGTAAGGTCTTCGACACTCCAGGCTCAGTTTTAGTTTGTGGGCCACCCAGTTGCCTATATGTGTACAAATAGCAGAGAAATAGGAAGTATATGAGATTATGATCCATATTACACAAAACTTGAAGTGTTTTTTATAAATTTCCCAGGATCATATCAAGTTTGAGGTCTTTATCCTTTCTGAACTTTCTTCTGCTCTCTTCTATGTATTTTTAAATGTTTCATGGTTGCTCTGTTTTCTTTTATTCCTTTTTCTTTGACATTAATATACCTACCTTCTGATTTCCTCTTTCATTACTTCTCCCTACCATATCTCTGAAAATAAAAAGTCTTCCTTTGTAACAGATAACTATAGTCATGTAAATAAAATCCACACTTTGGCCATGTCTGGACATGGCATTCTACACCTTTGCCCTTTAAAGTGGTTAGAGTCAAGATTTATCATCTGTCTTTGATTGGAGATTACATTGTTCACATTCCATAAAATTTTCAGAATTGTTTTCATTTATGTTACTGTAGTCATCATGTAAATGATTCCTTGGTTCTGCTCACATCATGGGCTTCAGTCCCCTCAAATTTACCTGATTTCACTGAACCCATGGCATGTATCATTTCCTTGGGCACAATAATATTCCATAATGTTCATTTACCATCATCTGTTCAGCAATTCCAATTTGTCACCCACTTTATTTAAAGTCTTTGCTACAATAAAAACTAACAAAAGTATTTCTGTACATATGGGACCTTTCCCTTTGTCTTTGATGTCTTTGAGGTATAAGCTCAGTAATGATATTTCTGGATTAAAGGGTATGCATGACTTAGTGACCTTTTAGGTATACTTTTTTTTTACTGATTATAGAAGTTCTTTTATTTTTGTAGCTCTTATTTATCATATTGAGGAATAGTTCATTTTTCCAAAGCTTTTGAATTTTATTAAATATAAATGGATGTTGGAATTTCATAGAAGCTTTTTCTTCCTCTATTACTATAATCATGTGATTTTTAATGTTTTCTTAAATTATTGTCTCTTATGTTTATAATTTCCCAAAAATTGAACCAACTCTTGCATTCCTATTATAAATCAAACCTTGTCATACATTTTTGGTTTTGATCTTTTTAGTATGTTGCCATCACCTTTTTGCTAATATCTAATAAATGCAATATATTTGCATTGGCATTCATTAGCGATAATGACCTCTAGTGTATTTTATCTGCTTTATGTCTCTTGACTCTAGGCATCAGGAATATATTTCTCTCATTGAAGAAAAATAGGTAAAATCCCTTCATACTATTTTTATGATCAGTTTATATGAAAGTGAAATTGTTTATTGCATGTTTGATCAAATTCACTTGTAAATATATCTGGTCCTGTGCTTCTTTTGGGGGACATTGGGGGACATTTAATTCATGGCTTGTTCAATTTTTTTTCTGTAACTTATTTACATTTTCTATTTTTTATTGTGCTAATTTAGGTATTTCGTAAATTGGAAAATTTAGGTATTTCTGTAAATTGGAAATGTTCATCTATTTCTTTAATCAGTTTTGTTCCCTTATATTTAGGCAAAGTTATATTTATTGTCTCTTCATTTGTGGTCAGTCTTTTAAAATTTTTGATATTGGCAATTTCCCCACCCCCAACCCCATGTCTTTTGTCAGATTAGGTATCAGTTTATGTGTTTTATTAGAATCAATTCCTAGAAGTTTTTATTTTATTTTTAATTAATTAAACCTTCTCACTTCCTTGCCCCAGTTTTCGTTCTTTTTTCTTTGATTTTCAGAATGTCTGTTTACATGTTCATGCAGTGATTTGTTATTTTTCTAAATTTTTAGTTCTATGTCCAATTCATTTATTTTTTTTCTTTTGCTGATAAAGGAAAATTAGAGGTATATATTTTCTCCCAAGGAATATTTTGGCTGAATCTCAAAAGTTTTTGTATATTTTTTCACTGTTGTAATTTTCTTTAATCAAAATTTCTATTGTTTCTAAGACTTACTTGATCCATCAGTACTTTTCTATTAAATGTTGTATCTCCATTTAAATTGGAAATCTTTTTCCAGATTTCCCCTATTGATTATAATTTATATCACATTGTGGACAGCAAAGGATATATTCAAAATTTCTGCTTTTCTGATTTGTCTGTGAATTTTAAATATTTTAGCATATGGCTATATTTTGAAAAAGTGGCATATGTAGCTTAAAATGTACATACAAGTATATATATGCATTTACATACATAGATATATACACATTCACATATATATGTTTCTACCCAACTCTGCCATTTTCAATTAGTAAAGCTTCAAAATTCCTCAGTCTATTAAAGATCTTTATCTCCCCCTCACCCAATAAAATTATACTTCATTTTGGTGGGGGTTATTCTTGGTTGTAAGCCTTTATATTTTACCTTCTTGAATATTGTATTCCAAGATTTTCTCTACTTCATATGATCTTCAGCCAAATCATATGTGATTTTGATTGTGGATCCATGATAATTTAAAAATTGTTGGCATGCCATGAAGCATTTTTTCTTTGACTGTGACATTCCTGGGTATTTTCAGTTTAGGGTTTCTTTCTGTAGATGACCTGTGAATTCTCTCTAATTTCCCTTTTTTTGTTTTCTGGTTTTAATATATAGGATGGTTTTCTTTGACCATTTCTTTAAATATAATTTCCAGTCTTTTTTATTATAGTTTTTAGGCTATCTGATATTTTTTGTCTCTCCTGTTTTCGAGATAAGTTTTTAAAAAATATTACATACCTTATATTTTTCCATATTATGAATTTTTAGAGTAATATTTCTTTTGTCTCATGGAGTCAGGAGTTTACTTCTTATGTATAATTTTTCATCTTCTGGTCTAAAGTTGTTTATTCTCTATTAATTTATTTCTATTATTTCCTTCTGAAATCTAATTTCATTTATTATTTTTTTAAAACTTTATTTCTTCTGGGATTCTTACTGTCTTGGTTGACAAGAAATTTTTCCTTTGAGAATTTACTTGTGGTTATCATTGTTTACTCTTCACTTTTGCATTTACCTCTTCAGCATCTCTTAGTTTTTCTTCATTGGTTTTGGTGTTTTCTTCTTTTTGCTCATATTCTCAGCTTAAGTATTTAGATCGGGACTTTGTGCATCTGCTAGTCTTTTCATTGAGATTGTTCATGTTCTTAAGTCATTTTTCATTTGTGTCCAACTCTTCATGACTCCATTTGGAGTTTTCTTAATAAATATACTGGAGTAGTTTGCCATTTCATTCTTCAGCTCATTTACAGATAAGGAAACTGAGGTAAAAAGAGTTAAGTGACTTGCTCAGCATTACACAACTATTACATGTTTGAGAACAAATTTGAATGCAATCAAAGGGAGATATCCTGGCTCAAGGCCCAGCACTCTATCTACTATACCACCTAGCTGCCTTTGACTTGCCCAGGATTGCACAACTACTAAGTCTTTCAGGTCAAATTTGAACTCATGTAGATAAGTCTTCCACTGTCCTACCTAGCTTCCCACATTCTGGTTCCTACTCTCAGAGTTTTCTTAATGGGATGGCTGGTAATAGACCCAAACCTGTGTCTCAGTCTATCCCTTTGCTTTGTTTTCCTGGTTGTCCATGGTGGATTCTGGCCTTAGCAGTTCTGTTTCCTTCTCCTTTGGTATTGTACAAGCAGATTAGAGGTTATCATCCCATTCTGTCCCCCTGACATTCCACAGTCCCATGATGGAGATCACTCTGGTTTCAGATCTGTCTCATAGGATCCTTCCCATGTATACCTTCTCATGCTTCTTGTGTTTGAATGTCAAATTTTCTGTTCAGTTCTGGTTCTTTCAGCAAGAATGCTTGAAAGTCCTCCACCTCACTGAATGACTATATTTTCCCCTGGAACATTATACTCAATTTT
>CM053598.1:195307644-195322133 GCA_028646575.1 Pseudocheirus occidentalis
CAAGGGACTAGGGACTTCCTTCAAAGAACAAATGGTCCAAAGAATTTCTTATCAAGGATTTTGGAAAAAATATATATTTTATTTTTCCCCAGCTACATGTTAAAACAATTAACTGTTTGGTTTTTTTTATGTTTTGAGTTCCAAATTATATCCCTCCCCTCCTCGCCTTTCTCCCCCCTGAGTGCAATTATGTAAAACATTTCCATATTAGTCATTCTTTTTTTGATTTTTGGAGGGTGGATGGCACGGCAGTTGGGATTAAGTGACTTGCCCAACGTCACACAGCTAGTAAGTGTCAAGTGTCTGAGGTCAAATTTGAACTCAAATCCTCCTGAATCTATGGCTGGTACTCCACTGTGCCACCTAGTCACCCCATATTAGTTATTTTTTAAAAGACTCAAATGAGTGAGAAAGTGTGCTTCAGTCTATATTCAGACTATCAGTTCTTTCTCTGGAGGAGGATAGTATGCTGCATTATGAGTCTTTTGGGGTTGTCTTGGTTCATTGTATAGCTAAGAATAGCTAAGTCATTCACAGTTCTTCATCATACAATATTGCTCTTCCTGTGTACAGCATACTCTTGGTTCTGTTCACTTCATTTTATATCAGTTCATGTAAATCTTTCCAGGTTTTTCTGAAATCATCTTGCTCATCATTTCTTATAACACAATAATATTCCATCACATTTATACACCACAGCTTGTTTATCCATTCCCCAATTGGTGGGCATCCTCTCAATTTCCAATTCTTTACCTCCTTCTCACACCTAAAGAAGCTGATCTAATACACATGTTGCCCTCCATGGATTAATGCATGAACTTTAATCTTTTTCTGAACTTGCTCTCTTATAGAGCACCCATGCTATTTTTTTTCTTGCATAAACCCATATGCAATGCCATTGTACATGAGACTCAAAGCCCAATTATTTGTGTATGTATTGTGTTTAGGGGAAAGGGAAGATCAGCACTGTGGAAGGAAAAGCAGGAAAAATCCAAAATTTGGCAATATGTACATTCCAGAGTTTTTCCAGTATAATTCCTTTTTGACTATTATTTTGAGTTGTATCCCCCGGAGGTCACCTATTCCAATTGAGTATTTCTTGGCATAACCTTTTTTGACCAAAGATTCTAAGAAGGTTGCAGAGGAAGGTAGGATGGTATGGTGAAAAGAAAATCAGAGAAACAGAGTCATAGAATTAGAGCTAAAAGAGACCATTGAAACCATCTTGTCCAACAATTTCATTTTATACATGAGAAAATTATTTGCCCAAGGTGCCAGTAGAGCTGGAAGACAAACTCAGGTTCTCTGATCCCAGATATGTGGCTCTTTGTACTATATCACAGAACACTTAGATTCAGGAGAAACCTGAATTCATATCCTTGTATTGACATAATAGCTTATTGACCCTCATTTAAAACTTTTATGAGGTTCAATTTCCTTATCTTATTGTGAGTAAAATTCTTTATGAACCTTAAAATGATAAATAAACATGAACTATCCAATTATGCTACCATTTCAGTTCTAATTGGTTATTCTTTAAATTTAAAAAAATGTTATTGTTGTTTAGTTGTTTCAGTCCAACACTTCATGAACCCATTTGGAGCTTTCTTGGCAAAGATACTGTAATTTGCCAATTCCTTCTCCAGATCACTTCATAGATGAGGAATTGAGGCAAACAGTTAAACGACTTGCTCGGGGTTATATATAGGTAGTAATTGCCTGAGCCCAAATTTGAACTCAAAAAGATGAGTCTTCTTGACTCCACACCTGGTCCTGTATACACTGAGCCATCTTGCTGCCCCCCCATATTGATAACCTTTGTTTCTATACACCTTCATTTGCTGATATATTTCTTCTTTCTTTTTCTCCCAGAAAATCATCACTTGTTATAAGAAGTGAAAAAGGAGAAAAAAATTCAACAAAACTGAGACATCAGGCATGTCCAATATTTTACATGTGTTCCACAGTCATAATCCCTCATTTCTACAAAAATGGAAATGAAGTACCTTCTCCTATCTTTTCTTTAGGATTAGGCCTTCTCCATTATAGTGGAGTCCTTACACCTTGCTCCATGACTAACAGTATCTGTTTCACATCCCTCACCACCCAGTTGCTTATGTCCATCCCCCTCAAGTAACTTTTATCCCTACTAAGTCCCAACCAGGCATTACCCTCTCCTTTCACTGTGTCCTTTGGAATGCGTCCTTCATAGAAAACACTCACTCTCATCATACATCATTTTGTTTCCAATTCCTTCCGTCTTCTGGCTCTCACCAAGGCTAGCTGCCTCTTGTCACATCCTCCCTGGCCATCCTTCCCAGCCCTGGCTTCATTTTCATTTTAAAGAGCTTTCATTCCCTTTTTCTCACTGGTCAAGGCAAGAGGATTGGAATACTCTTTGCTCCCCGTTGCCACTTACAGGTTCTCCCCCTACCACAACTATGCAGTCACTTCTCCTCCTTTGAAGTCAATACAGTCCACATCTACCACTCAATCAAAATCTTGGTAGCTGTGGTCAAGAGACCTCCTCCTTCAGTCAGTTTAGTAGCTGACTCACAATCTTTCCTCCCCAATCTTCTCTGCCCTCAAACTTAAGTACTTGAGTTGATACACTGATACTTTCTCAAAGATATAATTATCCATTTCCTCAATCTGCTCACTTCCCATAACCTACTTGTCTAGCTCACCTCAACCTCACATAAAGATCTTGGTCTTACAATCACCCACAAATGTACCACTTCTTTATTCAAGAACTCTGAAATCTCCTTATCCAAACAAAATTTATTAATTTTACACCTCTACTTCTGCCTTCCCATAGCTAACCCTACTCTTTTGAGGCATGATTTAAAGTTGCTTCAAGGGGAATTGGGGGCAGCTTGGGCAACTTTTCTCTTGCAACTTGGCACCATCCATAAAACCCTGCTCTCTGTCCACATTGTGACTTCCACTCCCTTGACCCCTAAGTTCTCTCCTAGATTATCACCCCTGTACTAGCTAGTCTCTTCTCTTTGATCATCTGGTGAACCAATTCAACCCTACACTGTCTTCTTTAAAGTGCCTGGCTCCTTGATCATCACTGATTGTGCCCTGTCAGTCCTCAGCCTTTGATCACTCCCACCATCTATTTCCAGTCATACCTACAAATGCACTACTGAACAAATATGGAGAAAATCATGCAACCATTCTGAGTAGGTCCAGTACAGATTTGTTACATTGTTTCAACTATACCCTCACTGCTGCTAGCAAATCCCAATACCTCCTTTATCAACCTACTATTTCACTCTTCATGTCCATTCTTCCAAAAATTTTGATGCCTTCTGTAGCACCCCCGTGATATTCACAGCACCTTATAATGGCTATGAATTTGCCAGCATAATTCTGAATGGTAAAATATAAAAGAATGGAAGACAGAACCAAAACATTTATTCAAGCATCAAAAAGCCAAATCCCAATACCAGAATGCCAAATCCATCATAACAACAAAGAAATCTATACACAGTAACACTGCAGGGGGCACTGCCATTCCCAAGCCTTCTCCCTGCTGGGGTCTTCTCACAAAGGAACACTCACAGCTCACTGCTTGCTTCCTCTCTCTCCCTCAGCTCTAACTGCTCTGACAACTTCCTCTGTCCTCTGCTCCACCTGTTCAGCAAACTCCTCCCACCACAGTTTTCATGTTACAGTTTAAGAACTCATGTGACTTAAGCTTCCATGTAACTTAAGCAGGTCACATGGACCTATCTGAGAAAGATTTTCTCACTAAGCAAAAAATACATTCCCATTTCACCCTTTCAATCCCCTCAAAAGCTCCCTCTCCCTCCTTCACATCATCTTTGCCTCCTAACTTCCTAGACTTCCTTCAAGCCCCAGCTAAAACTCTGCGTTTTTCAGGAGGTCTTTCCCAACCCATGAATTTTAGTGACTTCTCATTTTAAGTGATTTCTTTTACTTCTGGCATATAGCTTGTTCATATATATTAGTGTGCATGAACTGTCTCTTGCCTTTCTTCATGTTTCCAGTGCTTAACATTGTGGATGGTACATACTAGGTTTTTAATAAATGTTTATTGGCTAACTGTCATTTAAGTTTTACAGCATTAAGTTTTTATTTTTATTGTTGTTCTTTCAATTTGCATCATATTGGTTGTTTTATATGTTGCTTCCTGAGTCTGCTTGTTTTATTTTATAACAGTTCTCTTCGTTTCAGGTTTTTTTTTATGTTGATGTTCAATTGTTTTTGTGAATTCTTCATATTTAGTCTTTTTAAGGTATCATAAATTATTTATTCCCTAAAATATGGACATTTATTTTGTTTCTGATTATTTAAAAAAACATTTTGGTGTATATGGACCTTTTCTTTTATCATTGACCTTCATATGATTAACAGTTAGTCAAAGGGTATAGTCATTTTATTTACTTTTTTGCATAGTTCCAAATTGTTTCAAGATTCATAGCTTGGTCAGCAGTATGCTTGTCTTTCCATAACCCTTCTTTGTAATTTGTATTTCATTAATTAGTGATTTGGAGAGATTGTCTGAATTGTTTTTAATAGTTTGCCATTCATCTTTTGAGAATTATTTATTCAAAACCTTAAAATACTTGGCCATTTATAATGACTTTGGGCTCATATATTTCCGTTAGTTCCTTATTTATCTTGGATATCACTTATCAGAGACAATTATGCAAAGATTTTTTTCAGTTGACCACATTCCTTAGCCTTATTGTGTTGATTTTGTAACTACAAAAGCTTTTTAATTTAATGAAATAAAAATAATCCATTTTATCTTTTGCAATCTTGTCCATCTGGTTTGGTTAAGAATGTATTCCCTACCCATAAATGTGAAAACCATATGATCTAGTTATGTTTTAGTTTTTTAATTGGTATGAATTTAAATTTTCAGGTCACTTTTTTTTTTTAGCATATTGCAGCATTTGGCATAAAATGTTGGTCTAATCCTAATTTCTGACTGATTGATTTTCAGTTTTGCCAACAATTCTTATCAAATAGGCAATTCTCCCTCAAATAATCATGTTCTTGAATTTTCTGAACACTAGATTACTAAGTTCGTTTGTTTCTAATTTTGCATGTCTTGCATGTTCCATTGTTCTGCTTTTCTACTTGTTAATACAAAATAGTTTTAATGAAAATACTTTTTTTCATTATGGTGTGATGTGAGTTTACTTAAGGACTATTCTTCCTTCATTCCTACCTTTTTCCCATAATTTCCCTTAAGATTTTAAACCTTTTTCCCTAAATGAATTTTTTAATGATTTTTATAAGCTCTTTGAAATTTCTCCTTGGTAGTTTGACAGTTATGGCATGAAATCTGTAAACTCATTTAGGCAGTATCATAATTTTTATTATGTTGGTGAAACTCTACCGTATGGGATAAAGTTCTTTATTTCCTTAAGAAACATTTTGTAATTATCTCCCTTTATATACAGCACATAACACAGTGTCTGACATATACTTAATAAATGTTGATTGATTGCATATCTTGAGTATGCAGTAGTAGATTATCTCCCACTACTTCATGCATTGTGCTATCCTCTTAATCCTCAATCCTGAAAGTACTGTAAAGTTCTGTTCTTTATTTTCCCTCCCCCACAGAATGTAATCTCCTTGAGGGACAGGACCATTTAATCTTTGTCTTTGTGTTCTCAGTGCCTATAATAGCGTTTTATACATAAGAGATGCTTACTTATGCATGCTTGTTGACCAAATGAAAGAATTATAACATTTTTGTGGAATTGGTCAATCAAGTACAGTTTTTTCAAAAGAAAAGTTATTGAAATATTTTGAGAATTAATCATGTTTTTCTAGTTAACCGTATGAGTCAATATAACTCTGCAAATATGATGTGTGTAATATCAGGAGACTAATACTGTTAAATATTTTTTCCATTACGTTCAAAATTAGGATACTTTGGAATGAGTCTTGTATGTCCAGTTTTATGTCCAGTTTTTCTGTTTCAAAAATTTAAAAGGATGTCACAAGCGGTCAAAATGCTTAAAAGCATGGAAATGAAGATCTATGACTGAAGGTGAAAGAAAATATCTTTTAACTTTAAAAAAAGGGTAAGTGGGTGACAATAATGGCCTACATAGTGGAAAACCAGATGGCTTCCACCAAGGAAGAAGTTGACTAGATGTTTTATACCTTCATGGAGTACACAACAATAAAAAAGTGAACTTAGCTATTCTACTGGAACTGAGGAAGAATTTTTTTAATTATAAAGATTAGCTTGCTGAATAGGAAGTTAGACACATTGACCACTAAGGTCCTTTTTGAGTTTGTGTTTCTATTGACTGTCATATACTAGAACTGGTTATGAAATACTTGTGAAAGCCTTCATTTGGGTCTTTGAAAGATAACCATCTATTAAGGATAGTTTATTTTCTTTTTGTCCTAGGAATAAGGGCCTGTATTAAATGATTAAGTTATTTCCAGTTCTAAGATGTCACAATTTTAGATTCATCAAACCCTAGTGAAGTAGGAATGCTTTTATATGGTTAAACTGAAAGAAAGAACATTAAACTCATGCGAACTACTGATATTAAGTCATAAAATCAAGGATTTCTGATTTCCCCCTCTTTCAATTTAACCATTATATCATGATTCAGAATTTCTGCAGTAACCATCAAGATGATGCAAGTCATGGGATATCTAGGTTTCAGTGCCAGCACTCTAAGAGTATAGAATTAAATGTATGGGCTCCATATTAAGTCATGACATTGCATATTGGGTTCAGTTGTTGACCGTATCTATTAAGTATCTGGCAACTTTCCTATTGTGAGTTGACTTGGCTAATTTGGGATCCAGAGTTTCAAACTGAGATGTTAGAAAATGGATTCTCTTCAGGAAACCATTTCCAGGTTTCATGTATGGAAAAGCCATAATAAAAGCAATAGCCTTGGCATTGAAAATCTAGACTTGTTTCAAAGTTTAAAAGCCAGATGTTGCTCAACTAGGCTGGGCTTATTTGACATGTTTCTATACTACCTGGTCTATTGAATAGTTCATTGTGGAAACTATTCACACTTTGTATGAGGTAAAAACTCTTTTACTCAGAGCTTTCGTGAAGTCCCCACATCCACTAATTAGCACCATAATTGAGTTCTGTAATTTCCTTGGACACTCAGCTAGGACTCTGGAGTTTCTGCATGTTATGTACTAGCAATCATTTCTCCTTTGTGGAGCCTATGTGGCAACTTTTAAATTAATTTATTCAGGATACTTTCCAGCCATTGAGAAAAGCTGCTAATGAGCAGAGACTGAATTGCTTTGAAGTTAATTTGTTCTGATTGGATCCTAACAATAAATTCTAGGTTTGCAGGTTTCAAGTGAAAGCTGTAATAACTGGGAGTGGAATGGGAAGAGAATACCAGTATCCCAGTCATGGAGTAAACAGAAACTGGGGTATGATGGTAGCTGTAGTGAGCAGTCTTACCTTGTCTATCCCTCCCAAAGTTAATTGTCCAGCTGAGAAAGTCCAGTTGAAGGGAAAACAAAAAATGAGCTTTCATATTGTGCCTATGTTTAATTTATGTTATTGATCTAGAAATAAGGAGATACTTTCTTAATTTATTACCATACTTGACCTCATAAATCCCTTTTGTCAGAAAATTCAAAATATCAAATTCTCTTCCCAATTTCCTTTCAACAGAATTTACTGTATTTTCACCCAAACATAAATTGCTGTAACACTATATCAGCAAGCACCCTAGCATACCCAGGATGGCTGCTAGCCCAGGTTCTTAGATCTGCTTTTCTAAAGGAAAGCAACTCAAAATGGGCTAACAGTCTCACTTTAATCAATCGAACACATATCATTTACCTAGTTCAGGGGAAAAAGTCAACACCTTGAACTTCAGAGAATGCAAAGGCAAGTTACAAGCACAAGTTACAAGCAGACAAAGAAACAGATCAGAAGATAGGCTTCCTGATCATCACATCCACACCTATTCAAGTTACCAGAGAGGGAAGCATCAACATCTGGGTTTTTCAAAGCCCCCGGGGCAGGGGGGGGGGGGGCTCAACGGCTTCCCAGAGGCTAATCCGGCCAAATAAGCCATATAAGAGCTATCAGCCCTAATTTTAGATCTCAGCTCTTTTGGGGCATTAGAGAAGTCATAGACACTATGGGTATCAGTTTCTTTATCTGTAAAATGAAAGGGGGTGCAGAGAATAGACTAGAAGAGCCTTAAGGTCCCTTTCAGTTCCATGATCCATAACTTGTTTGTGCCTTCTACACGTAGACTGAGTGGAAAGGAGGTTGGTGCCCTTCTAGTCCAAGAAAACAACTGCTGTTGCCTTAGAGGGATCAACTGCCCTCCCTTCACAGTTATGGCAACATTTTGTTGTATAGTCATATTTTAGTTTAGTATCTGACTCTGTGGCACCATTTGGGGTTTTTTCTTGGCAAAGATATTGGAGTGGCTTGTCATTTCCTTCTCCATCTCATTTTACAAATGAATAACTGATGCAGACAGGGTTAAGTGACTAGCTCAGGATCACACAGAAAATAAATGTCTAAGGCCAGATTTTAACTGAAGAGGACGGAACTTTCTGACTCCAGGCCTGTGTTCTATCCACTTTACCACTTACCCTATAACATAGAATATATTTAACATTTTTGAAATGGGGAAATACTATCTTCCTCATGCTAATTCAATTCAAGAAATTTTTATTATCCATACACTACATGTAGATCATTGGGTTAGGTGTGGGGTAAGGTACAAAGGTTAGATAAAAGACAAACTCGTTCCCTTCATCATGCCAACTAATGCTCAAGGACTTTTAAAAAGGAAATGTCTTTTTCTCCCCTTGATATAAGTCAGAGACCTGATTCTTGCTGTATTTGATTTGATTATGCAAAAAAGCTTTCCAAGTCCAAAATCAGAAATTACTGGTTTCCTGAAATTCCTATCAATGTATAAATTATCAGTGTTTCCAAAATAATTGATTTCATCTTTATTCTCTCCATTCTTTCTTATATAATACATCAGTGGAGTGAGACTAAACCTTTGAGTTAAGTGTTTTGGCTGTTGAGCTGTAGTACAACAAGGGGAGAAAGCAAAAGAACCTGCTAAGAGATTTCATGATGGCAGAGTAGTGCAGTTCTGGGGAGTTTGATTAACTAAATAGTTTTCCTTATTGTATCAGCAAGCACCCTAGCATACCCAGGATGTCTGCTAGCACAGGTTCTTTGATCTGCTTTTCTAAAAGAAAGCAACTCAAAAAGGGTTAACAATCTTATTTTAATCAATCAAACATATATTATTTACCTAGTTCAGGGGAAAAAATCAGCACCCTGAACTTCAGAGAATATAGACAGAAATTATAAGTAGATAAAAATAGACAGAGAAAATAACACAATTCAGCCAACCAACAGACAGGTTGCTGTCTGACCATTACATCCATACCTAGCTAGTCACTAGAGAAAGATGCACCAACATCTAGGTTTTCAAAATTCTTCTGAAAGTGAGCCCCAAAGCAACACCTCACCTCTGAGGTATATATAGCCTTATCCAGGGTCAGAAAACATCACAACCCTCCTGACCCATTTGACTACAAAGTAACAAAAGTCGTACCTTCCTGAAAAACAAGTCTTCCATCACAGGCTCCGTGTGAGCACATGCAGCCTATTGGGGGCAGAAGTATATTTTCAAATCAGGAAAGGTCCTTGAATTCACCTAGGCCTATGAAGGAGTAGGGAAGCTCTTCAAATTCCTATTATCATTGCAGGGGCTTCCCAGAGTATCATCTGGCCAAATCACACAACTCTTCCCATAAGTGAACCCCAAAGCAAAGGTATGGGCCTTTCTGAAAAACAAGCCTCCCCTAAGCAAGCTTCTCTTGTTGGGCTCCTAGTGAGGTCCATTAAGGGGTAGGGAAGATCTTCAAATTCCTTTACCCATTACACTTATGTGTTTATATTCTTCTCAAATAACATATTTTTAAAAGCCTTGGAGACAGAGAGAGGAACATGTAGAATATTATTGATTTCCTTCCTAGGGTTACTTTTTTTTACTTGTACTTGTGATGCAGCGTAATGAGTGCTGGGTTTGGAGCAAGAGGACTTGGGTTTAATTTCTGGAACTGCTACTACCTACCTGTGAGACCAAGCCATTTATAACCTCTGAAACTCAGATCCTCATCTAGCTGGATTATATGGAGTTGGCCTCTGAGGACCCTTCTAGCTCTAAACCTGTGATACTATATAATGATGTTCTGTCCCATCCACTTCAAAAAAAGGATTTGTTGTCTAAACCTAGAGTAAATTTCTTTGTTAAATTAATAAACTATTGTTGTTTTTGCTTTATTTTTGATAGTATTTCATTTTCCCCCTATTACATCTCAAGACATTTTTTAGTATTCATTTTTACAGGATTTTTGAGTTTCATTTTTTTCTCCTTTCCTCCACTCCCTTCTTCCTTAAATCACAGGCAGTTTGATATAGGGTATACACGTGTTATCATGTAAAATATATTTCCATGTTAGTCACAGTACAGAAGAAGAAACAGATAAAAACCACAAAAAAGAACAAAGTGGAAAAAATGTGCTTCAATCTGCTTCTTTATCTGGATGTGGATAGCATTTTCCTTTGTGAGTCCTTTGTACTTTTCTTGCATCATTGGGTTATTGAGAAGAGCAGAGTCTTTCATAGTTGATCATCACACAATGTTGCACTCCTACTGTGTGCAATGTTTTCCTGGTTGTGCTCATTTCACTTTGTATCAGTTTGTACAAGTCTTTCCAGGTTTTTCTGAAATCTGCCTATTCATCATTTCTTACTGCACAGTAATATTCCATTACATTCCTATTCCACAGCTTATTCAGCCGTTTTCCAACTGATGGGCATCTCCTCAATTTCCAATATTTTGCTGCCATGAAAAGGGCTGCTATAAATATTTTTGTACATGCAGGTCCTTTTCCCTTTTTTGTGATCTCTTTGGGATAAAGACCTAATATGCCCTTTGGGTATAGCTGTGAATTATTCACCAGAATGGTTGGATAAGTTTACCACTCAACCAATGGTGCATTAATGTCCCAATTTTCCCACATCCTTCCCAATATTTATCATTTTCCTTCTTTGTCGTATTAGCCAATTTGTTAGTTGTGAGGTGGTAACCCAGAGTGATTTTAATTTTCATTTCACCAATCTAAAGTGATTTAGAGCACTTCTTGATATGCCTATAGATGGCTTTGATTTCTTCGTCTGAAAATTGACTCTTCATATTCTTTGACCATTTGTCAATTGGGAAATGATTTGTACTCTTATAAATTTGATTCAGTTCTCTATATATTTGAAAAAATGAGGCCTTTATCAGAGACACTGGCTATAAAAATTGTTTCCCAGGTTTCTGCTTTCCTTCTAATCTACCTTCTAACTCTGATTTTGTTTTTATAGAAGCTTCTTATTGTAATATAGTCAAAATTATCTATTTTACATTTCATAATGCCTCTAACTCACTTAATTTCTCCTTTAAGAATCTGGATGCTATACCACTTGGTACATTTATCTTTAGTATTGGCATTTCTTCATTGTTTATAGTACCTTTTTACAAGATCTTCTTTCCTTAGTTATCCCTTTTAATTAGGTCTATTTTTGCTTTTACTCTGAATAAAATCAGGATTACTACCCCTGTCTGGTTTTTTTTTCATTTCAGCTGAAACATAATAGATTCTCCTCCAGCTCCTTACCTTTACTATGTGTGTTTCTCTCTACTTTAATTACGTTTCTTGTAAACAACATATTGTAGATTTCCGGGTTTTGATGCACTGTGCTATCTACTTCTGTTTTATGGGAAAGTTCATGTCATTCACCTTGACAGTTATGAATACTACATGTATTTCCCTCCATCCTATATTTATTCCTGTTAATCCTCTCTCCTTTCACCCTTGCCCTCTTTGATAGTGTTTTGCCACCTCCTCTGACCTGCCCTGCCTTCTGTCAGTTCCTCCTCACTTCACTTAACCTCCCCTCCTACTTTCCAGTCAAGTAAGATTGATTTCTATATTCATCTAATTGTGTATATTATTCCCTCTTCAATGGAATTCTGATGAAAATAAGGTTCAAATAATGTAAATTACTCACCCTCCTATCTTCTTCCCCACTGTAATAGGTTTTTTTGTGCCTCTTCATGTGAAATAATTTATTGTGACAGTGATCATATGTCCCTCCTTCTTGTCCCTCCCCGCCTTGTTCTGTTCTCTACCCTGTCCCTGTCCCTTTCTTGAAGTATTTATAGTTTATTCTACCTTTCCCTTCCTTCAGCACCCAGTGTACTCTTCTTTCTAATCTTTTGTGTCATTCCCCCAAATTTACCTCATACCATCTGTCTATGTATTCCTTCTAGCTGTATGATTAGTGATACACCTTTTAAGAATTACACATATACCTTCCACATAGGGATTTAAACAGTTTACCTCTCTTGAATCCCTTATGTCTTGTTTTCGCCTTTTACCTGTTTGTGCTTCTCTTGGGTCTTGACGCTGGATATCAAATTTTTGGTTCAGTTCTTGTCTTCTCCTTATAAAAGCTTAAAATCCCTCTATTTCGTTGAATGACCATTTCTGCCCCCCACCCCTCTCCCACCTTGATGTATTATGCTTAATTTTGCTGGGTAAGTGATTCTTTGTTTTTTTGTGGTTATTTTGGTTTTGTTGGGTTTTTGTTGGGTTGTTTTATTTTTGCTTTTTTGGAGGGGGAAGGCAGGGCAAGTGGGGTTAAGTGACTTGTTGAAGGTCACATGGCTACTGAGTGTTAAGCGTCTAAGGCCAGATTTGAATTCAGGTCCTCCTGTCTCCTGGGCTGCTGCTCTATTCACTGCATCACCTGGGTGCCCCAATGATTTTTTGTTGTAATCCTAGATGCTTTGCCTTCTGGAATATCATGTCCCATGACCTCAGATCTTTTAATGTTGTAACTGCTAAATCCTGTTTAATCCGGATTGTGGCTCCCCAACATTTGATTGGTTTCTTTCTGGCCACTTTCATTAATTTTTTCTTGACCTGATAGTTTTGCAATTTTTCTATGATGTTCCTTTGACTTCTTATTTTGGGATATCTTTGATAAGGTGATTGGTGGATCATTTCAATACCTATTTTGCCCACTAGTTCCAGAATATCAGAGCAGTTCTTCTCAATAATTTCCTAAAAGATACTGCCCAGGTTATCCTTTTAATTATGGCTTTCAGATAGTCCAATGATTCTGACATTACTTCTTCTGAATCTATTTTCCAAGTCACTTGTTTTTCCCATGAGGTATTTACATTTTCTTCTATTTATATATACATTTGCATTCCCTTCACCTATCATCATACTAAGAAAAGTTTCATAAGTTACTATTATAATTTTCCATATTGGCATGTGAATAATTCAAATTTGACAAGTTTCTTATGATTTCTTTCCCATGTTTACCTTCTCATGCTTCATGTGTTTGATTGTCAAATTTTCTGTTCAGTTCTGGTTTTTTCAGCAAGAGTACTTGAAAGTCCTTCACCTCATTGAATGACCATATTTTCCCCTGGAACATTATACTCAATTTTGCTGGGTAGCTGATTCTTGGTTTTAATCCCAGCTTAGTAGATGTGAAAATTGCTGGAGGTGCAGGAGATATTCTATGAAATCGACTCATGCTGCAACTTGGGAGGCTCGGCTCCTCCCCATCGCCCTGGGGCCTGGCCCTGGTTTCCGTTTCAGGCTGGGCTGGCCACGCGGCTCCCAGCCTGCCACAATGAGCCCCTGCTGCAGAGCTGCCTTCAGGGAGAGATGTGTTTTCTGTATTTTTGTGACTTTGAGAGCACTAGAATTTGTTTGGAGTCGTATTTTATGGGTGTTTAGGGTGGCTGTGTGGGAGCTGCATAACCTTGCTGCTTCTATGCTGCCATCTTGGCTCCATCCCCCGTTTTTTAACTTTTTAACAACTTTTTTAAGTAGTTGTTTTCTTCAGTGGATTTTTGTATTTCCTTTTTCATTTGGCCAGTTCTACTTTTTAAGTAGTTTTTATTCAAGCTGTTGACTCTTTTTTCCCACTATTCTTTTATATCACTCTTTTTTCCCTGATGATTCTGACATTACCTCTTCTGGATCTATTTTCCAGATCACTTGTTTTTCCCATGAGGTATTTACATTTTCTTCTATTTTTTTATTCTTTTGAATTTGTTAGATTGATTCTTGATGTCTCATAGAGTCATTAGTTTCCACTTGACCAGTTCTAATGTTTAAGGTGTTGTTTTCTCAATTAGTTTTTTGTACTTCCTTTTCCATTTGGTCAATTTTATTTTGTAAGGCTTTGTTTTTTAACTTTTTATAATAAATTTTATTTGTTTTCTTGTTTACATCATTCATTTTCATGAGGTTTTTGAATTACAAATTTTCTCCCCATCTTTCCCCTACCCCAACCCCAAAACAGCAATCCCCTCGCCCTGGTCTGCTCTCTAACTTTCTGGTAGGGCAGGGAGTGTCTCCCTACCCCAGCCCCT
>CM053598.1:195328054-195343097 GCA_028646575.1 Pseudocheirus occidentalis
GTGAAGTCCACTCTAGGTGGTCAGTCTCAGGAATTTAAAACCAGGTCCTTTGACTCCAAATCCAGGTCCCTCTGGCCAATTCTGTCCCTTCTGAAATAGTCCATCTCTCTTCTTTACTGGAAGAGCCTCATATTGAATTAAATAACTCCAAATGTTGAGTGGTCCATTTCTCCTTCCATCCCTGTATCACATTTTCCCCTTCTCCAATCTCCTGTACCTTCAGATATTTTCCTTCTTTCCCCCCATATTTTCCTTCCTTTCCTTCTTTCCTCTCTCCCTTCTTTTCTTCTCCCTTTCACTCCTTCCTTTCCTTCCTCTCAACTTTCCTGAAGCCCTTTATCTATTCTTTTCACTAATACTCCATTCCCTCTGATAAGCTGTACAGAGAACCTTTCCAGCCATTATTCCTTCTCTTCTAGTAGGCAGACTAACCTATCGTTCCATATACCCATGTCATACACTTTAGCCCATTGACCCAATGTAGGTCTTGGGAGTATACTAAGTTAACCAATAAGCTGTCAAAAGGTTAGTTTTTCAGTTAGTATGCCTAATTTTCTATTAAGTAAATACTAACTACATTTTAAAAGATATCATAAGCATCATACCTTTTTGCCCATTGACAATTTACATATATATATATATGGAAAGGGTGGTAGTGTTGAGCTTGGTTGAAGTCCTGCCTCAGACACTTACTACCCATATGAATGAGTTCACTGAGCCCTCTCAGCTGTGATTTTCTCATTTGTAAACTGAAGAGATTAGAGTAGATGGCATCTTTAGTTTCTTCCAACACTTTTCATGAGACGAGACCTTATCAAACAGGTGTTTTTTCAAACAATTTATGATTTATAGATTCTCATACTGGGCCCTATACAATTATAAGGATTCCATAATAGTGGGAAGCCCTTTTCATAAAGAACACTTCAAAAGCTTGTAGGGAAAAAAATAAAATGAAGAAAAAAATCTGTTTTCCTGTCTTATAGCTCCTGAGAGTTAAATGTTACAATTAAAAGTTACTTGAAGCTCATTTATACACTGATACTCTTACTCCTCTTCTTATATGTTTGATATAAGCCCTAGGGCACTTGGGAGGGTGATCCAACTACCCAATTCAGAGAATTGCCCTTTTCTTTCAAGCAAGTTGAGAGCTCTGAATTTTTGTTCCACCAATGACTTTTTGTTTCCATCAAACAAGGTCACTGAAGAGGCCAATATCTGCCAAGGCCAACAGGGGTTTCTTTTACATGCCTGCTAAATACAAGCAACATAAGAACCTCTTGAGAGCATTAAACTAGGGTGTGGGACAACAAGTCTGTTATTTATTTACCAGCTCCGAAAGCCAGTTTTCCGCTGTTCCACAATTTTGGTCACCATTTTGGATTGAGTCAAACACTGTTCTGTGCCTTTGGAAAAATGGGTGGGGTTTATCATCCCCTCCAGGGAGATTCTCAAGCTATCCCTGGAGAGGGCCTGATGGGTCCACGGACAAGCAGAATAGTGACATTTCATATTGCCTTTGAGCAAAATCTCTGAAATCAATTTACAAAGGAGTATATAATAATGACTGCAGTCTTGCCATTAGTGTCTCTGACCTTTAGAGGTCTCCTGTTAGTGACTGTTTTTTTGTTTCAGATCTCTGCCCCTATCCACCCCACATCATCAAATGTAAAAAAAACCTGATTTAATTGGTGTCAATCAAAAAAGGCATGCTTATATCACTGACAAAAAAGAAAATAATTTAGTGTGTTCTGTGCTATCAGTGAAGACATAGGGTATCTTGCTGGAAGGCACAATGGAGTATGTGCTACTTGAAGCTACAAAATAATATTTCATGTAAGCTTTAAATTTAAAAAGCCCTTATTAAAACAAGTGAGGTTTATTGATTACTAAAATGATATTAATAATTTATAAAGAAAATACTAATATTAACCTGAGAGATTCGCAATAATCAGGTAATATATGTTCATTCCTTTTGTTTCATTTTATAATCAATTTAGTCCCATTTAAAAACTAGAATTCCAAACTCTTTTGCTTGGTTTTTAAAGGTTTCTATGATATGATCTCCATATATTTTTTCCAGACTCACTATACATTACTCTCTTTCTAGCTAGTCAAACTGACCTTCTCTGTTACTGATACTATATTTTCTTTTTCACTTGCCATCCTCAACCCTATAATGCAGTCCCTCTTCATCTCTGCCTCAGAAAATACTATTCAGTATCATCTACAAGAAACCTTTCTTGATACCATTGAACTAAATTATTGTGTACTTATTCTATGTATGTTTATATATTTATATATCTTCTCTGATAAAGGCTAAGCTCTTAGAGGTCAGGGACTGTTTCTTCTCTTTATATCCCCAGTTATAGGACACCTATAGCATTTTATAGGAGTTATAGGAGTCTCATAGGAGTTATTTGATAAATGACATTTGATTGACTGACTGTTAGTAGCTTAGATTTTCTTTACTGAAAACTTCCCATTCATAAACTTCAACCATTTTTCTACCAGTGATTGGCTTATTTGCTTATATATTTACATCAATTTCCTATATTTCTTGGTTATCAGACCTTTTGCTGTTATTTATTGAAGATTCCTTTCTAATTATCAGTATTGATTTTGTACAAATGTCTTTCAGTTTTATAAAATCAAAATTACTCATTATATTATCCATATTAGCTTATTATAGTATATATTAGCTTATTATAGTATATGATATAAACTGTTGGTCTAAGTTCATTTTCTGTCAAACTATTTTTAGTTTTCTTAGAATTTTTTTTATTAGAGAACCCACTAGTTGGTGCCCTTGGGTTTATTAGGCACTAACTGCTTTTGGTTTTGCTCATCTAATCTGTTTCATCAATCAACTTTTCTACTTTTCATCTATTACTGAATAGTTTTGATGACTACTACTTCATTGGATGGTAAGATAATGCTAGGTCCCCTTTATGCCTGCTTTTTTATTACTTCTCTTGAGACTTTTGACCTTTTGTACCTCTTGCTGACTTTTGTTATTATCTTGTCTAAATCTAAAAAAATAGCAATTGGTAGTTTGATGAACTCTGACACTACGTCTATAAAGTAATTTAGTTAGTATCATCATTTTAAAATTATATTGCCATGGCCAAATATGAACAATGTGTATCTCTCTATTTTTTTGTCTTCTTTAATTTGTGTGAAGAGCGTTGTATAATTGTATTAATAAATCCTGAGTGTAGACTGACAGGTTGACAACCAAATGTTTGTTACAATTTTTATCTATTTCAAAATTATTTTCTTTTTCTATGTTCTGCTGTGTTTTAATATAAAAATACTGATGATTTATGTGCTTTATTTATTTATTTTATTACTTTGATGCTTACTGAAATTACTAATTGATTAATTTTTTTCATTGAATCATCAGAATTGTAAACCATGCTATGATACGAACATAGAAATAACTTTGCCTGCATTTACTATCTCAAGTTCTTCTCCCTCATCCCCAATCTTTACTTCTACAGTCAGAATTTTTAGAACTATGTCAAATAATAGCTGGGATGATGGACATCTTTACTTTATCCCTGATCATTTGTAAAAGGCTTCAAGTGTTTCTCCATTAAAAATGAGGCTAGCTATTGGTTTTAGATAGTTACTCTTTATCCTATTAAAGAAAGATTTGCTTTTTCTTGTGCTTTTTAAGTGTTTTTAATATTAATGAGGACTGTATGTTTTCTTTTTTTGGAGGGTGAAGGCAGGGCAACTGAGGTTAAAGGACTTGCCCAAGGTCACATGGCTAGTAAGTGTTAAGTGTGTGAGGCTGGAGATTGTATTTTTTCAAAGACATTTTCTGCATTCCTTGAAATAAGCATATAACTCTTTTATTTATTATTAATGTCTATTTTGTTTATAGTTTTCCTAATATTGAACCACCCATTCATTCCCAGCATAAATTCAACTTGATTACTGGGTTAAACATATTGCTACTATAACCATTTTGCTAATATCTTATTCAATTTTTAATATCAGTTTTCAATAGCAATAGAGCTCTCTAATGTTCTTTCTCTGATTTACCTCTCCCAGTTTTAGGTGTCAAAACCGTGTCTTTCTCCTAGGAGGAGCTTGGTGAGGCACCTTGGTGCTTTTAATTTTTATTTTGGAAAATCATTTCTGTAAAGTAGAAGTTATTTACTCTTGAATGCTTGGCAGAATTCACATATGAATTTATCTGAGTTGTTTGTTGTTGTTGTTATCCGTTTTTCTTTACTTTGAATGTTTATTCTGGCTTATTCAATTTTGGTTTCTGAGACTGGAATATTTAAATTCTCTGTTTCTTATTCTACTAATCTGGGCATACTTGATTTCCTCCTCCAATTAATTAAGGAACTCTGGCATTCTTTTGAATTACTTTGGTGCATTCCTGAAGGTCTCATCAATATAAACATGTGGAAAACTCTATTAATCAGAAAAACTAGATTTTTCCCAGGCTAACAAATTTATCAGAATTAAAGTTTCATAAGTAACTTAAAAAGGTTTCAAATATACTCTAGAAAAAGGTTTTCCATATGATTTTTATTATTGAATTTTTCTGACAATGTATTGATCAAATGGGTAAATAATATCTTGATTTAGTCAGAGTGAGGGAAGATGATGTATGGGAAATGGACTGATGCCAACAAAATGTTAAATTGGAAATGAAAAGACATGAGTTTTATTGTTTAGTTCCATGGTTAATTTTCTATGTTACCTATGGAAGAGCATTTCATTTCTCATTGCCTTAGTCTCTTTCAACAGAAAATTAGGATGATGAGATATAGTACTGGTCACATGGCACAATGTATACAATAATATTCCTGTTCAATGACAGGTTTTGAGGATTAAAATATTTTAAGCTGTTTACAGACATAAAACAGCACAAAACGACAGAAATACTGCAAACAGGTCAGTTCTTCTAGCAGTTGTCTAGTAGTGTTATCAGAGTTTAGGTATAAAGAAGTTTTAACTCTCCTTCAAAATACAAAAGAGAAATAAAATCAAAGTCTAAGCTCAATTTGTTCTTTGCACAATTCTCACACTTACTGTATATCCCATCCCACTGAAGTCCTGACTGCCATAATCTATTGGATACTTTTAGGACATTTCTTTTCATTGAATTCAAAGTGTATGAATTATTATTTTCATTCCCTTACTAATGCTAGCTCTAGATTTTCAGCTTCAAAGAACTTTCTTGCATCTAAGCTGAGATGGGAAATTTGAAAAATCACTATATTCATTTAAGCGCTCTCTCTCTCCCCCAAATGCCCAGGACAGCCAGATGCCAGCATAGTTTTTGTGTGGGGTAGGGATGAGGGGACTGCTTTCCCAACACCTGCCAATTGCTATGTGTATCTGCCCAATGGACTGTGACCTCTAGAAAATGTGAAAGGAGAGGGTAAAAACAAAGTTAATGGGTAGAGTTGAAAACACACTTCTGGTCTCAACATAGCAATAAAAATGAAATTAAATCCTCACACATAAGATTCTTTATGTCAGTTGAAGTTGCCTGAGTACGTCACACTAGAACTATATGCAAGAGGATTCGCTGAAAAACACACAACAGTCCTTACTGCTCCCTTGAAGGGGCTTATTTAAGGCGAAACAGGGCTTCCCACCATATCTGTGAGAGATCATTGTCCCTCTTGTTGCCACAGCGCTCTGTGAAGCTGTGGGAAACAAATGACCTCAGAGCCACAACAGTGTGTGTCATTGCAGAAGAAAAGAGAAACGAGGGGCTTGGGGGAAGGAGGGAGGGGAGCTACAGCAGAGCCAGAGTTTGCCACTGTTCTCTCTTCCAATGATATCCCCCCCAAGCACAGCAGGGAATGTGTCTTGTATGCCTCTATCCCCTTTGCAATTGCCCTGGGAGAATCAATCCAGATAGTAACAGGATTAAACCCCTGTTCCCCAAAAGCAAAGCAGTCTTTTTGGATGTCCTAAAGCTCACCCCAGTCAAGCCACTCTAATTAGTTAGCCCTACAAAGTGTTTCGATGATTGCTAGTCTCTCATTCTATTTAACAGGTTTCTTAATATGGGTGAATGTTCACTAATGCCAGAAAGAAGGGAATAAAGGTAGGGCTTTGAGGATAGGAGAGCAATGAAGATATTGCATAGACAGATTGGAAGGGACAAAGAAAACATGAAATGAGTGAGGGCAGAAAAAGGAAGAGGGAGAATGAATTAAAACAGAAAAGCATGTGCATGCAGAAGTGAGCCAGTCACAGAAGTAAATGAGCAAGGGGAAAGAGTGACAGGTCAAATTAGGACGAGAAGTGGAAGCATGTACCACAAAAAGTGTGTGGATCAGCAAACTGAGTGAATGCTCGTTTTTGTAATGGAAAATTGGAAGGAACTTGGAGCCTTCATATATTTCATCTCCTCTCATCATAATCTTAGCTCACAGGCTCTCTGCAATATAGATCAGGGGCTGTTGAGGCAATTCTAGTTTTCCAGATAACCAAAAAGCACTAAGGCAAAGGACAGCCATGGCAAAGAAAGGACATGAACACTGGGCCCTCTGTGTTCAGTTCTTGTCAGGGGGTGACACTGTCACCATCCATATTCTAATATCTCACCAAACATAATGTTGAGAGCCCACAATCCACTATCACTCTGCTCCCATCTAAACCAGGGAAATGACCTTTCCAGGCCATTTATACATTGTGAAAGGAAGGCTAAAGAAGAGGAAGTGTGAGGTTAGAATGTTCTCAGCATGGAAGAAGTTGAAGAATAATATCTCATAGTATCATTAATTGTTGCTTTTGACTTTCTTATTTGGTAGAGTTAGTCAGAAGGCAATATTAAGTGCCTACTATGTGCCTATTAAGTGCTGATGATACAAAGAAGGATAAAAAACAGTCTTTGCTCCCAGGAAGCTTACAGGGTAATGGGGAAGATGCTTTGAAAACAACTGTGCAAACAAGCTATGTACAAGATAAATTGGAAATAATCAGCAGAGGGAAGGCGCTACTGAAGGCAATCAGGAAAGGCTTCCTGTAAAAGGTGGACTTTTAGCTAGGATTTGAAGGAAACCAGAAGGTGGAGAAAAATTTTCTGTATTTATGAACAACTGTTAATGGGATGCTTGTTGTATACAGAGTACTGTATGAGGTACAGAATTCATTAGAACCGTTGAATTTCTATTTACCTCTAAGATTTGCTTTACAAAGAAGCCCAGTACTCACCTATTTTGAAGGAAATTAGTACATTTAGCTTTGTAGAAACACATGGATTAGAGGTGGTCTGCCTATATAAAGGTCCCCATCACAACCTAGTTTATGAAACTTTGGTTGCACACAATTTCATGGCTAAATAGGATCCCAGCAACTCATATATTGAAGAAAATCTCAAGGAAATAAATACCCAGCTATCCTAGAGAATTGTTTCAGAATTAACAAAGAAGAAGGAAATTCTTTCTAAAATTTTGATTTGAAGCTCTGAATTTTCCATTGAGTTCCTATGGCAGTTTTCAATATATAGGAGGCCTAAGCTCAATGATCATTTTTCAGTGATAATTTCCCTTCTCTTTGTAGTCAGCAACTAGTCATTAGACCACTGTCGCCAAAAATAGCTCAATAAAAACTAATTTATTACTATGTCAATCTTTGTACAAAATCAGTACTCTAGCATCTTACAACATTAAAGCTGAAATATATCTTAGAGATGATCAGTTTCTTTAACCCTAAAATGAGGGGATTAGATTAACTGATACTTAAGGTCTCTTCCAGTTTTAAAATCTATGATCCTATGATTTAATGTAATCTCATCTTACAGATGAGGCCCAAGAACATAAAGAAGTTAGTGAAAGTGAAGAAGTGAAAATAATACAGACTCTTTCCAGAGATCAAAGGACTCAGGTTCAAATACCACCTCTGACACTTTCTACTTGTGACCTTGAGCAAGTAACTCAACCTTTCCCTGGGCCTCAGTTTCCTCATCCGTAAAGTGAATAAATTAAACTAGATAACCTCTGAGATTCCATCCAGCTCTAAACCTATAATCTTCACCGATTTGACCAACACCACATAAGGAGTTAGCTGTAGAAGCATGCTTAAAACTCAGGTCTTTTGACTCTTAGTCCTGAACTCTTTCCATAAAGTTTAATGTTATGAGAAATGCATGTGTATGCTATTGACTGAGCTGACCCTCCTGTGGGTAGTCGCATAGTCTGATATCTATCTTCCCTCTATCCCTCCAAGGGAATAGAAATATCTCCTAACAAGTTTTTAGGATGACCTGGGATTCACATTCTGATCCCTGGGTAACCCTTCTGGGAAGGGATCCAGGTTTCTGTGGTCCCACAAAACATATCATTTTTGTGTTACATGGGAGGTTACTGTTCCCTCATAGCTTGTAAAATAGTGTTTTTCCCCCTCAGGAGAAACTAGAGAAAGTCTGTGGTGGACAAGTGTAGGCATATTGTACTGAGAATCTTTTTGTCTCAGATTAGCTTCTCACTTTGGGTAATCTTGGTTTTTGCACCCAAGTTTCCTGCTGAGAAAAAAAAATAGGAAAAATATTTTTGCTGCAAACATGATCTGTATGTCAGAAAAAGGACAGAAAGAGAAAAGATTCAGGAAATCAGATCCTAGCCCAGTATTTCTACTAATTTGCCATGAGGCTGGCTGAATCATTTAAATTAACTGAATCTCAGTTTTCCCATCTGCAAATTCCAGCAAGGAAAAAAAAAGTCTTAAGTAGATGATCTCTAAGGTTCCTTTTGGTTCTAATATTTTGTATTTATGACATAGTACTCTTTACCTTTTGCTGTTTCTAGTCTTAAAGGGCTAATAGATCAGAGAGACCTAGCAAATTAAAAGAAAATTGAATTAAAAGAGAAGAAACCAAAGGAAAAAAGGCAAAATAGAAGCTATTAAGTTTCTTTAAGGACTATCATTTCATTGCTTAATTACCATCTAGCCCATTCTAATGTTGTTTGTTTATCTTTGGCCCTTGGATCAATGATTATTTTCAAAGTTTTTCCATTACAGCATTTACTTTTAGATCAGTGGTTCTCAACCTTTCTAATGCTGTGACCCTTTAATACAGTTCCTCATGTTGTGGTGACCCCCAACCATAAAATTATTTTTGTTGCTACTTCATAACTGTAATTGTGCTACTGCTATAAATCTATCTGATATGCAGGAAGTATTTTCATTGTTACAAATTGAGAACCGCTGCTTTAGATACCTAGATGTTACAGACATATATACCTTCTCTCTGTATTTTTTTTACTTCTTCAGTTCCCATGGATTCAATAATTACTTGTATGTAGATGTAATGTTAAGGGAATTTGAAGATCTTCCCTGCCCCTTAATAGACCCGTGTGACCTGCACTGAACTCTGGTCCAGCCCACAGCTGACTCACGTGGAACCTACAGTGGGAGGAGCTTGCTGAATGGGTAGAACAGGAAGGGTAGAGCTGGCAGAGAGAGTAGGGCAGAGTTGAGGAGACAGTGGCAGAGCTGAGGCAGAGCAGCTAGCAGGAAGGAGAGAGGGAGAGATTTTGCCTAGGAGAGCTTGTTTGTGGTGAGGCCTAATGGAGGGAAGGCTTGTGGATGTTGGTGCTCTCTGGATTGGTGATTTATGTAAATTTCTTTTTTATCATGGTGGAATTGGCTTTCTGGTTTCTGAATAAATATCTTGGTTTCGTCTTTGAGGAAGAGAGTCTGTTATATTTTGTGATTTGAATATGGATATATGCTTGCATATTCATAGCAGCCACTGTGTCACATTAGTGATATAGTAGGTAAGGTAACTCCCAGATCTATATATCCATCTAATCTTAGCATCTCTCCTGAACTCCGGTCCTACATCACCAGTTACTTGGTGGATATTTTCAATTAGATGTTTTCCAGGTAAATTCAATGTGTCTAAACCTCATTATTTATCTCCTCACTCCAACTCTGTCACACACACCTCCAACCAAAATCAACCCCAACCAAATCCATCTTTCTTCCTAACTTTCTTATTTCCTTTGAAGTCACCATCATCCTTTCAATCACTTAGATATGCAACACTGGAATCATCCTTAGCTCTACAATCTTCCTTATGCTGCATATCCAATCAGTGACATCAAGTCTTGTCAGTTCTACCACCAGAACATCTTTCATATCCATATTCTTCTCCATTCACACAGCTGTCCTACTCGTTCAGGCCCCTCATCATTTCTTTTGTGGATTATTACAATGGCTTCCAAATACGAAGCATGAATTGGTAGTGCTTTTCTTTGTACACAAGCATAGTGACATCTGTGCCTATTTGGGACCACCAGAATAGGTTCCGTACCAAATCTAAAGTCCTCTTTTGACCCATATGCTTGGCACCAACTATTTCTTTGTGCCATGTGTTGGATCAGTGACAGTTCATTCCAGAATTCCATTGCACAACTCCAGCTTCTGCCACTGTCTCAACAGTAGGAACTGTCAGAGGGTTGGAATGTGAACCCTCTACCATTGTGTCACTTCTTGGCTTATCTCCCTTCTCACAGTCCTTCATCAACCATCTGTTTTCACTGCCAGTCATCTACAGACAACTAAGTCAGAGAAGGTTAGTTCAATGAAACAAAGTTCACATATGCTTGGAGCAGACTATCCGGTGAATGTTACAAACACTCAGTGGTATTGTTGCCTGATTATGTGGCCCAGCAGCCTGAGTATTGCCTCCTCCCTTAGAGTTACTGTGACTTCAGTGTCCCATGGCCTTTGAGAGAGGGCATCTGCATTCACATTACTATTGGCTATATTCAATTTGTAGTTGACTATTGCTGCTACTCAACTCTGGAAAGCAGCATCTAACTTGGCACTGTGAAGAACAGAGAGAAGGTGAATTTGGCTGGACAACAGAGTGTAAAAAAGGTGGCAAAGTATAATATGGAAGAAAAGAAAGGCTGGGACCAGTTGATATCCTATTGTAAAGGCAACAGGAAGCTATTAGAATTTATTGAACTAGAAAGTGTAGTATGATTAGATCTGTACTTAAATCACTGTGAACGATGTGTTGTAGTGGGAAAAGAGCTGAGACAGGGAGACCAATTAGGAGGCCATTCCAGTAGTATAGATAAGAGGTGGTGAGGGCTTCAAACTGAAAAGGTGGTTGTGCAAGTAGAAAGAAGGGGTTGAATCTGAGAGATATTGTGGAAATAGGTAACATTATGGTTTTTTTCCCAAATTTTTTGTCTTATAATCATAACATATTTCCAAAAAAGTATTAACCAATTGATTAAAATATTCTAGGATCCATTTCATGAAATAGATCATGGGAATGTGTTCAGGCTCTTTTAAAAGAGTAGTGTGTAATGGTAAGGGAATTTAAAGAGCCCCCTGTATTGGCTTGGTTTTCGGGTTGAGTGTTAAAACCCAAAGTTTGTGAATTCCACTTGTGGGATGGACTTGTTGCATGAGCAGAGAGGGCTGAACTGGGAGAAGCCATAGATTCAGAGAGAAGCCCAAGCAGAGGAGGCCAGAAGAACTTTTGGGAACTGCCAGCTGAAGCTGCCAAGAACTGAGGAGGCATAGCTGTGATGCTGGTATTTTGTCTGTCTATTTTGAAGTTGTTTTGCCAGATTCACCTGCTGGTGAAGGACAGTGTTGCTTTTGTAGAGGTCCTGGAAACTTGCTATTGATTCAGAAGCCCTGAAGGAAATCCTGGAAGAGGGCCTTGCTGATGCTTTTAGGGGGTCTGGGACTTTATGCAGGCAGAGAATGACTTAATGAGGACACTGGAAATGTTTATTGTGGCTTTGTTAGGCTTTGCTTCCCCAGGAACAGGGATTGCAGTCTTGTGTCAAGATGAAGACAGGACCTCTCCTTGGTCACTGAATGCTGCGACGATATCTTAATCTTGTTGTAGCTTAAGAGTGGATGGCCTTTTGTGCTCTTTTGCCCCTTTTGAGAAAGTGCTTGGCGTTAATGGATGGTATTGTAATTCAGTGGTGAACTGGGGTGAGATCCCCAATGGCTTACTTAGAGAAGTCACAAAGAAGAAGAAAAGGAAACATTCCCAGCACCTCACTAAATGGGGATAGGTAACCACACTACCAAAAGTTAAAATCTGCTCCTGGGATGTGTGCCATAATCCAAAAGGCAGGTTTTTCTTTTTTTCTTAAAAGGCATATGAAATCAGTTTTCACTTTATAGTTGTAGGGAAGATTTATGTCTAAACCTAAACGAGGAACTAAAGAAAAGGCTGGACAGAAAGGATTCATGCTTTTCCTCTTTGAAAAAAAATAAGGAAAACTGCTTGAAGCTACAAGATCATTACACAGATGACCATATCCAAGAGCAGCAACTATTCAAGGGAGATAGCACAAAAGACGCATACCTAAACTTAACTACCAACTTTCATTGTAAAAGTGGTTTTCTAGGTTTTGTTTTATTGATGAAAAAAGATAAGAAAAGTTTTCTGAAAATCACATAACCAAAGGGAAAGAAATATGGACAAGAAAAAAAAGGAATTTAGCACAGAAACTATGTAACAAAACCTTTTGTCCATTCTATCTTGTAGAATTGTACAGTTTCTAAGGGAACAGGGATCAAACCAGAATAGAAGCCTGAGGGTGAGAAGAGTTGACCTAGATTATTACTTGTTAGACTCTCATAGAATATAAACTCTTTGAAGGAAGGTGGGGTTTTTGTTCTTTTCATTCCTGGAGCTTAATACAGTGTGTTGAATACAGTAGGTAGGCAGTGAATTTTTACTAATATACTAAACTTTTATACTAAAAAGTCCTTCTTTTCTTAAAATGTATCGATTAACAAAGTGAAACCTCCCCCACACCTGCATCTTTCTTCATGTTTCAATTTAAATCAATATTTGTTGGCTTAAATTGGTATCTCTTATCTGGCCATATTGGAGCAAGAGGAAGTGGTAGAAAATTTAGCAATTTTAGCAGTCTCCAGTCTGGGTTGGGTTGGGAAACACTGAACTTGATTTGAAAAGAGCCTTTCTGATCTAAAATTCTAGGATTCTTTGACCATATTAGTGATTATGCAGAAATGATTAAGAGCTGACTCTTGGCATCTTGGGGTTAAGATAATGTTGAAAAAATTTCATAAAGAATTCTAGCTCTCCTAAATTAATTCCAACAAAGATTTGAGGATATATGATTGATGGTTAAATTGAATAATGATTAAATGAATATGATTAAATGAATAATAATTAAATATGAATAATGATTAAAAATAATGATCAAGGAGACCAAAGGGGGGATCGGCTAGGTGGTTGGGGGTGGCTAGGTGGCACAGTGAATAGAGCACAGGCCCTGGAGTCAGGAGTACTTGAGTTCAAATCAGGCCTCAGACACTTAACACAAAAAACTAGCCGTGTGATCTTGGGCAAGTCACTTAACCCCAACTGCCCTCCAAAAAGCAAAACAGAAGACCAAAGGGCATAGGAAGAGATTCTTCCACTCATAGTGAAGGGTGGTTTACAAGGTTGACTGAAAGCCTGAGGATGCTAAGAAAGGAGTCATTAGAAAGGAAGCAGATGCAGAGTCAAGATGGCAGCAAAGAAGCAGGAGAATTCTGTGAGTTCCTCCCATAACCACCTCAATGTATAACCATTTCATATAAAATATGACTCTAAACAAATTTTAGAGCTCCAGAATCACAATATGACAGAGAAACAAAGCTCTCACTGAAGGCAGCCTGGCAGGTAGACAGGAAGGGTTCATTGTAGCACACTGGGAGTTGAGACCAGCACTGCATGAACTCATGGATTTAACCCCTGGGCAGCCAGCACAAGCCATGGCTTGAGTTTTCAGGAGAGTGGATCATCTGCAGCTGTGGGGATTTCCAGAATTATCAACCCATAAGAGCCAAGGACAAAGAGAAAGGTTAGTGGAATTCAGCTAAATGTGGGGGAGAGGGTCCAGCCATCTGCCCCAGAGCTAGAAGTGGCTGAAGCAGCAGCCCTGCAGCCACTTGCATGTGGCTGCTTAAGAACTGCCAGCCTGAAGATTGTAGGGGGGCTAAGTGATCATTCAGAGGCTAAGTGCTATTGCCTTGACCTGACTGGATTGGGATCACAGTCTTAGGTTGTGGTACTGAGGTACATGACCAATGAGCCAAAGCTGGTGGGGACTGCAGAGATGGCGGCCCCTAATAGTTTTGGCAGCTGCAAAAACCCCAGCGATTTGGGACAGAGCTATCCCCTCTGAAAGGAGTGTTTCTATGGAATCCACAAGTCAAGTAACTGACTGGCAACATGAACAGGCAAAGGAAGCAGAGCAAAACCAGCAACCCAATTTTAGATTCCTTTGTTGGGGAAAAAAGGATCAAAGCATGGAGTGGGAGGAAGACAACACAGTCAGAATTCCTGCACCGAAAGCTTCCAAGAAACATGAAGACTGCCTACAAACCATAGATCAGCTTAAGAAGGATTTTGAAAACCAAATAGGAGAAGAGGAGGAAAAATTGGGAAGAGAAATGAGAATGATACAAGAAAATCATGATAAGAGAGTCAACAACCTGACTAAAGAAAATAACACCTTAAAAAATAGATTAACTCAAATGGCAAAAGAGGCCTAAAAAGCCAATGAGGAGAAGAATACCTTAAAAAGTTGAATTTTCCAGATATAAAAAGAATTTCAAAAGCTCACTAAGAGAATAATTCCTTCAGAATTAGAGTGAACCATATGGAAGAAAATGACATTATGAGAAATCAAGATACTATTAAACAGATCCAAATGAATGAAAAAATAGAAGGCAATGTGAAATATCCCCTTGAAAAAACCACTGACATAGAAAATAGATCCAGGAGAGATCATTTAAAAATTATTGGACTACTTAAAAGCCATGATCAAAAAGAGAACCTAGAAATCATCCTTCAAGAAATTCTCAAGGTAAATTGCCCTGATGTATTAGAACCAGAGGCCAAAACATAACATGAAAGAATTCACCAATTGCTTCTTGAAAAAGATCCCCCAAAGAAAACTCCTAGAAATGTTATAACCAGGTTCCAGAGTTCCCAGATCAAGGAGAAAATATTGCAAGCTGCCAATAAGAAACAATTTGAATACAATCAGGATAA
>CM053598.1:195343597-195368411 GCA_028646575.1 Pseudocheirus occidentalis
AAAGAAGGAAGGAAAGAAGGAAGGAAGGAAGGAAGGAAGGAAGGAAGGAAAGAAGGAAGGAAGGAAGGAAAGAAGGAAGGAAAGAAGGAAGGAAGGAAGGAAGGAAGGAAGGGGGAAGGGAAAATGAAGGAAGGCAGGGAGGAGAGGGGAGAGAGGGAGGGAAGAAAGAGATGAAAAAAGGAAGTAAGAAACAAGCATTTATTAAGTGCTTACTCTTTGCCAAGCACTGCACTAAACACTTTACAAAGATTGCCTCACCCTCATTACAACAACCCTGGGAGGTAAGTGTTATTATTACCCCTATTTTGCAGTCAAGAAAACTGAGGGAAATAAAGATTTGGTGACTTGTCCAAGGTCATACAGCTAATAGGCATCTGAGATTGGATTTGAACTCAAGTCTTACTAATTCCAGGTCCAGTATGCTTATCTACTGTACCACCTGGCAGCCTCTTTTGGTAGAGGGAGATAAGAAATCTTTTGACATGCTGAAAATTGGAAAGGGAGGATATTATTTAAAAATTAACATTTGTTTAAAGGGAGATCAACGCCTGCATAGAGAATAATGCCCTCTGAATGAGGTTTGGGTGACAGGACAGATTACAGGGACTGAATATAAAGGACTTACTAGGCTGCTGCCAGGGAGAAAGACATTTTTGTAATATCTGAACTATTTCTATCACTCTATTCTTCTATGCATTCGCCATGGGAATTTAACAAGCTTGCTTGCTTGCTTCCTATTTAGTGACTGAGATGAAATTTTTAAAATTTTATTTTAATTTAGTTGGAGTCAAAATGGTAGCATACAAGCACGAAAACTCTGTGGGCTCCCCTCCCACCCATAACCACCTCAAATACCTATAAAATATGATTCAAAACAAATTAGAGGTACAGAACCTACAAAGTGATAGAGAAAAACAAATCCCCCACTGAAAGCAGCCTGGAAGGCAGACAGGAAGGGTTCATCACAGGATGCTGGGAGTAGAGCCCAGTCCCAAGTGAGCCTGTGGTTTTAAGGCTAGGGCAGCACTGAGCAACCAAAGCTGGAACATTTGGGAGAGTGGATCACCAGCAGCTGTGGTGGTTCCCAGAATTATCAACCAAAGACAAAGTAAAAGGTCAGTGAAACTCCCCCCCTCTGGGGGGGGGCAGAGTGCAGTCCAGTCTCTGTCCCTCAAGTGAGAAATGGCAGAAGTGGTACCCATCCAGCTGCCGCTGTGTGCCTGGTTCAGAGCTCCTGGCCTGCAGATTGTAAGTGGGGCCAAACAACCATTCAGAGGCTAAGCACTCTTGCCTTAATGTGCCTGGATCTTGATCATGGTCTTGGGTAGTAGTCCTGAGATATGGGACCAGTGAGTCAAAACTGGTGGTAGAGACAAAGCCCTCCTAATAGCTCCAGCAGCTTCAAAACCCCCAGCTATTTGGGACAA
This sequence comes from Pseudocheirus occidentalis, assembly GCA_028646575.1. Lineage (NCBI taxonomy): Eukaryota > Metazoa > Chordata > Mammalia > Diprotodontia > Pseudocheiridae > Pseudocheirus > Pseudocheirus occidentalis. The sequence continues at coordinate 195,345,025 of CM053598.1, forward strand.
AGCTCTACCCTCCAGAAGCAGAGTTCTACTGTGTCAAAGAACTCAAAAGTCAAGTAACTAAGAGGCAACACGAGCAAGCAAAAGAAGTAAAACAAGCACAGCCATCCAACTTTAGATTCCTTTTTTGGAGACAAAAAGGATCAAAGCATGGAACAGAAAGATGGCAATACAGTCAGAACTGCTGCACCAAAAGCTTCCAAGAAAAATATGAACTAGTTACAGGTCATGGAGGAGTTCAAGAAGGATTTTGAAAATCAAGTAAGAGAAGTGGAGTAAAAATTGGGAAGAGAAATAAGAATGGTGCAAGAAAATGATGAAAAGAGAGTCAACAACCTGACTGAAGAAAATAACACCTTAAAAAATAGACTAACTCAAATGGCAAAAGAGGCTCAAAAAGGCAATGAGAAGAATGCCTTAAAAAGTGACTTTTTTTGGGGGGGGGAAGCCAAGATGGCAGCATAGAAGCAGTAAGATTTCACAGCTTGCACATAGCCACCTCAGATACCCATAAAATATGACTTTAAACAAATTTTAGAGCTCCAAAACTCACACAAAAATACAGAAAAACACATCTCCTGCTGAAGGCAGCTTGGCAGGAAGGGCTCATTGCAGCACGCTGGGAGCCAAAACCAGCCCAGCATGAAACCATGGCTTGACCCTGGGGGCGGCCAGCACACGCTGCAGGTGGAGCCTTCAGGAGAGTGGATCAGTGGCAGCTGTGGCAGTTTCCAGAATTATCAAGCTATAAGAAACAAGAACTAAGTGAAAGGTCAGCGGAAGTCAGCTAAATTTTGGGGAGAAAAGTGGTCAGGCCAAACTGCTTCCAAGGCAAGGAAGCTGCAGAAGCAGCAACTCTGCAGCTTCCTCCACATGGCTGCTTCAGAGCTCCCAGCCTGCAAACTATAGGGGGACCAAGCAATCATTCAGAAGCTAAGTGTTCTTGCATTGAGCAGCCTGGATCTGGATCATGGTCTTGAGTGGTGGTCCTGGGGTGCATTTTCAGTGAGCCAAAGCTTGTGGGGGCTGCAGCAGCCTCCTAGTAGATCCAGCAGCTGTGAAAATCACAGTGATTTGGGACAGAGGTTTCCCCACTGGAAGAAGCATGCCACAGAGCTAAAAATCAAGTAATTCACTCGCAAAATGAGCAGGCAAAGGAAGCAAAGTAAGAACAGCAACTGAACTCTAGAATCCGTTTTTGGGGACAAAAAGGATCAAAGTAAGGAATGGGAGGGAGGCAACAAAATCAGAACTCCTGCACCAAAAGCTTCCAAGAAACATGAAGACTGCCTACAAGCCATAGAGCAGCTTAAGAAAGATTTTGAAAACCAAACAAGAGAAGTGGAGGAAAAACTGGGAAGAGAAATGAGAATGATTCAAGATAATTATGAAAAAGAGTCAACAACCCCATTGAAGAAACTAACACCTTAAAAATAGATTAACTCAAATGGCAAAAGAGGCCCAAAAAACCAATGGGAAGAATGCCTCAAAAAGTCGCATTTGCCAAATGGAAAAAGAATCTCAAAAGCTTTCTGAAGAGAATAATTGCTTCAGAATTAGACTGGAGCAATGGAAGCTAACGACTTTATGAGAAATCAAGACACTATTAAACAGATCCAAAAAAATAGAAGGCAATGTGAAATATCTCATTAGAAAAACCACTGACCTGGAAAATAGATCCAGGAGAGACAATCTAAAAATTATTGAACTACCTGAAAGCCAAGATCAAAAGAAGAACTTAGAAAGCATCCTTCAAGCAATTCTCAAGGAAAAGAACTTGAAAGAATTCAACAATCACCTCTTGAAAAAGACCCCCAAAAGAAAACTCCTAGGAATGTTATAGCCAGGTTCCAGAGTTCCCAGATCAAGGAGAAAATATTACAAGCTGCCAAGAAGAAATAATTTGAATACTGTGGAAACACAATCAGCATAACCCAGGATCTAACAGCTTCTACATTAAGGTATCAAAGGCCTTGGAATATGATATTCTGAAGGTAAAAGGAGCTAGGATTAAAACCAAGAATCACCTACCCATCAAACCTGAGTGTAATGTTTCAGGGGAAAATATGGTCATTCAATGAGTTGGAGAACTTTCAATCATTCTTGATGAAAAACCTAGAGCTGGATAGAAAATTTAACATTTAAATACAAGGAGCAAGAGAAGCATGAGAAGGTAAAGAGGGAAAAGAAATCATAAGGAACTTATCAAAGTTGAACTATTTACATGCCTACGCGGAAAAATGAATTTCATGTTAACTCATGAAACTTTTCTCAGTGTGAGGATAGTTGAGGGGAATATAAATGTATGTATATGTATATATGTATGTATGCACGCGTGCATGTATATACACGTATGTATGCATATATGCATGCATGTATGTATACACACATGTATCTATATAGGAGGGTACATATGTGTATGAATACATATTTGAGTGTGTGTATATATGTGTACATGTATATATAGATAGAGGGCACAGCATCAATTGGATAGAAAGAGATCACATTCAAAAGGTGATACTGAGAGGTGGCAGAGGAATATAATGAGAAGAGACAGGGAGAGAAAGAATGGAGTTAATTATCTCATATAGAAGAGGCAGGGGATAAATGTTATAATGGAAGGCAAAAACAGGAAGGCAAAAGGGAATGAATCTTACTCTCATTGACTTTGGCTTAGGGAGGGAATGACATACACTCTAAATTAGATATCTTGCCCTAAAGGAGAGTAGGGGGGAAGCGGATAAGAGGGGGGAGGATGGAGGGGAAGGCAGTGAGAAGCACACACTTTGGTAAAGAGACAGGGACAAAGTAGTAAAGAGAACAAGTTGGGGTTGGCATAGGATGGATGAAAATATAGTCAGTCTTTTATAATATATCCAGTATGGAAATGTTTTGCCTAACTACACATATACAACCTACATTGAATTGCTTATCTTCACAGTAAGGGTGGGTGATGAGGGAGGAAGGGAAAGAATCTGGAATTCAAAGTTTTAAAATAAAATGTTTAAAAATATTATTATTATTATTATTATTATTATTAACATGCACCTGGGAAATAATATATATAGGCACTGGGGCATGGAGATCCATCTTGCCCTACTGGAAAGTCATAGGGGTTATGCGGAGGATATAGGAGAGAGCAAATTGGGGTAGGGAGGTATACAGCAGGATCACTGATTTGGGGTGATGGGTAGGGGAAAGATGGGAATAAAATTTGTAACTCAAAATCTTGTGGAAATGAATGATGTAAACTAAAAATAAACATCAAAGTTAATTTAAAAACAAAATTAAACTTGAACATTTTATTTTAATTTTTATTATTTTTAAGATGCATTTCATTTAAAAATCTTTTTTTACACATGCTGGCAAAAGGACTGGAGGGCAGGTAAATGTTTTCTTGAAGGTCAAAGGACTAACAGCCTAAAGAACTCATGTAGATTTACTCATCTCAAAGGATGCTGTGGAGGCAACTGATGCTTTCCCTTCCTTTCCTTCTCAGCGTTCTTGCTGACCAAGTGGAACCTTCTGTCCAGGAGGTCAGATGGTTTCCAGACTTAGCCCAGGGTCTGAGCTTGCCACCTGTGACAGACTGCAAGGGCCCCTGTGAGGTGGTGATTCAGATCCCTTGGCTGCTCAGTGCCAAAGTGGTATGTAATGACTTGGAAATTTTCTGTTTTCCTCATTGCCAGCAGGGAAAGACTCCCAGCTTGTAAGCTTAGCTCATCACCACTTATATATATTTGGGGGTTGGAGCAGGGGAAGGAAAATTTCTGTAACACACAATACAACTGGATTTGAAACCCTAGAAATAAGAGTTCATCAGGAGAAACACTCTTACTTAATTATTTTCTTTAATATAAGGGAGGGTTCACTGGGAACAGAAAGCATGCTAGGAGATTACTGTTATGATAAAATAAGTATAAAAGAAAAAAATAACATGTTCTAAAAGAGCTTATCAGAAGTTAGCTAAAAATATGAATGAACAAAATATTTATTAAGCACTTACCAAAAACATAGCATTGTGCTAATCTTCGAGGATATAAATGGGAAAATAAGGAGTTTTACATGCTAATGGGGGAGCCAACACAGTTGCAAATCAGATAAAAAGACTCCAGAGTCCTTAGGATAGAGTAGCAAAACCTTTCTAAATTTCACTTCCATTGATAAAACCATATCTATTTGTAATATTTAACTATTTGTTCCTTCAGGAGTCTATGGTATCATTAACTTTCTTTTCTGGGTCTTGAAGAGTTGTGGCTGCTGAGATGCCATGGGTTGCTTTGCCATATCTGCAGGGGTGTTTGGCAATTTTAGCTCCACAAGGGTTGCTTGCTTGGACAGTGTAATGCTATGCATGAGCAACTTCCCAAAAGAATGCTACTGTGAACAGCTTTTAAGGTTCACATTACACAATATAGTGAACACTCCATTTAGTCCATTACAAATCAAGGCAAACATTCACAAGAAATCACAATATAACATTCACAATGTTACATCTTATCACAGAAAATCACAATATAGTATTCTCAACAGCTTAACATTAGAATGGTCACATAGTTTACACTACAGTGGCCACAATATTTAGAACAAAAAACAAAAGAAAAATCATCTGGTTTCCCTAAGGGAGGGAACCCTCCTTACTTAATCATAATAGTTATTTCACAATACAATAATCAATCTTCCACTCATGGGGCAATCATAGATTAATCAGTCACTATCATTAATCACTAAATGCAATCATCAGAAAATTACACAAACCCTCCACCCCTTGGTGTCTAGCACACTTCAGTTTCATCATGCGTCCAAGGGGAGACTTTTTCTTCATTTTGACTCTGGGTGGTCTCTCAGATTAACTGGATCCCCTTCTGTGGTCCCAGCTCCCACCTGAATCCACCAAACAATCACCTGGATTCAGAGACAGACAACTCCCAGGTCTTCGTCCAGTCCTCTGAGCAGTTCTTGTTACACACTGAAGCTCACAAGGTCCAGCACATCTCAAACCCTTCACCACTTCTGTTGCTGGGAACTCAAGGATCCACCAAGCCACAAACAAATGAAGTCTTCTCCTGGTCATGCTTCTTCAGTCCTCCAGCAGTTTGGCTGGCCCTAGGACTCAGAAGGAATCTCAGCCTTCCAGGTGACAGCACCTTCAGCCTTCACCAGATTCTGGTCTCAAGAAAACTCCAACTCAGTTCTCAGTCAGCTTCCAGATGCTGGGAGAGAAACTCTCTCTCTCTCTCCCTCCCTCTCTCTCTCTCTCTCTCCCTCTCCTCTCTCTCTCTCTCTCTCTCTCTCTCTCTCTTTCTCTCTCTCTCTTTCTCTCTTTCTCTCTCTCTGTCTCTCTCCCTCCTCTCTCTGTCTCTGTCTCTCCCTCTCCCCTCTCTCTCCCTCTCCTCTCTCTCTCTCTCTCTCTCTCTGTCTCTCTGTCTGTCTCTGTCTCTCTGTCTCTGTCTCTGTCTGTCTCTGTCTCTCTCTCTGTCTCTCTGTCTCTCTCTGTCTGTCTGTCTCTCTCTCTCAGCTGGCTTCAGTCTCCACAATTTTCCACCAGGAACCACCAGGAGGAACATTCCTGATTCTGATTCTTTGTCTCTGGAATTCTTCTTATACACATACACACAGACATTGGCTTCCTGTCACAGCCACTCCCCTCCTGCCATGACAGCAACAGGAGACAGAGTTCATTACCTCTGTCTCTTTCACACAGGAGATAGAGTTAGCACCTTCTCTTTCAAGAGGTACTTAGCCCATAGTTACTAAAGGCTAAGTATCTGCTGACTTGATTACTGTTACAGACAATGTTTAATGGGACCAGTGTGGAAGCAGGATGAGTGTTCTGGGAGAGTAGGGCATTGCTATCCCAGGAGTTGTTGGACTTCTCTAACCACCAGCAGCCATTAGTGATGGTTATTTCTGGTAGTGGGGATGGTGGGTCTCTTTTCTACAAGGATTACTCCTCTTGATGATAGCTGCTGACGACAGGCAAGAAGCAGGGCCAGTGGTCTGGGAGGCACTGCTACTCTTGGGGCCCTTGGGCTCAGGGTCCTGGGTTCTCTCAACCAGGGTGTGTGGGGAGGTGTTTTTTCAAGGTGGTAGCAGTGCTTTAGTTTGCCTTGGCATGTACTTTCTCAGGTCTCTTCCTTAGGGTGTCTGCTACTTCACTTAGGTTGGTTGACTGGCCTGCCCTATTGGGGACAAATGGGTCAACAGTAGTGGTAATGGCAGGAGTGATGACCCTTTTCCCTACAAGAACTTCTCCTGTCAATGATGGCTAAGGGATTGGGCTGGATAGAAGCCTAAACTTTACAATCTGGAGAAAAGGAATCTTCTATTAAATCCATTAAATCCTCCTACTAAATCCTTCTATTAAATCTACTAAATTATCCTATTCAAACATTTATACAGAAGGTCAAATTGCCAATGATCTTATTCAAACTCAGTTAAATCCCTCTGTGTAAATTCTTACTGAAGCATCCTACTGGAAGACAGACTGGTATGGCAGTTTGGGGGGGTAGGGAGGAATTCAAGGAGAAGATAATATTTTTAGGACATACTACCTGATAAGAGGACCTAAGTGACCTTAAAGAAGGGTAAAGATTTTTTCATCTACACTATGTCCAACTGGAGCAAAGTGGTGGTTGTATACAAGTTCTCAGTCAGTGTGGTTTAATGAGTGGGGAAAGGATGAAAATTAGAGTCAGGAAACCTGGATTCTAATTCTAGCCCTGTGTGACCTTGGGTAATTTGTTTAATCTCTCTAGGCCTCGGTTTTATCTTATGTAAAATATTCTCTAAAGTCTCTTCCAGAGCTAAAATTCTGTGCTATTCAGTAACTAGTTTCTCATCTAGTCACTAATATTACAGCTGGCTCCCTCCAACTCTAGTTGGCTCCTCAAATTCCCCAGAGTCTAGGATACTCCCTGGATCACCAGTGAGTCATAACATCATGTGTTCAAGCTCTATTGACAAAGAGATATGTCTGCTTCCATTAATCCAATATTATGGAAACAACTTCAGAAAAGGAACTGATAAGACTTCCGTAGTAGAATATACCTTACCAGAATGGGTATGATTCAGAATTGCTCTTGATGGTGACCAAAAATGGGAAACACAGGGATATAAATAGACAATGAATTAACTTCACAGAGACAAGAGATAGGAAATAAATGTGACTTTTCTAGTAGGAGCATCAACACTCCAGAACCTTGGGACAGATTGTTCATTGTTCAAGATTTTGTCTTCTTATGATACCCTGAGCCGCTGTACGCCATGCATGTGGACCCAGAGCCAAGAGCCACCAGCCACCTGTATGACTAGGTGGTGTCATGGACAGAGCACTGGGCCTGGAGACAGGAAGATCTGAGTTCAAATCTAGCCTCTGACACTTAAGAGCTGTAAGGCCCTGGGCAAGTCACTCAACCCCTATTTGTATCAATTCTTTGTCTATAAAATGGGGACACACTGGACAAAGAAATGACAAATCACTCCAGTGTCTTTGTCAACAAAACCGTATGGACAAAAGCCCATGTTGTTACATATAGTCATATACAACTGAACAACCAAATAACAACAACATATACAACCTTCAACAAATCCATGGTATAGTGGAAAGAACAAGGGAGTTGAAGTCAGAGGACTTGAGTTTTAAGGTTAGTTCTGTAGTCCAGTGTTCAGTCCCATGGGCGGGGCATTTTCTAGGGTTGCAGTAGGTTGATTTTTAAGGCTCCTCCCAACTCTAACATTCTTTGATTCTAGGACATATTCAGATTACATGAAACTTCACAGACTTTTAATATAGAGACCCTAAAGTCAATATTTCATGATATTTACCAGAAATAAAGAAAAACAGCCTTTCTTTACAAATAAGGAATATTAAGACATTTGCCTCAAGCTACATGCTGAGTTTAGAAGGGGGCCAAAACCTGAAAATAAGCTCAAGAGACCCAAATTTCCATACGTATATGTTAGATATGATCAGAACTGTGATAATGGTTCAGAGAGAGTATAGAAATGTTAAGAGAATTCACTAAAACTGGAGTTAAAAACCCCAGTCTTCAGTAGCTCTCCCCCAGTCAAGTAATAATAGGTAGAATTTGTGTGATGCTCACTACATGTCAGACGCTGGACACTTCACGATTTCTTTTGGCCCTAACAACAGCCTTGGGAGGCAGGTGCCATTATTATACCCATTTTATAGATAAGGAAACTGAGAGAGAAGCTAAGTGACTCTTGCCCAGGGTCCCAAAACTGGTAATTATCTCAGGCTGGATTTGAATTCAGATCTTCCTGACTCCAGACCCAGTGCTCTGACCACTAAACTACCTAGCTCACTCCAAGGAGAGTTAGATAATATATTTTCTTTATCTTCAATAACACACACACATTTATTTTGGGTGAGGGGATGGTCTGTATCTGTGATGTCTTTAGGGAATTTCCACTGTACAATATCTACCTACTCTCTGCTGTGCTACATCTTGATTTAATTAGAAAGAACAAAATAAGAGAAGTTAGGAGATGCAGACGCCGGACTCAATTTGGAAGTGAAAGTGCCATAATGTTCCTGTATCTATTAAATAATGCTTAGATAAAATGAGTTATTAACTCTGCAAAGAAAAAACACTCAGGCGCACAGTAAAAACTGTACTTCTACTAAGATAATCTAAGGTTACAGGAGTATTATCAATTAAGAGCACTGGCTAAGAAATCAGACCCAAAAGCGGTTGCAGGTGGCTGTAGCTCTCCTTGCCTTTCTAACCTCTTCACAGAGGCTCATCCCCTTTATCAATGGTGAGTCTCATCTTTCTAACCATACTTTTTGAGACTCCCCACGGCACCTCCACCGCTACCCTACCCCTCAGTTTGACTGCTTAAACTCTTATTATGCCTACCCTACAGGGTGTGCTTCTTCATTTTAATTCTATGAAAAGTCTAGAAGTTGAGACTCTGTGGGGCCTGGCCAAGGCCCACTATACCTTCAGTTTCTTTATCAATAAAATGAGAAACAGATTAGCATAAGATGATCTTCATAGTCACCTTTGGGCAGCTAGGTGGCTCAGTGGAAAGAGCACTGGGCTTGGAATCAGGAAGACTCATTTTTATGAGTATGGATTTGGCCTCAAAAACTAATTGTGTGACCTTGTGCAAGTCACTTTAACCTGTTTGCCTCATGTATTCGTCTTTAAAATGAGCCAGAGAAGAAAATGGCAAACCATTCCAGTATCTCTGCCAAGAAAATCCCAAATGGGATCACTAAGAGCTGGACATGACTGAAAAAAAGATGACTTAACAACAACAACAAGGTTACCTTTAGCTCTAGCGCTCTATGAGTCTGTGAGAGAGAACTCGGTCCCATTTAAATGCCTTTGGCACAAATCTGCTATCTCTATTCTGATCTTTCCTGAGCTAGTCTGGGCCAATTTCGAAGACACAAGGATGACCTAAATATATTACATGGATGTACCCTGTGTGATGTTAACATCTAACCTTCTCTCCCTTCTTTCCAGGTCTGTATTACAACTATCAATTCAATTTAGCCTCTAATCAATGTTTTGGTTTGGTATTTTCCAGCTGTAAATACTTGGGCTCACTGTAAAGTACAATCAGAATAGTACTTACATATATCAAATGCAGCGTGGAAACCCAAATTCTTACACCATATTCATACATGAAAGATTATATCTTCCCTGTATCTTTAAACTATAGCATCCTGGGGATTTGTTTGCAACTGGTATTGATTTTTCAAGGCTGCTTTTTCCCTCATCGTTGTTGTGACACACTTTCCACAAAAATAATTCCCTAGAGAAGGAAGAGAATTGTCCAAAACACAACTTCTGATAAACAGGGTCTTGGACCTGACTCTGCACTAGATGAGGAGGCAATGACACAGATTTAGGTCAGTGGAGAGTAGGGTTTATCTCATAGCCCTTGAGAGCTGGTATCATTCACATCTCCTCTGGCAATGCTCACATTTATTTAAGATGATTTAAGGTGAAAATGTGCTAGTATTTAGTCCACACCCAAGACTGACTGAGAAGGCTAATGGTCTTGGCCAGAAGCAGATCCTATAAGAGACACTCCCTGCAGACAGATGACTACCATTGAAGCAGACTGTAGAAACAATGCTGCTGTTACCATGATTGGGAGGCAGGGCATTTGAGCTGTAAAAGTAGGAAGACAGTAGCTGCTGGCAACAGCCATTACAAGGGTACCTGTTTCTCTCCCATTCTGAGGCTACTTGTAGGAAGCTAATGAAATCAGAAACATTACAGGCCCATGGGCTAACATTCCTTTTTCTGGCACTTACACTATGAATATAAAACTAAGTGTATTGATAAGAACAGGATGGCCAGGTATGATGGCAGGGTACTTTGTATACCTAGGTGGCTTCCTATATATGCCTTTATTTGTGCTTCCCTGTGGTATGTGTGTTCCTGGGAAAAGTCTCATGTAACCCTTTGACCAAGCAATACCACTTCTAGAGCTCTATCATAAAAATGGGAAAATGACTCACATGTACAAAAAATATTTATAGAAGTTCTTTTTGTGGTGGCCAAGAACTGGAAATTCAGGAGATGTCCATCAATTGCAGAATCGCTAAAAAAACTGTGCTACATGAGTGTAATGAAATAACATTGTGCTATAAGAAATGATGAATAGGCAGACTTCAGAGAAACCTGGAAAGACTTATATAAACTGATGATGCTAAGTGAGGAGAGCAGAACCAGGAGAACATTTTACACAGTAACAGCCACAGCTTTTGAGGACTGATTTTGATAGACTTAGCTTTTCTCAGCAAAGCAAGGACCTAAAACAATTCCAAAGGACACGATGGGAAATGCCAGCCACATCTAGAGAAAAACTATGGAATTGGAATGCAGAACAAAACAGACTTTTTTTTTGTTTTGTTTTTCTTTCTCATGGTTTTCACCACTGGTTATAATTCCTCTATGCAACATGACCAATGTGAAAATGTGCCTAATAGGAATGTATGTGTAGAGCCCATATCAGAGAAAGAGGGGAAAGGGGGGGGGATTTTTTTTGGAGTGGAAAAGGCAAGGCAATTGGGGTTAAGCAACTTGGCCAAGGTCACTCAGCTAGTAAATGTCAAGTGTCTGAGGCTGACTCCAAGGCCAGTGCTCTATTTGCTGCACCCTAGGCTCTATACACCTAGCTGCCTAGGAAGAGAAAATGTAAAACTTACGGAAGTGAATGTTGAAAGCTAAAAATAAATAATTTAATGAAAAAGTCTCATGCAATAACACTATTAGGAGCATAATATATCAAAGGAATAAGTAATCATCATGTATGCTTCAGGGATATCCATGTCACTGATCCCAGATTATAGATGAGTAACATAAACACTAGGGATATCATTCCATCTCCAAATTTCATAACTCTGGAGCTTATCCATACACTGGAAAAACAGTTGCCAAAACTACAAAATGTGATTGATTGGCTTGGGTACCATAAAAATCTCCCCTTATATGCAACCATAGCACCTTCATGAGCATCCCCAGCTACAGCAGCACTGAAGTTTTCCTTCAGTGACAGCACTGCCTTCACCCACAGTCCAGGGACTTTTCTAGGTCAGCATCAGCTGGTCTTAAAGACCCAGTCACTGTTCTGCTCAATAGAGTTGGCAGGGTGTTATTTATTGTGGCCAAAATTCTTCTAGGGGTGCCTCCTAGGAAGTGCCTTGGATGGAACAACCTTCTCTACTATGTTTTAAGGCAGGAAGTTTAGCCATTTGAAGGGTACCTTCATTGCAAAAAGTACATAGTGCTATGCTAGCCGTTCAACAGGGAAGATCAGCTTTAATGTCGTATATAAATTAATTCTGCAAACTGAGAGCCAAGTTGGGCTGTGGGAGAAATGCTAATGTAAGTATTTTGAGAGGACTTACACAAGAGCTTAAAGGTGGGCTTAGCAGGGCATTTTATGCCTAGATATTTAAAATCCTTAATTGATATGACTATACAAATGAATGAGTGTCTAGAAGACAGGAAGAGGAAGGGATGGGCTTAATGATAGTTAGCATTTGTTGTTGTTCTGTCATTTCAGTCATGTCAAAGTCTTTGGGGCTGTATTTGGAGTTTTCTTGGAAAAGATACTGGAATGGTTTGCCATTTCCTTCTCTAGCTCATTCTACAGACTGTAGAACTGAGACAAACAGGGTTAAAAGACTTGCCCAGGGTCACACAGCTGGTCTCAAAGGCCAGATTTGAACTCAGATCCTCCTGACTCCAGGGCTAGCAATCAACCAAGCTGCCTGTTTACATAATGCTTAAAGGTTTGCAAAGCACTGTACAAGTATTATCTCATTTTAATCTTTACAGTAACCTTGAGAAGTATCCTTATTTTATAGATGAAGAAACTGAAGAATACAGAAATTAAATTATTTGCTCAGGAACACACTGCTAGGAAGTATCTGAAGCTGGATTTGAACTCTGGTCTTCCTGACCCCTGGTCCAGAACCTGACCTAATGGTGCAGGCAGCAATTAACCAGGAGAAGTAACCAGTGCCAATGTCACGGATAGAAGTCCCAGGTATATTGCCATCTGAACAGTCATGGTAAAAAGAAAACTTGCCTGGGGTCAGGTTAAATAGGATTGGAGCAGGAGACTGGCTAGGTAATTTGAGAGGTAGCCAACATTGCTTCCACTAAAACTCTGTTGAATGCCACTTCCCTGAATCTGGCAAACAGAAGCAAGTCTTCAATACACTAGCGCATTATATAGTTCTAGACCCTATTGCATCTAGAACCATGAGTTCCCTGACTCACCCAGGGAAAGGGGTCAGCCAATGTCTCCTTCATCATTATCATAGGAGAGAGAATGACAATGAGAAGCTACTGGTGGGAAAGGTTTTTAGTTCAAGCCTCTGCCCTGGACCATCTTGCCATCTGCCTTACTGAATAGCATATATGCCTCTCCTCACCAAATCCTTTCTTACCTTTTGTTCTTGCTGAGGGAGCTATAATTAAGTCAACATAAAATCACTGCAACTGGAAAGAGTAATACATAACTGATTGCCCCATGACTCCATTCACAATCCCTATGACCACCTAGTTCAGGAGTTCTTAAAATGCTTTTGTGTCACAGACCCCTTTGGCATTCTGGGAAGACTCTCAGAATAATAGTCCATTGCTTAAATTCATAATTGAAGGAAATGGTAATTTCAGTTAGAGGTTAACATAAAGATGCCTGACTGAATTGAGATGCTTGATCAACAAACTTTTACTAAGTACGTGCCAAGAACCATGCTAGGTGCTGGCTATACATACATACACCACCCCTCCCCACCCCACCCCCACCCCCACACATAATGAAGTGTTATATAGGACAGACAGTACAAGGGCCACTGTGGCCTGGTCATAGATTACATGAATGAGAATAATACGCAATACGCCTTTAAAAGTAGGTTGGAGACAGATTATGAAGGACTTCAAATATAAAATTAAGCTTATATTTTATCTTAGAAACAGCAGGCAGCAACTTTTTGAGCAAGGAAGTTGTAGACCACTGGCTTTAACTCCTTCTTGGTACTGAATTCTCCTGATGAATAGGCAGGTGAAAACTCACTTTGTTCTATTGCATCTAGCTGTCCCTAGACTTTGCTTCACTTCCTATGCAGCCAAATAGTAGATCACCAGGGCCTATCCAGAAGGGACACCTCGCCATCTGCCTTGCTACACACTATATACGCCCTACCAATCCTTTCCTACCTTTTGTTCTTGCTCTGGAAGCAATAATCAAATCAATACTACTATTCTTCCTAGAAAGAATAACAACTTTCTGTCTTATGACTCCATTACTGATACCTATGACTACCTAGATCATGGGTTCTTAAATTTTATTTATGTCATACACCCTTTTGACAGTCTGGGGAAACCTACAGATCCCTTCTCAAAATAGTAGTCTTGCCTACATTCATAATTGAAGGAAATGAAAAATTTCAGTTAGAGTTTAGTTAAAATAAAGATGTGATTTTTTTTCCAATCTAAATCCAGTGACGTCCTGACATTTACCCAAGAGTTCTTTGGGGGTCTGAAGACCATGGGGTAAGGCCCTCTGATCTAGACCACAGCTTTATTATCTTACTTCCAATGCCTTATTTGTGCTTTTTAAAAATCTGTGTACCCAGCATTTAGCCCAGTGCTTGGTACATAATAAATATTTATCATTTATTGTATTTATTGCATTGTAACTCCCACTAGAAAGCATGCTCCTTGATGGCAGGGACTGTCTCACTTTTACATTTGTGTCCTTAGCACTTAATGCAGTAGTTATATAGTAAGCACTTAATAGAAATATCACTTTGGAAGCTGTGTGGAACATACTTTAGAAAGGAGAGAGATTTTGGGCAAAAAATTATATATAAACACAATATATTATACACATAATTGTGTATATACATGTACCTGAACACACATACATACACACATGTACATATATACACACATTTACATATATATAATTTCAAAAAAAGATATGAGCTAGAGGTTTACATTTTCTACTAGAATCCTGAACACACAAAGGGAACATAAGGCATAAATAGGTTGGTCACGAACACAACCAGATCTTTCAAAGAATTATTTAAGAAGATCCATGAGGGGGAGCACAAAGGACTAGATGTGAACACTGAGACACACAGCACAGGTCTTAAGTTGTATGAAAATGCTCTTTTTAGATAAGCTTGCTTACCATCACCAGCCAGTTGTAAATATGCTGATAAACTGCATGCACATCAACCAGTATGGGGGAGATGTCCATGGCCTTGTTTGGACCATTCTCCCGAGCTACTTGTAGGCTATGTTATGTATCTCTCTTAGGAAAGGGAATTGGGGAGAAAAGGCTTTGGAAGAGGAAATCCTGCTACCATAATGAGGAAGGTAGGGCATTTAGAGAGAAGGAAAGGTAATGTTGGAATTTGAAGAAAAGGATATAACATGGAATGAAGTCACTAATCAGAATATGCCCTCTTTTCAATGCAGAAGGTTGCCTTTGATTTGTGTTGGTGATTTGTGTATCCAGTCCCAAGCTGGTCTTTCCATTTCATTTTGTGCATAATTCACACCAAATTAAATTGTAGCTTGAAATATTCCAGGGACTTCAGTCCTGTAAATTCTAACTCAAATAAGGGTTTAATAAGGTGCAAACACAACAAGCTATGGGGATCCTATGGAACAAAAATTGCCACTTGTTATAAACAAATTAAAATAACAGCTCTTCTATCAGCCAGTGTCCTACCTGTTTAATATCAGGAGCCTTTATTTTTACACATGTTTAGTTAAACAAAGAATTACAGGATAGGACAGAATGATGTTAACTTGACTTCATCTAGGGTCAGCAACAACTAGATTCGGAGTCCCTTCAAAACAAGTTTTGGATTTTAGTTTTTTTTATTAGGTATAACAATAAATAATAGTAATTGCTTTTATATCACACCTACTATGTGCCAGGCACTGCACTAAGTACTATACAAATATTATCTCAATTGATCCTCATAACTCTGGTTGGTAAGTGCTATTAATTTCATCCCAATTTTACAGATGTGGAGACTGAGGCAAATAGAGATTAAGTGACTTATCTAAGGTCACACACCTAGTAAGTATTTGAACTCAGATTTAAACTCAGATCATCCTGGCTCCAGGCTAGTAGGAATTAGTGTTCTTCTAAATCATAGGATAACAGAGTTGGGAAGGACTTTTAAAATTATCTAATAAAAGTCTGTTTCAACATCTTCTAGTTGTAACTCCATCCCATTTAAAGAATAGTATTTTAAAAAAAGACAGGGGTGTTAATGCCACAGAATGCCTTAGCAGAGACTTGTTCTTTGAGAGCACCTTGGAATGGCTTGGCATAGACTTGCTCTGTGAGAGTGCCATAGAATAGCTTAGCACAGACTTGCTCTGTGTGAAAGCTCCATAGAATGACCTAGCATAGACTGGCTCCTTGAGAGTCTACCCCATATGATAAACTTGAACTTTCAATAAACCTTACTTTTTCTTTGGCTGAGAAGACTTGAGTTGAATTCTTTTGGCAGGATCTGGCATGTTGGTATTTTGGGGTCTCAGGCAACCCTAACCCTCTTTGGGCACCCTCTTCATTTTTATGGTTCCTTGATACTGGGAACACTGCTAATCTCAAGCTCTTCTCCAGCCTGGACTGGAAGGTATGTAAGCCTCTCTCTTTCTCTATTGCATTGCTTTCTTGTCCTCCACGTAGCTTGGAGGGTTTTTTGGGTGATTTTTGTGTTTTGTTTTGTTTTTGTGGGCCTGACCTCTCAGGTCCCATCAGGTCAGACAGCTAGGTACTTGGCCTGACCTCAGGTTCTCAGCCCTGTTTGGTTTTGTTGGAGAACATGGACACATTCACAGCTTCTGAAGAATGGAGGACAAGGACAGAAGCCTCATCTGGAAGTGTGAGCCAGATTATTTAAATTCTCTCAGTGCTTGAGAACTGGGAAAACTCAAAGTATTTTTTGTAGGTTTTTTGTCCTATTTTGTTTGTTTTTCGAGGCTTACTCTCAAACCTTCCTTTATGGAGGAAGGGACTTCCAGGCCCTATGCCTGTAGCTCCCAAAACTTTGCTTTTGAGTTGTCTTTTATAACATTGGGAAAAATTTAGTTTCTCTGGATACCTTCAAAAAGAAAAGCTAGTGTTTTTTGCAACACTGTTTGGCCTAGCTATCGCCTAGAAAACCATGAATCGTGGCCTGTTTTGGGGACTTTAAAAGGCAATACTCTCTTGCAGTTAGAATTATACTGTCACAGAAAAGAAAAACTGGTTAGAAGCTGCTTATTTACTGGCCTTCATTGAACTGTCTTGGAACATGGTTCTCAGGAAAGAGTGTGAGGTGCTTGAAGCTAGAGCCTCTCCACAAAGGGGCAATGGGGACCAATTAAATGATCCCATCCCTAGGGCTTTGGCCCCAACCCCTCCCCTACCAGGAACTCCTGCTCAGGTCCCAGTCACCGGTACCACTGAAGAAGCTCCCCCAACCCCTCCTGCTAGACCCCAACCACTTTCCCCCTGGGTTCCCTTCCCTTTTCCTCTAGCCCAACACCCCTCATTTCTTTCCCCCTACACCACCCTTATCTCCTACCTTGCATCTCCCAGCATGGCCCTTCTCCCCTCAGGGACCCCTGTTCAGGTCCCAGCCACTGGCCTTGTTGAAGTGCCTCCCTCTGTAGATCTTCTCTTCTGACCTCTTCCCCTCCTCAGGTACTAGAGAACCTTCCCCCTTGCCAACCGGATCCCCCAGTCTTGCAGTTTGATCTGGTTCAGCCAGCACCCCCCCCAGTCACTCTCATCTCTCTTGCCAAGCCCCTGTCCCCACAATACCTTCAGGATATTTTCCCTTAAGGGAAGCTGCTCTCTTGGCTGGTGGGACAACTAGAGTGCACGTTTCATTCTCCATTTCTGATCTCAATCAAATTAAAGAGAAGCTGGGCAAGGTCCCTGAAAACCCCACAAAGTTTACTGAAGAATTTCAGGACTTAACCCTACAATTTGAGCTTTCTTGGGGTGATTTGCATATCCTCTTCTCTACCTGTTAAATTTGGGAATCGTTTGGCTAGCAATGACCCCAGAAAATACTCCCCAGGAACAGCTGATGTTCCCACTGGTGACTCAGGATGGGATTATCAGATCCGGAAGGATAGAGAGAAAGGAGACCATATGGTACTTTGCCTATTGGAAGGCCTAAAAACTGCATTTCAAAAGCCAGTAAATTATCAAAAAATTGGAGAAATTTATCAGACAAATCAAGAAAACCCTGCCCTTTTCCTAGATAGACAGGTAGAAGCTATTAAAAGGTATACAAATTTAGACCCTGATTCTATAGAAGGGGCAGCAATTCTTAACATGTATTTCACTACTAAGTCTGCCCCCAGAAATTAGGAGGAAACTGCAGAAATTGGCAATGCAACCCCAAACACCTCAGACCCAATTACTGGAGACAGCCTTTGGAGTCTTTAATAACAGAGACCTGGTTGTAGCACAGGAGAAAGAATGCAGAGACAGAGAACATGCTCAATTCCTGCCATGGCCAGGAAAGGTCCCTCCAGAGGATCCCCTTGGAGGAAGCCCAGTCACTTGGGCAGGGAGAAAACCTACTTTTGATGCCACAAGGTGGGTCACTGGTCCAAGGAGAGCCCCTCCAGGGGGCCCCCCCCAGAGGGAGCCCCAGGAACCAATGCCTCTAGCACCGTGCCCATCTGACCGGGAGGGATATTGGAAGAAAGATTGTCCCAGAGGTTGGAAAAGTGGTAGAGCCACCTCCCAGGACCCTGTCTTCCAGTCTTCTCAAGACTCAGAATGATGGGTAAGACTGGGACTTGGCAGTGTGCCCACTTTCTCCATCTCTCACTGAACTCTGAGCAAGCAAGTTGGCTGAAGGTAAGGTTACCCACTTTATTATGGCTAAGTTCTCTGTTCTAACCAATCAAAGGAGAAACTAAGGGATGTCTCCAGACATACCCAGTCCCTGGCTATTCGAGGATCTGTTGTTTGAACACTTCTTCCTTATGCTCTCCTCTTATCCTGTCCCCTTGCTCGGAAGGGACCTGTTGATGAAATTGGGAAGTCAATGTTCTCTAGTTAAGCCTCCCAGATCTCCCCACGTTTCCTCAGGAGTGAGGGAGATGCTTGTGTCAGTTGTTTGGGATCAGGAAATTTCTGCCATCCCAGCATTTGTTTTTGACTCCTAGGTCCTAAAGTGGCCCCCCATCATAGTCTATATGCATTTAAACCCAAGGCCTGGGAGGGACTGCAGCCATCAATGGCTATTCAAGGCCCTGTCCAGAGTGGGGCCTAGAGCAGGTGAAAGCTTTTGAGACTTTGCAGCTTTACCCAATAGTCTCCATGATGATGGAAGGAGAGAACAGGCTTTGGGAGTTGTTACCTGTTTTGAAAAGCTGGTATTGCTTTCCATGTGCTAAATGTCCATGGAGCAGTTTAGAAAGGAAAGAGATATCTGGCTGCCTTTTGGCCTTGCCATTGTCATCTTTAATTCCTACCAGGGAAATTGTTCTTACTATACTTTTTCTTCTGCCTGTTTTGTTGGCTTTGTTTGCTTAACCTCTTTGCCAGGTTTCTCTTCTCCAGGGTTTAAGCCTCAAGTTCTCTAGCCCACTGGACCTGGCATCAGGCGTGTCCTAGAGTCTGACCCCTTGGATGTGAAGTCTGACCCCCTTGAATGGGACCCAGAGAGGCAGGGACAGCTCTACAGCCCTTGCCAGCAGAAAGCACTTACAGAATCTGAGACCTTCACCCTTTAACCCAAAGGAATTTGGGTCCCATTTGTTTGAGGAGGTAATGATGAGGTGTAGGCTCTGAACCCTCCCCTCCTCCCTTTTGAGCTCTCCTTGAATCTTTGCATACATACTCTGGGAAACCCCTTGAAACCTGATTGAATCTTGAGGAGGCATTTGCAGAGGCTGTAAGTATTTCATTGTGGCTGGGCCCAATGCTGTTACTAGCCTGGCCCTCCATTGGGGGCCTATCAAAATATCAGTCCACTCTTGCATTGACCTCATTAACTCAACCTGAAGTCTCTCCCCAAACTCATTATTGGAGTCAGACCTTGTGGGCTCCTCCTGCAGACCCTCCTCAGGCAACCTCCTCTAGACCACCCCTACATTCCTCTGTATATAAAACCCCATCTTCCCTCCATCTGCGTGAGAGCACCACAGAATGCCTTAGCAGAGACTTGCTCTGTGTGAAAGCTCCATAGAACAACCTAGCATAGACTGGCTCCTTAAGAGTCTACCCCATATGGTAAACTTGAACTTTCAATAAACTTTACTTTTCTTTGGCTGAGAAAAAAGCCAGGGATTTCTTAAAGGCTAGACATCACCACTACTTCCATGCCATTCCTGACAGTAAACAGCCTTCTGGTAGTAGAGTGGACAGAGTGCTGGGCCTGGAGTCAGGAAGATCCAAATCCCATTTTTAGCCTTAGATACTTTCTAGCTATGTGACCCTGGGCAAGTCACTTAACTTTTGTCTGTAACTGTAACTGCTACTGTAAGATGGGGATCAAAATAGCGCCTTTCTCAACAGGGTTGTTGTGAGGATCAAATGAGATCATATTTATAAAGTGCTATCACAGGGCTTGGCAAATAGTAAATTAATAATACTTGTTCCTTCCATTCCCTGTTAAAATTTTAAGGGAAAAGTCCAACACTAGGTGAATGAGAAGGTAAAAAGAATGTGAATCAGAAGACTTGAGCATTAGCCCCCAGCTCGGCTCCTTGCTAGCCTGATGACCTTATTAAGCAAATCGTTTAACCTTCCTGACTCAATTTTCTCATCTGATAAATGCTATTTGTACTTACTAACTCACAAGTTGTTGCAAAGTTCAAGTGAACCTTTAGGCTCAAGTACCTAAAAGAAAGTATTATGCATAATGCTTTATATCAATGTGAACTATTGTTAGTAAAATAGCAGCCAATGTTTCTATCACACTTGTTTACAAGACACTCAGCAGACATCCCCTGTGGTCTTCACAACAACCCTGTAAGGCAGGTGCTATCACTGTCTCTGTTTTGCAGATGAGGAAACTGAGGTCTAGAAGAGTTAAGGGACTCGTCCAGAGTCACACAACCAATAAATACAAGAATGAGAATTGTAACTCAGGTCTCTTTTGACTTCAAATTCAGTGCTCTTTCTACAATATCATTATCAAAGGCATGTTGTAGTGGGATAGGAGCAAGACCATACTCTCTTGTAATCTTTGGTAACAACGTTTTCAGTGAGTGAATCTACAGGAACAACATTCTGAAGTACTGGCTGTACTTGAATGCAGCCATCCAGAGAGGCGTGTGGTGTGGTATTCTACTAGGAGTGGAGTGGGGAAACTTAAATCACCTTCATTTCCACGAGTCACAAACTTAGAAATGACTTTGTATTCTCCATAAATGATACAGTAGCTCAGAAAACTAACCTATAGTATTTTTTCTGTGTCCTATTCAAAAGAGTTAAATAGATTAGAGGCCTCACCCAAAATTTTAAGTTTTCTGCTTATCATAATTTTGGGAAATAGAAGCTGAATTGGGAATCAGGACCCTTGGGTTCTGCCAATTACTTCAGAGTAGCCCTCTGTAAATCCTTCTTCCATGTCAACATTTCCACTTGTAAAAGGAGGGAAACTGCCACAAAAATTAATGAGAACGTTCGTGAAAAGTCTAAAAACTCTTGGAAGAAGGTGCTGGGGCAGTCAAAAAAAGGTTATATTGCTAAGGGACTATTGTGAACTCAGTGCTACACTGAAAACTTTTCATATTTGGAAGAATTGGATTGTGTAAGAGTGATCAGTTATTTCAACCAGCCATTTTATAGATGAGGAAATAGTCAAATTTATATCTTTTCTCCTAAATTTTTTTCCCTTTTAAATGCCAGTCCTCCATTTCCAACTTATTATCTGGACATCTGGATGTCTCCACCTTCAAGTTCAAGTTGTCCAAAACTGAAATAATCATTCCCCCCTGCCCTCCATCTGCTCTTTCTTCTAATTTACATATCTCTGTCGATGGTACTACTATATTCAACATCAACTCAGCTCAAAACCTTGGAGATACCACTCTTTCCACATCTAAGTAGCTGTCAGTCCTATTTGTTCTACATCTCCAATATCTCTAGCTTTTTTTCATTCCTTCCTTTGTATTTCCACTGTCACAACCCTTGTTTAAGATCTCATCACATTCCCACATGAACTATTCTAGCAGTCTCCTAACTGGTTTCCCTCCCTCTCATCTCTCCCCTCTCCAAATCATCCTTTACACAGATGTCCTCATGTACAAGTGTGATTTTACTATTCCTTTAATCAAAGTAGGTATCCTTTGCTTGTAGAATAAAATACAAATTCCTTATCCTGCCTTTTAAGGACTTGATTCCAGTAATCCTTCCAGTCTTATTTCATGCCTGTATCCTTAATACAATTTCAGAAAAACCGAACTACTACAACCTTGTTCTATCTTCTCTAGGCTTCATCCATCTGTACATGCTGCCCACTCTTACTGGAAAGTATTTCCTTTCCCAGGAGCCAGTTTTGGTTCTGTATTCTCCAGTCTTCCCTGATCCCTCTCTTCCTCCCTGATGAAAGTTATTGCTCTCTCCTTGGATTTCCATATTTTTAGACTTCTTTGTATTTAATGCATCCTAGAATATCTTGCACAGCTCATTTCCCATTAGAATGTAAGCTCCTGGGGACTTTCGGGAGGTGGAGCCAAGATGGCGGTGTAGAAGCAGCAAGGTCCCACAGCTCACACACAGCTACCCTAAACACCCATAAAAAATGACTCTGGACAAATTCTAGGTCTCTCAAATTTACAAAAATACAGAAAACACATCTCGCGCAGAAGGCAGCTCGGCAGCAGGGGATCAACATGGCAGGATGAGAGTCGCGGCCAACCCATCCCGATACCGCCATGTGGTCAGTCTCCGGGGCAGCATGGAGGAGCCAAGCCTCCCAAGCCACAGCGTGAGTCTACTTCAAAGAAGATCTAAAGCACCTAGAGCAATCTTCACATCTACTAAGCCAGGATTAGAAGTCAGTGAAAGCGAGTGAAGCTTTCAAGCTAAATTTGGGGGAGGAAAAGCAGTTCAGCCAATCTACCCCCAGGATGAGGAAGCAGTGGGGGAAGGGCAGGAACTGCTGTAACAGGCGGCTACCCCCACTGGGCTGCTTCAGAGACCCTGGCCTGTGAATCCCATAGGGGGGCTGAGTCGGTTGATCAGGTCCAAGTGCTCTTGTGTTGAGAGGTCTAGATCTGGATCGTGGTCTTGGGTGGTGGCCCTGGGGAGTGCTTTCAGCAAGCCAAAGCTGGGGGGGGGCCTGCAACATCCCCCTATATAGCTCCAGCAGCTGGGAAAACCCCAGTGGTTCGGAACAGAGCTTTTCCCCCTGGAAGCAGAGTTTCACAAAGCTAAAAAAACCAACCAATTAGTTGACTGACCAACATGAGGAAAAGAAAGCAAAATAAGAACAGCAATAAAACTCTAGAATTCTGGACAAAAAGGATCAAAGCATGGAATGGGAGGAAGACAGCCTAGAACTCAGAACTCCCACACCAAATGCTTCGAAGACACTTGAACAATGCCTACAAGCTATAGATAAACTGAAAAAGGACTTCGAAAACCAAATAAGAGAAGTGGAGGAAAAATTGGGAAGAGAAATGAGAATGATGCGTGAAAATCATGAAAAGAGAATCAACAACCTGACTGAAGAAAACAACACTTTAAAGAATACATTAACTCAAATGGCAAAAGAGGCCCAGAAAGCCAATGAGGAGAAGAATGCCTTAAAAAGTCTAATTTTCCAGATGGAAAAAGACTCTCAAAAGCATTCTGAAGAGAATAATTCCTTCAGAATTAGAGTGGAGCAAGTG
>CM053598.1:195368911-195387351 GCA_028646575.1 Pseudocheirus occidentalis
GTGGTGGGAGAAGACTAGAATGAGAGGAGACAGGGAGAGACAAAATGGGGTTAATCATCTAGTGTGGAAGAGGCAAGGGATAACTGTTACAACTTTACTTTCATTTACTCTCATTGAATCTGGCTTAGGGAAGAAATGGCATAAACTCTAAACTGGGCATCATGTCACACAGGAGAGTAGGGGGCATGGGGATGAGAAGCGGGATAACAGAGGGGAGGGCAAGGTCTGGGGGAGGGATGCTAGATGCTCACACTTCAATAAAGGCACAGGGACAGGGTAGAGAACAGAACAAGGGGGGAGGGATTAGAAGGAGGGACATATGATCACTGTCACAATATGTCCACTATGAAGATTTCCTGTATACTCACACCTAAAAAAAAGAATGTAAGCCCCTTGCAGACAGGTACTACATCTTATTTCATCTTTGTATCCTCAACACATATACTGCCTGTTTTGTTGTTCAGTCTTTTTCAGTTGTGTCTGATTCTTTGTGCCCCATTTGGGGTTTTCTTGGCAATGATACCGGAGTGGTTTTTGCCATTTCCTTCTCCAGCTTATTTTACAGATGAGAAAAAGGATGCAAACAGGGTTAAGTGTCTTGCCAAGGGTCACATGACTAGTAAGTGTCTGAGGCCAGACTTTAATTTAGGAAGATGAATCTTCCTGACTCAAAGCCAGCTCTCCTAGCTGCCCCAGTACTGCATATAACAGACATTTAAATAATGTGTGTTGAATTGAATTTTTTATTTGAAACTGAGGTTCACTGAATTCTACACTCCTTGCCCAAACAAGGGATGCCAATAAATCTCTCTATCACAGATAGAAACACAGTTGAAGAAACTTCACTCAGTAAACACTTATTAAGTACCTACTATATGCTGACACTATGTTGGGACTACAAAAATAATAAAAGGAGGAGCTTACAGTCTAGTGGAGAAGCTCAAGACCAACAGAAGATCTAAAAACTTGATCACGTTAAGGGGCAAAATATTCAATTCTGGATAAACTCCCTGAACAAAGTTTAAATATAGTACCATTACTGCTCTCTTATTGCTCTCTGGCAGCTCCTGTTCTGAGAGGCAAAAATGGACATATCAGAGTAGCAGGCTGTTCCTACAACTGATGCAAGTGAATTTGTCAGAATTCACAGACAAGGTTAGAATGGTTCATTCTTGAGTCAGACCTGAGGAATGCCCCAGTAAAACTATTCTGTAACGAAAAGACTATTAGAGCCAGTCAAAACTTTTTGGAGACAGGGTTGGGGTAGTTAGAACCCTAAGTACATCACAGTGCCAGGAAGGGTCCTTTAAAATGGTGGTAGGAACTGTACAGAGCCTGTAAATTCCCATTCTTGCTACTGAGGGACGGCAGAGGTGAGGAAGGGAGGGCTTCATCTCAGTGGAGAGAGTTGATCTCCCCCATAGCAAATGGCCCAGGATGGCACAATTGGCAGACAAAAGGACTGTAGTACAGCTGATGTAGAGACAGAGTGAATGGTCTGTTTATCCAGAGATACTGATACTCTTCCCTTTAGGTTTGGCTCAGGTTTACTGTGAGAGGAAATAGGAACTAACACAATGTGGTGTCCCAGCAAGTAGGTTAGCAAAATAGAGACAGATGGTGATTGTGGTAATTTAACTCTCTGCTCACACCATGTACATGTTGCAAGCTTTTCAATTGCCTTTCTTAATTCTCCCTGTTGCTTTTCCTTCAATCATACATGCTCATGATGACACATAACCTGCTTGCATGAAAATAAATTTTAACAAAATAATAATCACAAAGTAATTTGCTAAAGCCAGGATAGTCTATACTTTAGGCCAAGAGAATTCCTTTTAGTCTATTAGAAAGATATCAAATTCCTGAGTCTAGCAAGGAAAAAACTTATTTTTACTGAGTTCCAGTTATTTTTATGCTGATTTAAGATTACAAATATGTAGTACCTGGTGATGTTCTCAATTCACAAAATGAATCCCCAAGAAAATGTCTATAACAGGTTTAAGGTATCCCATGGGTTCCTATGCTCTAAAATATATCTGCATCTCCTATTCTTTCATACCTATACTCCTCAACCTCATTCTTAACATGTTCCCTTCCTATTCTGCCTGCCACTTAGCCACTTAGCCCTTTGAAATCCCCATTCCATAATGAACAGATTTCTTTTCATAAAGGACTTCTCATATTCCTTCCATCTACCTTCCCACATAGAGATCTAACTTCTTCAGATGACAGTGAATCATCTCTACCACTGACTATATGTTCTCTTATAACCTACATCACACTGGTCTAAAGACAGGGAGTGGAATAGTCCTTGCTCCACACTGCCACTTGTACACATTCCCTTTTCTGACATAACTCCGTGACCCCTCCTTTTAAGGTCACACTCTCAAATTGTTCACTCATTACATAGATCATGGTGGTTGTTGATTACTGTACTTCAGTAATTCTCCTTTCTTTCTCAAGGAATTCAGTATCTGATCGTTTTATTCCTCTCTTCCCAAACCTTTATACTATAGGACTTACATAATTACGTTGATGTTTCTTCCTCAAATATACTAGTCTACTACTTCACTAATCTCCTCAGATTTTGCACACAATTCCTCCACCTCACCCCTGTACACAGATGCCAGTATCTTGGATCTCACCATTACTCACAAGTATTCTAATTCCATAATTTAAAATAATCTGATATTCCTTTATCTGACCATAACTTCCTAACCTGTTCTTCACCCCTCACCATGACCTTCAGTCCCTCAATTCCTCACTGCTCCCTCAGCCCATTATCCTGCCTCTGGCTTCACTTTCTCTTCCCCATACAGACTTTACTGTTAATTACCTCAACTACAAAATATCGCCTACTCTTGAATTTCTTGTTTGCTCCCCCTACTTCCTCCCATTGCTTTGCCAAGCCTCAACCTCATATTACTCTGATCATTCACTTCCCCTGTCTCGACTTCCCCTGTTTCTGATAGGAGTGAGGAGAAGTCAGGCAACCAAGCTGACTGAGCGCAATACAAATTCGTACTGTCTACCCTCACCAGAGTCCTCAATGAACTAAAGCAATCATTTTACTCTTCACAAACTTATTTTCTGCCCCATTCCCCACACAACTGTTCCAAACTTTGTCTTCTTTGCTCCTGATTCCTACACCTCTTCCCTCTCCTTTCTCTCTTACCCCGGAACCTTGCTTCTCTCCTAGAAAAACAAGAACAAAAGCAAACTGAAGACATTAGCTGTCAACTTTCTCTTCTCCTTTGTCTTCATCTCAAAAGCCCCTGGCATCATTAAATACTCTCTCTCTTCATTTCCTCCAGTCTCTGATGATGGCCTCTTTGCCAGGTTCTTTATCTGTGCCCTTATTCTCATCCCCTCCAGTCTTCTCCAAAAGATTACTGTTGCTAACATCTTCTCTTTCTCTCTAGTCTTTATTCTTTCCACCTACTTCTTTTCCCTATTGTTTTCAAATACGATGGAATACTGCTATACTATAAGAAATGATGAACTCAGTGATCTTAGAAAAACATGAAACGACTTGCATGAAATAATGAAGGACAAAACGAGAACAAAGAGAACAGTTGTATACAGGAACAGCAATGTTGTTTTAAGAACAACTTTGAGTGATTAAGTCATTCTGACTATTGTAAATACTCAAAATAACTACAAAAGACACAGAAAGCAAGACACTATCTGCATCCAGAGAAATAACTAATAAATAGAAGCATGTATAGAATGGTTTTACATATACATACATACACACCTATATAAATACATAAACATATACATTTATTTGTATCTAATAACAGCTGTCTCTAGGATGAGGGAGAGAGGAGGGAAAAAAGGGGAAAAAGGAAGTTACATAAAACCTTTATTATATGTTTCAAAGGAATAACAAGTTATACATAACAGATTTGAAGTTTCATGTACAATCATATTTTCCTATTCTATTTTTTAAGAATATTTATATTTCTATTCTATTTTTCTATTTCTATTATACAATATGTTATAGAAACGCTTATTTTATTTTTTAACTTAAGAATAAAATAAATATAATTTTTCTATCTCATTGCTAATTCATATGAAGTGGTCATTTCTCAGTCCTCATCATTCTTGACCTCTTGACATCTCTGCTACGTTTTACACTGTTGACTACCTTCTTCTACTGGATACTCCCTCCTCTCTGAGTTTCCATGATACAACTCCCTGCAGGTTCTTCTACCTCACTAACCACTCCTCAACTTCCTTTGCTGAATCTTCATAGTATTGTCCCAATCTATGACTTTATCCCTAAGGTTTTCTCTTCTCTCTCTTTCCTCTCTTTCTGAACAATACTAGTAACTTTCATGAGTTTAAATATAATCTCTATGCAGATAACTTATAGATGTTAAGATGTAACTATATATCTATCTATAGATTTATCAAGTCCAAATCTCTCTCCTAAGTTCTACTCAAACACTACCAATTGCCCATTATACATTTCAAGTGCTTGTCAACATGTCCTAAATAGAATATACCTTCTTTTCCCTCAAAATCACTGTTCTACAAAGTTTTCCTATTTCTGTTTACGGTACCACCATTCTTCCAGTCTCCCAAATTTATGATCTTCGTGCTCTATTCAGCTTTTCCTATTTTTCTATATATCTAATCAGTTGACAAATCTTCCTGTTTCTATCTTCACATTCCTTCTCTTTACTCACATAATCACTGTCTTGAGCAGGCCCTGGTAAGCCCTTGCCTAGATTCCTGCCACGAACTCCTAATTCTAGATGACTCTTAAATTCTCAGATCTCTCACTACTCCAGTCCTTCACAAGGCTGCCAAAGAGATTTTTCTTAAGTGCAGATCTGACCATTTCATTGCCGATTCCACTGTTAACACCATTAATTTCTATTACCTCTAGGGTAAAATATAAACTCCTCAGACTTTTTGTTGGCACTCTCAGTTCTGGCCCAGTGATCAATTTAAAGCTTTTTGTCACTATATAATATGCAAAAAAGGAACAGAGGATACTTGTGGATGCTCTAAAGTAGGGGGAAGAACCCCTTGATTACACATTCTCAGAAGCTGGTTCACCAAACCTCTACAAGAATTATAACCAGGCAGGGAATGTTATACATTTTTAAATGACTGGATTTTTACACATTACATTCTTCTAAATGTGGCAAAATAGGCAGGTAAGTAAACGAACAAATAAATAAAAAATCACTGCCCTCAGTAAATTACTAATGGTAATTTTGAACTCATTGTCCATATTGTCAATCTAGATGAAATTCTCTGGGTTCCTGGAGATGCTTAAACATTGTCTTTTCACTTGCTTCCTCACTGTTAAACTGAAAAGAATGTCAAAACAACCAACATGACACTGATTTTATACAGACCCAAATGTACAGGCAGAAATCATAAGTGCTCCCAAATAGAGAGTAATGTAGAATCAATAAAGATCATTTTACAAAGTTCATTGGAGGTTATTGCTTGTTTATTGATTAACAAGGGGCTCTCTTGGTGGTTGAAATGGTCTTCCCATCTCACTGGCAACAAAGAAGTCACAAAGGAAGAAAAAAGGATCAGACTTGGGATCTCAGAAGGAAACTTGGTTTCTATAGAGCTTCTCAAAATACATAAAGCTTTACCTGTATGGGGTTTATGACCTGCGTTAAACTGGAAATCACCTCCTTGTTCTCAAGTAAGAAACCAAGTACCTAGGTGAAAACATGTCTGTGATTCATTCAACATACAGGGGCATCCATCTAGTATCTGGACCAAAATCTCTGTTTCCCTTTCTACTCAGGACACACCAAAATTCCTTCAAGGGAAACTGTACCATAAGTGATTTCTGTGACAGTCCAGACAAATTTCTATACCAAAGGGCACCTCTAATTTTCCCATTAGGTCCCTGCCACCGTAAGGGCATGAAATGGAATTTGAGTCTCAACCAAAAATAGAATAAGCAGACTCAGTTCAAGAAGAATGAAACAGGATGAATTAAGCCAAAACATATGTATGGATTGATCCCAAACACTTGGAGTTGATGACTTGGGTATCTAGGGGAGCAGGTGAACCACATTCTATGGTCCCTTCAGCCCATATGAATCTCACTATAAGAACATAGTCTAGGTATCATTAAAAGTGAAAAAGGGAGAAAATAAAAGAACTGATGGTATGGTGTACTCGTGACAAACTGGTTGGCACTAGATGAATTTGAACAAGTTGATACAGTAATAAAAAGATATTGGCGCAGAGGTAATCAAATAAACAAAAGTTACTGGTAAGACCAAAGAAATTCATTTTACTTCTAAGGAAACAATGCCAGAAAACTATATATTTACAATCTAAATAAAAAAAAATAAAAGAGCTCATTTTTCTCAGGTAGACCGTTAAAGACAGACCTTCCAAATAACAATAGTCTTGGGCGGAGAATCTCTACAGTGGGTCCCCAGAAATGTAAAGGGTCTGACATTATCTCAGATGGGCTCCCACATGTAGCACCCTCCTGTTAGTTCACTAAGCCACATTTAGCTCCCATTTGAAACGGAGAACAGCTGACCACTTTCCCTCTTAGGTGGTTTCTAATGCTCAATATATCTCGTGTGGTTTCCAATGACAATTAATTAGTTGATATCAATTAGCTTCGATAAAGGAATATTATTGAGAATGTACAACAAGAACAAAAGATACAAAACACACATGCTCTCTTCCCACCATGGGAGCACACGCAGTTCTCTGGACACATTCAATCTCTAGAAAGAGAGAGGTCAGACTTGAAGTACAAAGATAATCTCTGTTGTTGTAGTTCAACAATTTTCAGTTTTATCAGACTCTTTGTGACCCCACTTAGGATTTTCTTGATAAAGATACTGGAGTGGTTTGCATTTCCATCTCCAGCTCATTTTACAGATGTAGAAACTGAGGCAAACAGGGTTAAGTGACTTGGCCAGGGTCATACGGTAAGAATCTGAGGTTACATTTAAATTCAGGGAGATGAGTCCTTCTGAATCCACGTCCAGCACTCTACCCTGTGCTACCTAGCTGCCCAAGACTTGCAAATGTAGAAAACAGTTAGTGCCAAGGGGTTCCTTGTGACTTCTGGCCCTGGAATTCTCTTTCTCTCTTTGAGGAGTTTCCACTAAATTCATTTTGGGTTATGATGTCAACCAGTGTATTAACCACAGCATTGCTAATCTGGGCTGGCTTCTTACATTATGTGATATCTCAGTTGGTGGATCATTGCATTGCTGGGTTGAACCGAATAGACGGACAGCTACTTCCTGGGGTCAGGAAAACCTGAGTGCAAATCTAGCCTTGACTAGCTATATAACCCAGAGAAAAATGGGGATAATCATAGCCCCCACCTCCCAGGACGCTTGTGAGGATCCAATAAGATAATAATTGTAAAGAATTCAGCACCAGGCCTGGCACGGAGTCGGAACTAAATCCACGTCAGCTATGATTATCACTCCTTAAGACTGACTCTTCATTGGACAGCTAGATACTACCTATACTGGCTCCTGTGGTCTCTGCTGTGGACTCTAGTTGCTGAGGGGACCTCTGATGGCTCTTTTGACTTTTCACAGCCCAAAAGATCATCATCTGCTCAATTCTACCTCTGAATTCTCAGTCACCTATGACTAGGAAAGATTAAACACAAGAGACAAAAGAAACAGGAGCCATGTGTTCATGGATATATGGTACCCCAGTGAGAGAGAGGCAGCCTTTCTCTCCCACACAGGTGCTTCATAGCAACTTTCCTAACTCAAAAGACACTTGGGAGGAGAATGAGAGAGCATCTGCTTGAACCTTTTGTATACTCTGCTCTAGGTCAGTGGCCAATAAAGAACATTTTTTTTGACCAACATATGGTATATCAGTAGAAAAACAGGATGCTTGTACATGCTCTGAATCTTAGGCAAGAGTCCCTCAATTATGTTATCAATCAATTAATCAATAATGCCCAGAGTAAACACCAAGTCTTCACATGGAGTAGAACTGGGCAAAGCATATGCTTTATGCACCAAAGACTGATCCCTCATCTGTAATATTTCCTTTTTATCTTTTTGTCCCTAGCCCTAGCACATTGCCTACCTATCCCTTCCACACTGTGGAAGTTGGAAATGTGGCACCCCCAAGATCTGGAAAAATCTGCCTAAACATTTTTGGCCCTCCCTTCATACCAGAGAAGTCTGAATTTTTTCTTTTTCTTTTATGGGGTATTTACAGTAAGCTATTGTAAAATTTAAGTAAATATTATATAATACTATACATATATTTCATGCATTTATGTGTTTATAAACTTCTGTGTCATCTGCTGGTTTTCACGTGTTGTCTATAGCTTCTGCAAAACTCCTCCAAAATTCTCATTTAATTTCTTATACTGACCCAGAATATATTGAAATTATAATGGGAGAAAGTTGTGATGTGGAAGGGATAACTGTACAGAGAACTCCTGTGTGAGGAAACTCCCTCTACTAATGACTGTAGACATTTTTCTGCAATTTATAGACAGGCATCTGAAACAATGAGAATTTAAGTGATTTATCCAGTCACACAGCTGATATATGCTGGAAGTAAGATATGAACTCCGTCTGTTTTGCCACACTGCCTCCTACCAGAAAGGACTTTAGAGGTCATACAATTCAATTCCCTCATTTTACACTTGTGTAAAGGTTGAATCTACCCAAGAGCATACATATGGTGTGTATCAAAGGTAGAATTTGAACCCTGATCGTCTTACTAGTGAGTTTTCCGGTGTATTACTTTCTTCTTTCCATTACATAGCAGGTAATTAAGACATACTTGTTGCTTAACTGGTTGATGTGTTTACTTTTAACGGCTGGTCAGCACACACAAAACTTGAACATATTTTCTTAAAAATACATTCAACCTCATGAGAAAATGAGTAGGTATGTGTAGTAAAAATGTTCAGAGGGATACACATGCAAAGAACAAACGTGTCCAGGAAATGCACACATGTAGGTAACACATACAGAGAGGCTACTCACTCCTTTAACACTGTTGGGCAGTACTGCCTCCAGGTATGTCCCTAGGAGGGTCTGCTACTTTCTGCTCTGCTGAACACATTTTCTACACTTGGCTCAGCTTAAGTCCTTGGTCTTCTTGTCTTCAAGGGAAGAGAAGGCACAGCTACGCTCTTTTGGGTACATTCACTTTTACCTGTTATAATTCTTTCAGAAAAAGGTAGAAAACCTTGCCCAAGATCAGCAATAAGTCTTTTCTTATTGTCTTCAGAGAGATGGCTAGACCATGAATCTTCTTCTCATCTTCCCAGCTACCACATTCTTTTTAAAGGAAACAAAGAGCAGGTCTTCCTAGATAACTAATGACTTAATCGTTTCTTTGTATTTAACTTGCTGGATGCTGAGTTTGTGGTCTTTGTGGGCATCTTCACTCTAGCTCATGGTAACAAATTTTACAACCTATTTACCACCTAATAGCTATTTTTAGATTTTTTTTTCAGCTCTTTTCCCAAAGGTCTATTTCCAGGCTTCACCAGTATTCATGTTGTTACAGGGTGAGCAAAATTAAGTTTTTAATGTCAATGAAGCAAAAAGCAGGCCATAACCACATTATGAAATAAATTCTTGTGCTTTTGTTTCCTGGTTTCCTTTTGTAAATATCTCTGCAGATGAGGAGGAGCTACATGTCTCAGTGTCCTAACCCCCAAACCTCCTCCCCTGCCTCAGGCTGGAGGAGACAATGGTGAAGGATCTGTGAACCTCCCTCAAGTACCTCTCCCTGTATCTCCCTAGAGGAAACCCCAAGGAACCCAGAAGGGAGGGGCTCCTTGCTCTCACCTCCACTCTACAACCCCTAACCAGAATGAGAAGGCAATAGTGGAACAGAATGCCTGGTGGATTCTCTTCCCAACGTCATGTGCCTTGTCTCCTCTCCACCCAAACAACCATTTGGGTGACCCAGGTCCAATCTTCTTAGCTTTTACCACATAACAACACTCAGTAAAGACTGAGGAACACAATTTATATTATATTTTAGTAAAGATGGTAATATAAAAGGTTGTAGAGGAGACTACTTCTTCCACATATACTCTAACAAAAATCTAATGAGGATCACAGAAGCAACAACAATCAAGAAAACTACAGAGAAAATCTTTTAAACTCAGTATATAGATATAGATATATCACTACAAAAAGACTAGAGGCTAGAAAAGAGCAGGGAAAGCAACACACCAGGGAAACTCTAGCCCTGGCAAACAGACTTGAAGCCTATGTATGTTAAGAGGGGTAAAGTAAGTAAGGGAAAATATAAATAAAGAAAAGAAAATACTAAACGATGAAGAGAATCCCAAGAGGTAAGCCCAAAGAGCATAACTCCACAAGAAGTACAGACTCAGAGAGAAGAAAATAGTTTTGCCACAAGGACTATAAGGATTGCTGGGAAGAAATACTGTAAGAGATTTTTTAAAAATGAAATTAGAGTTGAAATAAGAGCTCTGAAGGAAAAAACAACAACAATAACCTGGAAGGAGAATAAATAGCTTTGAATAGAAACCACCCAAACGGTGGACTCCCTAGAAAAAAAGAATGGAGCAATGAGACCTCAGTGATTCAGTGAGACAACAAGGACTAGTGAAACTAAATTAAAAGATTTGGTTAGAAAGGAGAAAATTTAAGATATCTCCTATCAAAAATGACAAACCTCAAAAACAAGTTGAGGAGTTTATTTAAAGTCTGGATACCATATTTCAAGAAATCATCAAAGATGACTGCCCAAATCAAATAGAACCGGAAAACAAAGCAAAAAATAGAAAGAATTCACCGATCACCTCCTGAAAGGAACCCCAAACTGAAAACAGAAGTATCGTAGCCAAAAATCTAGAGCTTCCAAGTCAAAGAAAAAAGACTACAGGCAGCCAGAAAAGAAAGGAGTTCAAAGACCAACAAGTAACAGTCAGGATGATTCTAGGCTATTCTTGGAATATGATATTCCAAAAAAAGCAAAAGATAAAGGCTTATAAAATGATCATCATCATAATTGTTCATTTGTTTTGGTCATTTTTAACTCTTCGTGACCCCTTTTGGGGTTTTCTTGGCAAAAAATGCTAGAGTGGTTTGCCATTTCCTCCTATGGCTCATTTTATAGATGAGGAGCTAAGGTAAACAGAACTAAATGACTTGCTCAGGGTTACATAGCTGATAAGTATCTGAATCCAGATTTGCACTCAGGTCTCCCTGACTCCAGGTCCTATGCTCTACTCGCTGCATATTATCTCAGTTGATCCACATGACAGTCCTGTGAGATAGGTGCTATTATCCCCATTTTACAAATGGGGAAACTAAGGCTCAGTTACGCTAACTGATTTGTCTAGGTCACATGGGCACATGGTCACATATCTAGTGATGTCTAGTAATCCCCAGAGAAAGGATTTGACCTCAGATCGTCCTGACTCTAAGTCCAACCACTCTAACTACTTGAACTTAGTACCACTTAGCTGCTAATTATAACTGGCCCAATAAAGCTAATAATAGGCCTTTTATTAAATAAATGATTTTCAAGCATTCCTGATGAGCATTAAGTAGAAACTTTAGAATGCAAACACATAGTCCAGAGAAATCTAGAAAGGTAATTTTTGTTCATTCTTTGTTTTTGAAAAGGACCAATGACATAACAAGACAAGGTGATGTCTTGATTTGAATGTGAATTGGATTTAACTGAGGCAGAATTGCAGAAAGTCATCATTCTTGCTCTCTTTTCCAGAGTCATCAAAGTCCAGCTGCAAGACAAACGTCAAGACAACCAGAGTTGGCCCAAGATGCAGCAGATGACCTAGGTATCTTCAATGTCTGATTAAACTCTAAGTACTCCACGGCACCTGTTTTAGTCACCTTCATGACCATTGGAATAGATTATTCTTATCTGCCCATTCTGCAGGAGAAAGTCTTCACATGCTTGGGGTAGACATCCCCTAACTCACTGACAGGTTTAAAGCCTGTTGGTTATCCTCAACCTGGTTTATCCCGTCTGCTTAGATCATCGGTTCTCAACCTATGGGTCGCAACCCTTTTTGAGGTCAAACGACCCTTTCACAGGGGTTGCCTAAGACCATCAGGAAACACATATTTTTGATGGTCGTAGGAACCAAGACACCACACCTCTATCCATCTCCAGGCAGATCCACCCACATGCAGATGCGCCCACATATGAGTATTAAAGGGTCGCAGTATTAGGAAGGTTGAGAACCACTGGCCTAGATGACTTTACCAGGGTCTGGGCACTATGTTTTCTAAAGCTTCTTGGAGACACAGGTGAAAGCTGAGTGACAGGTAGACACAAACAGCAGAAGAGCAGCCATTTAAAAAGCTCGGGGTATGTAGGAAGAACAGCGAATAAAGCAACAGCCCTGGAATCAGGAGGAACTGAGTTCAGAGCCAGCCTCAGATACTTGACACTTATTAGCTTTGTGACCTTGGCCAAGTCACTTAACCCCAATTATACTGCCTTCCCCTCTACCAAAAAAAAGAAAACTTGGCAAGCCATCATACCAAAGGTGGTAGTCATTTGAGTGAATGGGTGGAGTATTAATGTTGAAGTATATACCTTCAAATGGTGGCAAAAATATATTTCCCTTCAGAATCCCACTGTCCTAAAGAGTTCGGCAGAAGGAATTAATATAGAAATACAGGAACTGAGTGTGGTTTTGTTTTATTGGTTTTAAGGGAAGAAAAGCAATGTTACAGTATTTAGGTACTTAATTGAAAAGTTAATCAAATATTGGGGAGAAATAGGTAGCAATTGGGGACCTCATTGTGCCCCCATCAGACTTAGACAAATCTAACAAAAAATAAAAGAAGTTCAGTTAAGGAACAAAATTTTAGAAAGATTAGGTAATTGCTGACAATTGTTGAAAGTGAATAGAAAGAAATATACAATTTCTTGGCTGTGTAGACTATCTTTGCAAAAATTAACCATGTCCCAAGGCATAAAAACCTCTTTAAAATGCATAGAAGGATCAAAATAGAAGTAGGAAAAAATGGCAGAGTAGGAGGAAGTCCAATTCTCCCCTTTTACTACTCCAGCTAATCTAGAAAAAAATACCAGACTGAGTAGCAATCAGGAAATCTAGGAAAAAACCATAGTGAATCATTTTTTCAGCTCTGCTCAACACAGGGAGCCAGAGGCCTGAGGAAACTGAGGAGGGGCCAGAAAGGTCCCACACAAAGCCTTGTAGCACTAAGATTGATTTGGGTCCTATAACTATGAAACTGTGTAGGGAGTAAGACCAGGAGCCAGTCTGTGGCAGTGTTGCTCAGACCCAGAACAGGGTCCTGGAACTACTTCCTTTTGAGGAGTGCTTTGCTTAGGCTCTGCTGACTTGTAGCTGCATACCAGGCCAAAGAATAGTTGTGATCTTGGCTCCAGCTCAGACCAGACCTAAAGCTTTGTACTCAGAAAGGAGCAGGAACAGAGGTGAGAAATACTATAGTCGTGGATTTAGCCCATACACCTAGGCTGAGGCCTGCAGCTGACAGATTAGGATTGGGAGCTCAGACCAAAAAGGCCTGCAATTTGTCTGGTCTGAACCTGCAGAACCTTATAGCTAGCTGTTCTGTGCTGGGACTCATAGTTGTCTCCTCACACTATTTAGAGGCAAGCCTATGGTCATATTGCTTAAATGCAAATCAGGGCTGGGAGCTTTAAAAACTCAAACCAGGAGGGCAGTATTTAACCTTCACCATTGATGTGGCCATTTTGGATACATCGGAAATCTGCAATTTTCTAGCTTTAACTTCCCCTGAAATACATGAAAAACCTAGTCCTCAATACCCAAAGAAAGCAGCAGTAAGATACCAGATAATATGAATCAGGATCAAATAAAGCCTTCTAGGAATACGTAAAAGCCAGACCCTAACACAATGTCTCAAGCTGGGAAGTAAGACTCCATATCTGAGTAAACAAAAAAAGACTCCCGTGATAAAAAGCTATTGTAGTTCCAGGGACACAAAAGCACAAACCTAGAAGAGGAAGAAAACTCTAAAATATCTATAATCAAAGCTTCAGAGAAAAACTCAGCTTGGAGATGAGGTCAACTAGAATCTCTGGAAGAAATAAAGCAAGAATTAAGAAAAGGAGCTTAAAATTATTTTACAAATGAAATTAAGTTGTTACTAGTAAATAATTTGAGAAGAAATGAGAGCTTTGGAGGAAAGATTTGTAAGGAGAATCAACAGCTTAGTGAAAGAAGCAGAAAGCCTTACTCAAGTAACTAACTCAGTGATAGAAGAGGAAACCCAAAGAGCAAGGATGGCCAACGAAAAATAAAATTTTGGTGAGTATACTTCTTTGGAAATTTGTTTGTATGGTTGGATTATTTTGCTCCCCCCTTTCTTCACTGAAATACAGAAACCTTTGTAGTAGAGTAGGTGTTTTAACAACAGTAACACTATCGATATTATACTAATATACATGATAGTCTAACATGATATTATGATATGATATACATGATATTATAAAGCCAAAAAGGAAAGGAGGATACCAGAGTACCATCTGTAGTTATAAACACAGGGGAAACTACAGAAGGTATGATGTTTTTCAGGGTGGCCAATTTAATCAGCTAGTATTTATTAAACACCCACATACATGTGGTACTTTACAACAGGCCCCTTCGAACACACCAAGGCATTCATGGGCCTGTTTTAAATGGGCCACCCTGTACAAAGTGGGAACCTGGCCAGGATGCTGGGGCAATCACTTCAGTTCTTATGGAAGGTAGGGTGGGCTCCCAGACAACCACAAGTGAAGGATAAAGCTCTAGTTTTGTATCTCATCTGAAAGTCAGAAAGACTTAAGGAATCTGTTTTCCAGGAATTTGGCTGCACAAAACCAAGGATACATTAAACCCTTCCATTTCCAACCCGTAACATCCTATACTATCTACATTCCCAGACCTTTACCCTGCAATTTCCCTGGGTGAATTTCCCCTCCCCCTTATTACAACTGGATTCAAGTTCATTATGAATATTCCCACATAATGACTGAAGTATTATGACCCTTGTGTTACTTATAATTAGCCAATCAAGGATTCTGGTCACTTTTGGCTCTTGGATAATGGATTCATTGTAGCTAGAGAGAGCATTCTCTTACCAGGGCCCTGCTTAACCTGCCAAGAATATTTGCAGCCTTTGCTGATTTATCAAGCCACTTTTGATTGCAGTCTCACAAGAGAACTGACTGGGCTTGCTTTCCTGACATTCCCCAGTGAGCTGGGCTAAGCAAACTTCTGGTACTAGGTGGTCTTTGAATGTAACGTCTCAGAGTCAACCAAAGTGAGTCATTGCCCAAGAGAAACACTTTCAGAAGTGTTGGCAGGTACTATGACTTTTCTGAGAATCTCTGATACCTACCAGATATCACAGCCTGCACAGGAGGATGTCAGAACAATGTGAAGGGCTGGAAAATGGTATCAGTTCATAAGATGCTTTATTATAGAACCAAATTTCTATAAAAGCCAATGTACCCAGTTACTTTAGTTAAGAAAGATCCAGAAAGTTCAAAGGAAGACAAAAATGTATTCTAATTAAGATTTCAGTGATACTTGTCTTAGGAGATAACTTGCCAATTATTCGATGGACTGGCTTTTGTCAGTCCATTCCACTGTATGGTTCAGGTTAGTGGGGAGTAGGTAAGGGAAAATGAGAGAAAGAGAAGGCTTGATTTACTTTAGCTTCTCATACCTCAACAGATAGCCAACAAAGAAAACTAATGATTTTTCAGACTCCTTAGCTGGCCTGGTATTGCTATGTGCTATACATGCTAAATCGACAGCAGGTGGTTACTTGGCATGCTATGCTTGACTGACACACTACCATAACAACCAAGATTCTATTAATAAGATTTAAATTGGGGCATGTTGGGAAAACCCGATCACACGATGCAGGAATAGGAGATGAAAGATCACCCTTGGACCTAGACTACCAAGTCAACAACACCTGAAGATATAGAAGCAAATCACCTTCAACACTGGTGGCCCAACTGTCACTCAGGACTTGGAATACATTGAATTTTGGTTGCTGAAACAGCTCCATCTATGCTAAACTACACAAGCCATGACTGTGTCATTTTTTCCAAGCAAGAGAAATGGATGGAAAGTCAGGTCACATCTTAATAGAGCCCCACTGAGCTAATGGGTGTGATTATTTCATTGTCTCGGATTCACGCCAGCCCAGGCTCATCAGATAGAAGAACAATCTGGGGGAAACATGACCTCACTTTCAATACAGGACTGCATTGTCAGATACCAACGGAATGTAGTGATCCCTTGGCGCAGGTAAAACTGAGTTCTTTACAGTCTAACTAACGAGAAGCATACCAACATTACCTAAAAACAGTAAAGCTAATATTGACATTAACTTACTAGACACAGTTAAGGTTAGAGAAGCCAGAAAAAACGAACTAAAGCCATCTGTGCGAAGCGCGTCACAACATCCATTATAGGAGAATATTTAAGACAAATTACCGTGTCCTTCAATTAAGTATCAGATTTATGGAGAGCTACAGCATTAACAAGATTGCTGCAATGTTCAGCGGTTATGCTTGTAGGAAGAGAATCACAAAGCCCAGGTTCTACTACCAAGCCTTTTACTGAATTATGAGGTCTTTGAGTCAACTTCTGTGCCTTTTCTTCCTGTCACCTATTAAGTTCCAGTATTGCTAAGGTACTGGTCAAATTGATAATAGCATTTATATAGTTTTTATATAGGTTTGCAAATGGTGCCATAAATATTTTCTCATATTTCCTCAAAACAACAGTAAGAAGTAGATGCTATAATTATGCCTATTTTATTTTTAATGAACAATATTGTCTTTTTCCCAATCATATGTAAAAATAATTTTAACATTAAATTTTGAGCTCCATGTTCTCTTCCTCCTTTCCTCCTCTCCCTGAGAAGATAAGCAATTTGATATAGGTTGTACATGTGCAATCATGAAAAACATATTTCTGTATTAGTCATGTTGTAAAAGAAAACATAGACCAGAAAAAAAACCAGACAAACACACACAAATAAAGAAAACGAAAATTAGTATGCTCCAATCTGCCTTCAGACTCCATCAGTTCTGTCTCTGGAGGCAGATAGCATTTTTCATCATAAGTCCTTCAAAATTGTCTTGGATCATTGTATTAGGTTTTTCTGAAACCGTTCCACCTATCATTTCTTACAGCATTACAATCATATACCACAACTTATTTAGTCATTCCCCAATTGATGGACATCCCCTTGATTTCCAATATTTTGCCACCACAAAAAGAGCTACTACATTATCCCTGTTTTAGAGACAAGCAAACTGAGGGAGACAGAGATTAACTGAGTTGCATAGTAGCTACCAAGTGTCTGAGGCAAGAACTGAATGCCATTCTTCCTGGCTCCTAGCCCAGCACTTGATTACTGCAACATGTAATGTTGCCTGTAGGAAATTACTGAGATAACATGTATAGAATGCTTTCAATGAAAGGTGTGCATCCACAAAAGCAAATCATTAGCCATAAAGCATGATTCATTATAGGCAACTGATCCAGCATCATTTAGGCTTAGGAGCTTTGCTACGAAAGGAGCAACATGTCGTTTAACTACCTCTAGGAGTGTTATAAGATGAAGTCATATTTGCATTTTGCTTGTTTTTCAACTGAAATTGAGAGAAAAGGAAAAACAATTATTTAATATTACCACAAAAACTCACTAAAAATGTACATTGTACATTGAGATTTATTGAGAGATACATCGAAGAGTAAGGATTTTTAACTTAGTTGGAAACAAAAATGTAGGAAAGGATAACTCATTCTCATTAAAGAAATTACAGGACAAAGTATAAATATACAGGAGTCCCTTGACATCCTAGGATAATTAGTACTGGAAAAAAAGCAACAGAGTTAATCCACATAAACTGGGGACTAATACTTCTTAGTCAATAATGAAAATGGCTTGATTGGGATTTTATTTTTAATTGTCTTAAAAATAAAATTACCTATTAAGAAAGAATAATATTTTACATTTGTGATTGTGTGCTAATTATTAGAACAAAGGATGAACCAAGTATTATTTTTGTTGATCTAATTTTTCTTACAAAAGGGGATGACAGAAGATGGTGGCATAGAAGCAGCAAGGTCCCGCAGCTCCCACACCGCCACCCTAAACACCCATTAAATTATGAGCCCAGATAAAGTCTTGGAGTCTCAGACTCACAAAAATACAGAGAACCCATCTCTCACTGAAGGCAGCTCAGCAGCAGGGGCTCATCTCGGTGGCCCGGGAGAGGAGACTGAAACAGGCTGAAGCCGAGACCGGGGCCAGGCCTGGGACGGTGGGAAGGAGCTGGGCTAAGCTGAGCTGAGCGGGCATCGCAGCCAGCCTACAGAGGTTCTACAGCCTCCAGCACCTCCACATCTGCCAAGGCATGAGGAACAGGGATGGGAGAGG
>CM053598.1:195387851-195408346 GCA_028646575.1 Pseudocheirus occidentalis
GAGGGGAGGGCAGGGTCTTGGGGAGGAATTCTGGAAGCACACACTTCAGTAAACAGACAGGGACAGGGTAGAGAACAGAACAAGGGGGCGAGGATAGGAAGGAGAGACAGATGATCACTGTTACAATATGTCCACTATGAAAATGTCCTGTATAATCACACATCCATAGCCTGTGTCGAACTGAGTGTCCTTCCAGTGGGTGTGGGTGACAAGGTAGGAATCGAAAAAATCTAGAATTTAAAGTTCTGCAATACCTGCAACTAGGAATTAAGATATACAGGGGCTGGGATAGGGAGACATTCCCTGCCCTACCAGAAAATAAGAAAGCAGAGCAGGGGAGGGGCTTTACAGCGGGATTGCTGTTTTGGGTTGGGGCAGGGGCAAGACGGGGAGAAAATGTGTAATTCAAAAATGTAATGAAAATTAATAATGTAAACAAGAAAACAAATAAAAAATAAATTTAGAAAAAGACTACAGAAATTTAAAACAAGAATAATACATTTTGACCATGTTGGATTTATTCCACAAATGCAAGGATAGTTCAATATTAGATAAACCATCAGTATCATTGATCATATTAACACTAAAACTAGAAGAAACCAGATGATTGTTTCCAGAGATGCAGAAAAAGCCTTTGACAAAATACAACATCCATTCCTATAAAAAATTAGAAAGTATAGGAATAAATGGAGTTTTCCTTAGAATAATAAGTAGTATCTAATTAAAGCCAACAGCAAATATTTTATACAATGGGGATAAACTAGAAGCATTTCCAATGAGATCAGGGGTGAAACAAGGATGTCCACTATCACTACTCTTATTCAATCTGGTACCAGAAATGCTAGCAGTAGCAATTAGAGAAGAAAAAGGAATCAAATTAGGCCAAGAAGCTAAGCTATCACTCTTTGCAGATGACTTATATACTTGGAGAATCCTAGAGAATCAAGTAAAAAACTTCTTGAGACAATAAATAAATTTAGCAAAGTTGCAGGATATAAAATAAACCCACATAAATCCTCAACATTCCTATATATTTCAAATGAAGTCCAACAGCAAGAGATAGTAAGAGAAACCCCATTTAAAGTTACTATAGACATTATAAATATTTGGTAATCTACCTGCCAAAACAAACTCAATACCTTTATGAACACAACTACAAAACACTTCGCACAAATAAAATCATGTCTT
Organism: Pseudocheirus occidentalis; assembly: GCA_028646575.1. NCBI lineage: Eukaryota > Metazoa > Chordata > Mammalia > Diprotodontia > Pseudocheiridae > Pseudocheirus > Pseudocheirus occidentalis. The sequence continues at coordinate 195,389,040 of CM053598.1, forward strand.
ACTAATTGGAAAAAAACATCAATTGTTCATGGCTGGGTAGAGCTAATATAATAAAAATCACTATTTTACCTAAATTAAATTTCTATTTAGTGCAATACCAATCAATCTACCAAGAAATTACTTTATAGAACTAGAAAAAATAGAGACATAATTTATTTGGAAGAACAAAAAGTCCAGAATATCAAGGCACTTAATGAAAAGAAATGTTAGGGAAGGTGGCTAGCCATACCAGATTTTAATCTCTGTTATAAAACAGCAAAACTGCCTGGTACTGGCTAAGAAATAGAGTAGTGGATCAATGGAATAGATTGTGTACAAACGACTCGGTAGTCAATGACTATAATAACGTAATATTTGATAAACCCAAAGACCCCAGTTTTTGTGTTAAGAATTCACTATTTGACAAAAATTGCTGGGGAAATTGGAATATAGTATAGCAGAAACTGGGCATAGACCATCATCTAACTCCGTACACCAAAGTCAAGTCTAAATGGGTGTGCTATCTAGGTATAAAGGCTGATAATGTAAATAATCTGGGGAAGCAAGGAATAGTTTATCTTTCAGATTTATGGAGTAGGGAAGACTTTATGACCAAAGAAGAGTTGGCGAGCGTTATAAAATGCACAATGGATCATCTTGATTATATTAAATTAAAAAGTTTCTGTACAAACAAAGCCAAGATTAAGAGGGAAGTGGGAAATTGGGAAAGAATATTTACAACCAGGGTCTCTGATGAAGGCTTCATTTATAAAATATACAGGAAATTAAGTAAAATTCATAAGAATACAAGTCATTCCCCAATTGATAAGTGGGCAAAGGATATGAACAGGCAATTGTCAGAGGTAGAAATTAAAGATATCTTTAAGCATATGGAAAAAATGCTCTAAATCACTATTTATTTGAGAAATGCAAATCAAAACAACTTTGAGGTACCACATCTCACCAGTCAGATTGGCTAAGATGACAAAACAGGAAAATGACAAGTGATGGAGAGGATGTGGAAAAATTGGAACTCTAAAGCATTGTTGGTAGTGCTATGAACTGATACAACCATTCTGGAGGGCATTCTAGAACTATGCCCAAAGGGCTATAAATGATTGCATAGCTTTTGACCCAGTAATACCACTTTTGGGGTTGTATCCCAAAGAGATCATAGAAGTGGGAAAAGGACCCATATGTACAAAAATATTTATTGAAGCTCTCTTTGTGGCGGCAAAAAACTGGAAATTTAGGGGATGCCCATCAATTGGGGAATGGCTCACCAAGGTATGGTATATGAATGTAATGGAATACTATTGTGCTATAAGAGATGGGAAGGAGATGGACTTCATAATTACCTGGAGAGGCTTATACTAATTGATGCTAAGTGAGAAGAACAGAACCAGGAAGAATTTGTACACAGCCACAGATACATCATATGTGTGACAACCAATCTTGATAAACTGGACTCTTCTCAGCAACACACAGTTAAAAGTCAGCTCTACAAGTCTGAGAATGGAAGGAGATATCTACACTCAGAGGAAGATCTAGAAAGACCAGAGTTTAAATGGAGACTGAAGCAACACATGCTATTGTTCTTTTCCATGTTTGGATTTGTTTCTTTTCTTTTTTTCCCCATTATTTGGTCCATTGGTTACAATGCTTCTATACTACCTGACTATTGTACAATGTGATAGTGTTTGTAGATCCCATACATGATTGGACACCACCATGGGGTGGAAGGGGGGGAAGGAAAAGGGAGGGGAAAAAATCTGAAACTCAAGTGATTCTGTACCTGAATCTTGTAAACTAAAAGTAAATAAACAAGTCAATTAATTTTAAGAAAAAGAAAAATCAAGATACTATCAAACAAATCCAAACAAATGAAAAAGTAGAAGACAATGTGAAATATCTCCTTGGAAAAACTACTGACGTGAAAAAATAGATCCAGGAGAAATAATTTAAAAATTATTGGACTACCTGAAAGCCATGATCAAAAAAAGATCCTAGACACCATCTTTCAAGAAATTATCAAGGAAAATTGCCCTGATATTCTAGAACCAGAGGGAAAAATAAAAATTGAAAGAATTCACCAATTGCCTCTTGAAAAAGATCCCCAAAGGAAAACTCCTAGGAATATTATAACCAAATTTCAGAGTTCCCAGGTCAAGGAAAAAAATACTGCAAGCAGTCAGGAAGAAACATTTTGAGTATTGTGGAAACACAATCAGGATAACACAAGACCTAGCAAATTCTACATTAAGGGATCAAAGTTCTTGAAATATGATATTCCACAGGTCAAAGGAGCTAGGATTAAACCAAGAATCACCTACCCATCAAAACTCAGAATAATGTTTCAGGGGAAAATATGGTCCTTCAATGAAATAGAGGATTATCAAGCATGCATGATGAAAAAAACAGAGGTGAACAAAAAATTTGACGTTCAAATACAAGAAGCAAGAGAAGAATGAGGTGGAAAATAGGAAAAAGAAATCATAAGGAATTTATTAACATTGGAATAGTTACATTCCTACATGGAAAAATGACTATTGTAACTCACAAGACTTTTCTCAGTATGAAGATAGTTGAAGGGAATATATATGTATGTGTGTGTGTGTATAAATATATATGTATGCATACATATATATATACATATATATGCATGTATAGGAGGATGTATGTGTGTATATATATATGTATGTATATATATATATATATGAGTGTGGGCTTATGTATGTGCATGTATATCGAGACAGAGGTCACAGGATGAGTTGAACATGAAGGGATGATATCTAAAAAAATAAAATTAAGAGTTGAGAGAGCAATGTATTTGGAGAAGCTGAAATGGAGAGATAGATAGATCAGGGTAAATTATCTCATACAAAAGAGGCAAGAGAAAATTGATACAATGGAGGGGAAGAGAAGGAAGGTGAAAGGGAATGGGACAAGCTTATTCTCATTTACTTTGGCTTAAGGAGGGAATAACATACACACTCCATTGGGTATTTTACACTATGGGAAAATAGTGGTAAGGGGATAAGAGGGGGATGATAGAAGGGATGGCAGATTGGGGAAGAGGGTAGTTAGAAGCAAACACTTTTGAAAAGGGATAAAGTCAAAGGAGAAAATAGAATAATTGGGGGCGGGATAGCATGGAGGGAAATATTTATAGTTAGTTTTTCACAATATAACTTCTATGGAAATGTTTTTTGTAACTACACATGTACACCCTATATTGAATTGCTTATCTTCCCAGTGGGGGTGGGTGAGGAGGGAAGTGGGGAAAAAATCTGGAACTCAAAGTTTTAAATGCAAATGGTTTTTTTGTAATTGTTTTTTACAAGCAACTGGGAAATGAGATATACAAGCACTCGGGTATAGAAATCCATTTTTCCCTAATAGAAAGTTGGGGGGGTGGGATGGCGAAGGATATAAGAGAGAACATATTGGGGTAAGGGGTATTCAGTTCGCTTGCTATTTTGGGGTGGGGTGGGGGAAAGATGGGGATAAAAAATTGTAACTCACAAGAAAGAATTGTCATGAAAAATTTAAAAAAAAAGTAAGGAAGCTGTGGAAAGGCATGGAATGTCTGGTGGATATTACTCTGGGAAGAGTTCAAATTAGTCACTTGTTAGCTGTATGACAACTTCTGGGGGTATCACTTAACTGCATTTATATGATGGGGATAATAATATTATCTACCTCTCAGGGTTATGTGAGGACTAAATAATATAATGTTTGTAAAATGTTTTACAAGTCATAAAGTGTCCTGTAAATTCTATCTAATATGAAGTAAATATAGAAAGGCAGGGGCACCATATTGTGAGTGGCTTTAAATGCCAGGCTGGGGAGTTTATATTTTATCCTGAAAATAATACAGATATATTGAAGATTTTTGAGTACTGTTATGACATGGTCACATCTGTATTTTGGGGATATGATTAATTTGTTAGTACATCTCTGTCTATCTATGCAGGCAACAAAGAGGAACCTGGTGGATAAGTAGAGGCTAAAGATAAGAGAAAGGGAATGGTCAATGAGGGAACAAACTTCTGAAGGCATATGGGAGAGGATGGGATAAAGGACACAAATTGAGGGGTTGGCTTTAGAGAAAATGACTATGTCTTCCATAGAGAATGAGACAGAGAAAAATAAAATGGGGGACTCTGTAGAGAGGTTTTGATTTATGGAGTGAAATTCATAGTAGATTGCCTCAATTTTCTCAGTAAAGGGTGAGATCCTGTCAGTCTTGGTCATAGGGAGGAGGTGGTATAGAGCCTTAATGAGAAAAGAGAAGGCTCAGGAAAGCAATCATGGGGAGTGTGCCAGAGACTCAGGAAAAAGTGAAAGCATTGCTATGGTAGCAGCAAGGGCCCAACTGAGATTGTTGTTCAGTTGTTCTTTGAGACCCTGTGGGCTAAACTGTCCGTAGGATTTTCTTGGCAATGATACTAGAGTGGTTTGCCCTTTTCTTGTCTGGTAGACTAAGGCAAACAGAGATTAAGTGATTTGTCCTGGGTCACAAAGCTAGGAAGTGTCTGAGGTCAGATTTGAATGATTCTGAAGGCAAGAGTGAGGATACAGACTTGAACTCAGGTCTTCCTGACTCCAGGTTCGGCGCTTTATCCTACCTACCTCCCCAAGTGAGATTAGATTTGTTATATTTATAGTACCAAGTTGGCATAACTGTGTGACTTTCTTTAACAATTGAGTAGGAGGGTAGAAAATGGTGGCAGGATGGTGGCATAGATGGTGGCAGGAGTAAGACTAATAATCCAGGGTCTGGGGTTGCCAGAATATGAAAGGTGATATGGCAGAGTGGAAGGGATTCAAAAGATAGGAAAATAGCATGTTTTAGTTAACCAACAATAGTGAAAAGACTATGACTCTAGAAGATGGAGTGGTTTGTTTGTGGAACAGCCAGGAGACCAGGGTCACTGGATTGAAGAGTACACGTTAGAGAGTAATGTATAAGAAGACTTGAAAGGTAGGAGGTTACAAAGTGCTTTGGACAATAAAAAGAGCATTTTGTGTTGGATACTGGAGGCAACAGGGCATCACTGGAGTTTACTTAGCAGAGAAGTAACACGGATGTAAGATTCCACACTTCATTTGTTGACTTAGAGCATGAAGATGCTCCCACCTAATTAATTAAGGAAAATGGGAAATGAAGTATCATTAAGTGATACTGATCAGATTAAAAAATAAACCTGATTCTAGCATAACAAAGGGAAATGATGAAAAGAGGTAGAGAAAGAGGGAGAATAGCACTTCCAGACCTCAGACTATATTATAAAGCAGCAGTCATCAAGACCATCTGTTAATGGTTAAGAAACAGAGAGGTCAATCAATGGAATAGACTAGACAAGGAAGAATCAGAAACAATGGAAATCAATAATGCACCATCCAATAAACCAGAAAAAAAATATGAGCTACACCCAGAATGGAGAAGATTTAGCAGTAAGTTTGCCCAGTGCCATCAAATATATTTCTTTAGGGACAGAGGCAAGCTCTGCTGGCACAATTCAGAAGGGCAACACTGGATTGGAGCTGACCTCATGGCTGTCCTTACTTGCTCCCCACATTGGAACATTGCTGCATAGGAGGGCCTGAGCAGCACAAGCCACAGACTTTGTTGGACACAGACACCTGGGAACACCCTTCACACCTCACAATGACAGTGCAAGGGAGAACACAGAAGGCCAAATACCCAAAACACTTCTCTGTGCCTCCCAACCCTTGCCAATCTCTCCTAAGCCCTCCACGAACTCTCACTGGAGTGTCCACTGGATCTCACCAAAACACTGCAATCCTCTTTCTCATCTCCAAGGCTGCCTAGTCGGTCCTTGTTGTTGTTTGTCCTTGTCCTCAAAGAGAGACCAATGACATCACAAGGATGATGTTTTGAATTGTTTGTGAATTGCATTGAAGTGAGGTACAGCTGGGCAAAGTGATCAGCCTCACTCTCGCCTCCAGAATCATTGAACTGGTCATGGATGCATTTGGTGACCTTGGTCTTTCTAAATTAGAACTTTCTCAGGTCTCAGTTTGTCAGAGGCAACACCCATTTACTACATCCATTAAATCACTTATACATTCACCATCTTTCTTACTCCCTAGACTTCCTAAATGTTTAGTACAGTGGTTCTCAAATTGTGGTCTGAGGGATCCCTGTTCAGCCCCAAGACCCTTTCAAAGGCTCTTTGAGGTTTTCATAAAATGAGGTTTTCACTTAAATGTTTTAATATCTAATATGGTAAATATTGGTAGATATAACTCATAAATAAAAGCTCTTTGGTGGTGGGGAGTGGGCAATTCTCAGTGATTTTTAAGAGTATAAAGGAATCCTGAGATTAGAAAAAAAAAAAAGATTGTAAAATGCTGGTTTAAAAGAAATGGTTTTTTTTCTTTGTTTAAGTGCTTATGCTACAAGGAAGTTTGGGATGGGGGAGATGAGGAGAAATGACATTGATAGAAATGCAGAATGCAACAGTAAAAGCTTTTTAAAAGTGATTTAGCATAAGTTTTCACATTGTCAGCTTCCACTGGCCTCAGCTGATCATCACAGCAGCCAGAGTGATCCCGGGCGTCATAGTACTGAAGCCAGACCTGATCCTTGTCACTGCCTCACAACTCCTCAACACTATTTAAAACAAGAGATGTAAGAAGGGATCTTGGAGGTTATCTTGTTGTTTTTCTAGATAAATTTTATAGTTGAATAAGCTGTAGCCCAGAAAGGAGAAAGGATTTGTCCGAAGTCACACAGTGATTGAGGCGGAGCTGAGAACCCAAGGCCTCCAGCAGCCATCTAGTCCATGATAAAAGAGTCCCCATGATGAGATGCCAAAGTGGTTGTTGAGCCCCTTCTTCAAGGCCTCCAAGGACTTTAAGGTTTTCCATTTTTGATCAATTCTATTTGTTAGGGATTTTTTCTTGACATAAAGCCAGGATTTATCTCCTTGCACTTTCATTCATTGCTCTCAGTTCGGCTCTTTTTGTCCTAACAGAACTTGTCTAACCCATCCTACAAAGAATGAGGCTGATGATTTTGTACAGCTCTGCCTCATTTAAATCCATTTCACTTGCAAGTCAAGACATCACCCTCCTGATGTTATCGGTCCTCTTGGAGAACAGAGAACAAACAACAATCTGGGAAAAATCTGTGAGTAGGTAGCTGCTCCACTGAGGACCCATTTCCAGTTGGGCAATGGCTGCTATTTCCTTTCTTCCTTCCTCACTTCCTCCCCTCCCTCTGTCCACATGGGAAGTCATACCTTTAAATGGGCACTATATCCAAAGGAATATAAATTTTAATTGCTTATACTTCACAAGATATCTTGGGGTTTGAGGGCTGGATATTTTTTTTCTTCCCTACTTATTTATTCTACAATTTCCTCCAAAACTTAAGACAATTAACTCTTTCTGTAATCTAGTTTTTATTTATGATTTCTTGAAATATAGCTCTGAAAAACCAGGCTTGAGAAAGCCCATTGGAATTCAAATGAAGAGACTTGCCTTTAAATCCAAATCACTCTGGCTCTCACCGACTGACCATTAGGTCCCAGTCCAAGCCTCACTTGCTTATTGTTTGGGTTTTGGTGGCTTAGAGTGAGTGTAAATAGCAGTTGTTTCTGTTCTGCCCAGAAACCCTAATTGTCTTCCCCTCCCTGACCGATTCTTTTGAGGAGAGAAACTAAGCCATCCTTTGCCTCAGTTCTCAGACAGATTGAGACCTGGGAAAGACTTGAGCTTAAAAAGGCCGCTGCATCCTGGGCCATCGCCGGTCATCCTGACCTATGTCTTACCACTGGACTCCACATGATCCTGGAGGAAGGTGTGAGGTTGATGATGTTGCATAATCCTGCCTCCCTTAAGTCCAGTTCACTTGCAAGTCAAGGTATCACCATCCTGGTGTTATGGGACCCCTTCCAGGACAAAGGAAAAATAATTACCACCCATCCTCTATGCATTGGTTCTTCAGATTCTTGAAAAAAAAAAACTATCCAGTATCCCTCTGTCTTCTTTCCTGTGGTATAAATGTGACTAGTTCCTTCAACCAATCCTCATGTGGTAGACTTAAGTCCCTTCACCATTTGCTGTCTTCTGTCTTATATTAAAAAAAAAAACTTCAGAGGTTCTCTGCTGTGTTGTGGATAAATACACCAAGAGGTGCATAAGGTGTTGAGGGAGTACTAGCGGCTCTGGTGTTGGGGGTAGCAGAGTCCTTTTCAGGGCTGTACATCTATCTTTGGTGTCTACCCAGCACGCGATGCTCACCTATAGGTCCAAGAAGCTGTAAGCATGTGCTAAACCAGGTTGAGGGTAACCTACATTGGTGAGTGAGGGGGATGTCTATCTTGAGCATGTGAAGACTTCCACCAGTGCAATGGGTGAATGAAAACAATGTGTTCCAATGGCCATGAAGGTGACTGAAACAGGAGGTGTGGAGTTGTTAGAGCTCACTCAGACATGGACGATGCCACAGTCATCCACCGCATGCTGGGCCATTGCCAGTTGTGGCCCTGATTTTTATCTTGCCACTGGCAATGACTCTCAGAGAGAGAGTGAGATTCACGATTTTGGGCAACTCTGATTCACTTCAATTCAATTCCTGCAGGAGTCCAGACATCACCTCATGATATTGTTGGTCCTCTTCTGAAACAAGGAGGAACAAAAAGTACCCCAGGAAGAAAGAAGCAAGTGCCCCAGAGCAAGAAAGCACTAACTACTACTCTGCTTCCTTCTGCCTTTAACGGGATAAACTTGTACCTGATCACTTCTAAGGCTCTACTATCTCGATTTTGGAAGAACAATCACCTTCTTCCTGCTCAAAAATGTGTTGCTGTTGTTTTTTGTTGTTGTTCATTTGTTGTTGATATTTTGCTTTTTGGAGAGGGGAAGGCAGAGAAATTGGGGTTAAGTAACTTGCCCAAGGTCACATGGTTAGTAAGTGGGTCAAGTGTCTGAAGCTGGATTTGAACTCAGGTCCTCCTGCTCCAGCACCCGTGCTCTATTCACTGTGCCACCTAACCAGCCCTCAAAAATGTTTTTAAGCTCTAATTGTAAAGGTGTTCTTTTCTTCTTCCCTTTCCACTTTGCATAATGCTCTTACAATCTTTATCATCCCGAAAAGGGCCAAATCTCTGCTCCACTATCTCAGATTCCCTTCTTAGTCTCTGATATCCTGAATATAGAAAGGCATTATTGAAGTCCCTTTCATCTTCATCCCCAGGAAGGAGATTAATCTAAATCTGAATGTCAGACACTGCACAATTTCCCATCTTCTCCATAATGTTTGAAACTTTTAGCCCTATGTCTTGAAAACTATTTGTGGGCATTAGTACATTACCCTTAGCACCTGCTTAAAACTGTATGTAGCCAATGCAGCCAATTACCACTTCTTTATAATGTAACAACCACAATTTAATGCCTTTCCTTTATCTCAACAACTCTATAGCCATGACCATGATCTCCCCTTTAGCCTACCAATTCTGTTTCAGAGCAGCTAGGTGGCCCAGGAAATAGAGTGCCAGGCCTGGGGTCAAGAATCTTCCTGAGTTCAAATTAGGCCTTAGACACTTAACTAGCCGTGTGACCCTGGGCAAGTCACTTTACTCTGTTTGCTTTAGTTTCCTCATCTGTAAAATGAGAAGGAAATCGCAAACCACTCAAGTCTTTGCCAAGAAAACCATAAATGAGGTCAGGAAGTAAAAGCAACTAAACAATAATTGTTTCATCAGTTTGCCCCACCAACCAATCTACTCCAATTGTTCCACTTACCTTTCCTTCTTTTCCTTCCTTTTTCTTGCCAACTATTTACTTTTTATCTTTCTTAGATTTGCTCTTCTAGTTTTTTCCCTAAAACTTCTTAATCCTCTTTAATTCTTTTGTATCCTCTTTAATTGTCTTTGATGTTACTTGTCTTAAGACCTGCAAGTAGAATCTGGACCAGGAATATGGCTTGGAAATAATTCTCCAAATTTTCTAAAAATGTATCCAAAATTCATGGTCTTCTCACCAATTTCATCCTCTTCACTAGTGTCCTTTTGAGTCACCTATGCAATTTTCTTGTTATTCGGCCCAAGTTCTCTCTTTTTCTGCTCCACTCTCTCACAGAAGAGTTTCAACTAGGTTTTCTGTCTTCTAATCCACTCCTTTGTCTACTACTCTACCAAAATTCCCTGTGGGTTCCCAAATTTAATACCAAGTAAGAGGTCATATACTATGCATACAGAAGAAGGATCACTGATTCTTCAGGCAGAGGACCTTTTTCAAATATAATGCTTACTGTCTGTGTAAATGAGTAGTTCATTGGGCTTCAACTTTCTCATATATAAAATGAAGGGATTTGAACGGATGGCTTCTGAAATCCATTCTAATTTATATTTTACAAGAAGTAACTGGACAGAGTGATGCCTCTGGAGTCAGGAAAACCTAAGTTCAAATCTGGCCTCACATGCTTACTAGCTGTTTGACCTGGACACGTCACTCTGTTTGCCTCAGTTTCTTCAAGTGTCAAATTAGGATAATAATAGCAAGGTTGTTGTGAGGCTCAAATGAGAAAATTGTGAAAGACAGAACAGAGGACGCACTATGTTTATTAAGATACACACATATGCTATGATAATGGTGCATTCCATCTAAATGACCTTAAACAAGACATTTAAACCCACTGGGTCCAGAGTTTTCTCATCTATAAAATGAGGAGGTTGGATTAGATGGCCTCTTGGTTTCCTTCTGGTTCTTGATATGTGATTGTACAATATTGGCAAGGTAGCTACTGAGAGCAGGGAATTATCTGTAGAGTCCTTATGGTGGGCACATCGCATAGAACCTCTGGATCTGCCAGTGACATATTGATGGTCATAGTGGGGCTTTTAGAGTTCCATCACAACTTTGCAGATCATTTAAAAACAAAGAAACATAACAATACACCCTACCTACCTGCTCTGTGAAAGTTTAAAAGCTAGCTTTTAGAATTCCTGAATGTGAACAAGTAACGCAGGCACAAAATTCTCCTTAAAGGTCATTGTGCTCACAGACACATTCCTGAAACCCCCAATCTTTCTTTTGTCCAACTTCACAAACTTTAGGTTTGGGGGAGGTGGCGACAGAGAGTATACAGTGGGAGTGGAGGAGGGCAGCAAGTTCTTAATTGTGTTATTTCACAGTAACTTAATTTACTTGTTCCAACGTGGGAGAACTACTTTACCATACTCCTAGGGTGGTAGGTCTGTATCCCTAAAGGATTATGGGACATGACCACTGAGGTATGAGTGAGGGATTCACTTTCACATATTATTGGAGATAGGGGTAATGCTAGTTTAAATTCTTCCTTTCCTGAAAGGAGCCAGGGTTATGAGGGTGTTAATGCTCATATTTTATTCAAAGGCAAAATGGGATACCTGCAAGTGAACTCTTTGTTCAACACAGATTCTTTCATCTGAGTAAGTGAATGGTATTATTGTTTCACCCTTATCTTGCACTAAGGAGGATTGGATCTGAAGACTCTGGATTTTATTGAAGTAGAATCTCTCACTATGGGGCAAAGGGTCAAAGGTTCATGTCTGTTTATCACAATAAGCATTCTGGTTCTGTTCCTCATAGAAGAGAGTAGGAGGAAGGAAGGAAGAAGTAACAGTGGTTGAGGACATGACTTTTCTCCCTTTACTTATGGCATTGTCCTTTGGCTGAAAAAATACTGTTTCTCTTCATAAAAATTGGGTTTTGAAATGTTCCTTGCTCTTTGCCTGCATTTGAATTGGGAAGTGTTGTTTGCTATGCATGTGGCAGAAGTGAATTCATACAAAGAATATTCATACATGGGAATGGGTCAGTTGGTGAATGTTACTGGAACCCAGTGTCCCCACAGTCATAGGGTGAAGCCTGGCAAAGGCTCAGTGGCAAGGATTTCTCCACTGGTAGTGCTATTACATATAGGTTCACAGAGCTGTGGAATGATGCTCTAAAGATAATTAAGCCTTTATTTCCTATCATTGACTTGAGGGTTTTAGTCACAGACTTTTATTAGTGTTTTTTTTCTCTTAAGTTCTTGGAAAAAGAAAAGATGAGTAAAAGTAAAAGTAAAAGAGAAGAAGGGGAACCCAGAATCTTTCTTTAGAGCTATGTTTAGGCTTGGTATGCTACTGCAATTTTTTGTTTGGTTTGGCTTGGTTTTTGCAATACCATATAATATCTCAGAAGTAGCCTATTCTTTGAAATGGACTAAGCTGAGGAATTAATTTGGCTCTGTGCTTCTGTAAGTGATTCGGGACTTTTAGTAACCATGGTGATCACTCACTTCCCTGTCACTTTCCTTATCCTGTCCCCCACTGACCTTCACAGCATTTAAGAGCAGTCAGAGGTTCCTGCCAATCTACTCTGTGTTTGTGTGCTGTAAAGAGAGCATTTTTTTCTTCCTAGGGTCCACACCTGTAGGCTTCCCTATTGATTTGGCAGAATTTGACATTGTTGGCATTCAAGACAAAGAGTAAGTGTGCTAGAGTATTGGTCCCTTGTTTCATGGACCTCAGCAAGCCAATCCATTGCCAGTGCAATTTTGAGAAAGCCAAACGAGATTGTTTTCTGTATCCCTAAAACCTTTTTTGCTGAATCATCAGCTCATTTCTGCCCACAGGCTTGATGGCATATGAGGATGGTAAGGGATAAATAAGTAAGTATTCTGAACTGTAAAACTGTGGGACTTCCAGAAACAGAAATGGCTTTTACAAGGCTTGGGAAAGTTAGAACTGAGGTTAGAGGTCCCCAGAGGATCTGGAAGTGATTGAGACTGAATCCACCTGGAACCCCATACTGTTGACTTTCTAGTTCCTTTGCTGCTTATAACCACATGTTAACATTGGGCTGCTCCTGCAAGCAGATTGGAATTAGTTGAGAGGAATTTCTGCATTCAACCATGAGTTTGTGATCACCTTCAGTGACAGGGAAAAGATGCATGTGTTAGAATATTTTCCTTGAAAGGTGGAATGGTTCTTTTCCCCCAGATACCCTCCCTTCATCTCTTAGTCTGTTTTAATCACCAGTCTTGCCACTTACTGCTAAAATTTTGTGCCTCTGAATGGCAGTAGAGTTAGTTACCCCTAAAAAGAATGAAATAGGAAAGAGTCCCCTGAATCAGTCTATTCAGTCACAGGTAACAAAAAACAGATTGTTATAATGAAAAGAGCATTGAATTTGGAGTTAGGGGACCTAGATTCAAATCTTGGCTATACAACTTACTATCTACTTGATGGCATGCAATTTAATTCACCTCTATGGGCCTGAGTTTGCCCATTTATGAAATGGGAGGGGATTTGATTAGATAACCCATAAGGTCCCTTTCAATTCAAAATCTATGATGCTGTAATCCTAGCTCTTTCCACTCTGATTTTCCACAGATGACCTTTTAAAGACAGATCAGTGAATAGGAAGAGAGACTTGAAGAGGAGCCCAGTGCCTGATGAGAGGCACATGGAGCTAGGGAATGGGAGACTGCAAGAAACTATGTGAGGCTGGGAGAGCAGCCCAGAGAGAAGCTTGGGCAGAGGTAACCACTATAAAGGGAGAGAGTTTAAACCAAGTGGGCACAAGGAATGTCTCGACAGATTCTAAGGCAGTAATTCTGTGTCTTTTTTCTTCTCTTGGTCTCCTTTATAGGAGCCTGAAACCTTTCCTTCTGGGTATGGGAAAAGTCTAATTACCCTTATTTATTTGAAATATTTGCTTTTTCTTTATTAGCAATGTTAAATACCATCACTTATTCACTATTCTGGGTTTTCTTATCAGGCATGCAGTTAGGAAGAGGCAATTGAGGAAGAAGCATTCCCCAGAGAAGAAAGAGATTAAAAACTGAGTTTTTTTCTAGAAGTGCTGCCTCTGACTGGGAACTCGGAACTAAAAAAGGTAGATAGAATTAAAGGTCCTTCAACAAAATTTCCCAGGACAGAGAAGTTACATTTTACCAAAAAACTTATGTAGACTATGAGTCAGTAGTGGACAATGAGTCAGGATAAATAGGAGTGGTGGAGGGGTTGGACCACAGTTTGCTTAAAATGAAGCAAACATGAAGGGGAGGCATATGAAATAAAGCTGAAAAGACAGGATTTTGTCTTTTATCCTCATGGCAATCAGGATTTACTGAGGAAGATCACAGGGTCATAGATTTTATGTAGAAAGTGACTTTGAAAGCCATCTAGTCCAACACCTTCATTTTACAGATGAGAAAACTGAGGCCCAGGGAGGTTAAACAATTTGGTCAAAAGTTACATAGCATAAGAGGCATGTTTTGAACCCAAGGCCTCTACCTTCTGAGCCAGTGTTTGCATCAAGGATTAGGAGCTAGAAGTGACTTCAGAGGTTTTATTTATTTTACAGGCTTTATTTCAGATGTCTTATTAATGTTATTATAAATATTTTGGCCATGAAGGGTCATTTTTCTTCTCCCAAAAGTTAATAATTCCCTTGCGTATGGTACAGATAGTAAAGTCCCTGATGAGTGTGAAAAAGGTGACATATTTAGTTACGCTCCCCTTACCAGTGCAACAAACGTTCTCTCTTTGGCACGGGGGTAGTTTGGTAAGACACAGGAGAAGCACACAAGTTGAGTGGGAGGTTAGGTCCCAGTGTACTGGTTAGACATCGTTGCCTATGAATTCTGCTTCTCAGCAGCAGAAGTTGGCATGGGATTCATGTTAATCAGATGCCCTGAGAATTGATCTCATTTTTCTTAAGACACAAAGGATTCCTCTCCATCTCTGTCAGTGCTCAGCATCTAAGAGTTAGGCTTCCCAGTGTCACAGGGTTAAAATGGACTCTCCTGCAAGGCAATCATTCTGTGCAGCATTTCCTGAATGGCATGAGAAAAGGAGATCTTTTGGCCTAGTTTCCTTCCTCTGGGATTTTCCAAAACCTTCCAGATGTACCTAAACTCAGGAAACATTTTAATGGTAGACGTGGCTGTAAGTCATGTCTCAGAGGAAGTTAGGAGCTTGGAATCAAGAGAACCTCATCTGAAAAGAGATTTGTTGATTCATCCAAGCTTCATTACTCCTTCACTGGAAGGATGGCAGAGTCCCATGTACTAATAATGAGCTTATGTGTCACAGGCAGGGAAGCTGGCATTCTCAGAATGGACAATGTGCATATTAGATATTCTCTTTGCTGCTGCGGTCTACCAGACGAAGAGCCTTTTCTCAGGAGGGAAAGAAGGATGATTAAGTAGTTAAAGTCATATTTTAGATTTTAATTTAAATATTACCACAAAGATAAACCACTTTGGAAAGAGAGAACAGCACTTCACCCCTCCTCCTTTGAAGCATTAGTTTGTTAGCATTGTTTATAAGATTGGACTGGCAAGATAAGAGACTTTGGGTTCAAAACCTGCCTCTGATGCTTCCTACAGCTTTGAACAAGTAGTTTAATCTCTCTGGGCCTCAGTCTTCTCATCTGTAAAATGTAGGTATTGCATTACGTGGCTTCCAAAGTCACTATCCTTACTAAATAGGAATGCTGTTTGTGAACTTTAGCACATTTAAATACTTTTAATTACTTAATATGACCAAAGCCTCATTGGTTATTTCTGCATACCTATTACAGAAGACTTCAAGAAGGACAATGCTTAGGGGTCAAAAGGTGCTTGAGTCTCTCAGTTTTAAGACAGAGGCTGTGGGAAGAAAAAAGTGGAGAGTATAAAAGTATTTATTTTGTCATGTGGTCCCTTTGAACTGGGAGTTTGAGCATAATTATGTACTGTACTCTGTGGCAATGAGACCCCCACAAGTTTCCACAAGAACCTTTAAAACAATGTGGGTTTTCTTATATATCTCCATATATTTCATAAACAATCTGTGTTCCCAGGCCCTTTTTGAGAACAGTTATGAATTCTTTCTCATGTTGACTCACTGGGTCAAAGAAGCCTCTGTTTCTTTTATATATATAGAATATCAAACATATAGTGTGATGTTGTGCAGAGCGTGATAATGTATGTAGACCCAACTTGGACTTTGTTTTATGTTGGGCAAGTGAAATATAATAAAAGAGTCCACTAGTTCTCATAGGAGAGTCAGTTCATCATTGCACCTTTCTGGATAGTGGAGCTGTGATAACTGAGGGTAGAGTTTTTCATTTTGCTTGTATGGGGCATCCTATCAAATGAGTCTAGGCCCTAGAACTACACTGGAAAGAATTTTGAATATATACACACATATATATATATATACATATATATGTGCTAATTCTGGTGACAAGACTAAATCTTAGATTCTAATGCACGTATTAGAACTGGTAGCAAGCTACCTTCTCTTATTTCTGTGCCTTTACTCACATTGTTCCATTCCTGGATATTTACAACTCTGCCTCCATATCTGAAAGTCTCTCTCATTTCAAAGACCCAACTCAGATATTATCTTCTCCATTGAACTTTCCTTGACTACCTTCATTTCCTCTTTCTTTATTATATTCACATATGGCCACTGAAAATAACTATCCTTTTCCAACAAAGTACAGCTAGGTCCTGATCAATGTGAAAAATGGGTGCCCTGAAGTACCCTGAAGAATGGGTCTCATGTATTCAAATTTATGCTATATGAGCCCTTTGTATTAATTTTGATTCTTCTACTAATTTGCAATGTGAACATTCACTTAAATTACTTAGCCTTTTTCTTAGTTCCATGTTAAAGGTCATTTATTCAACAAACATTGACTAAGCACCCATTGTAGACTAAAAAACTGGTTTAGTACTAGGCATATACAATTATGACCTTAGCCTTCAAAGAATTTACAGATCTAGGAACAATGATATGTAACTTCATCCATCTAAATATTCCCTCTGTTATCACAGATTACAACTCCTCTATATCTTATATAGGGCAGCTAGATGGCACAGTGGATAAAGTGCCAGACTTAGAGTCAGAAACATTCATCTTCCTGAGTTCAAATCTGACTTCAGACACTCACTAGCTGTGTGACCCTGGGCAAGTCACTTAACCCTGGTTGTCTCAGTTTCCTCATCTGTAAAATGATCTGGAGAAGGAAATGGCAAATCACTCCAGTATCTTTGCCAAGAAAGGCTAAGATGAGGTCATAAAGAGCTTAACACAACTGAAAATGAACAACAACAATATATATTAGTAGACCATCTATAAATTGTGGCTGAACAACTCATCACCCTGTGGCCAAACCAATTACAAACTCCCCTAACATTAGCCAGGCTGTTCCTTCAGTGAAAAAATCTCAAAATTTCATAGTCAGAAGGAATCTCAGAGGCTGAGGTATACCCAGAAAGGAATCTCCTCTACAACTTAATTAATGAATATTATCCAACCTTGTTCTGAAGATCTTAAGGGAGGAGGAACGCACTTTCAATCAAAGAACAGATAGTTATTAAACTCCTACTATGTGCCAAGCAAGCCCTATGCTGGGCACTAGGGTACAGCTACAAAGAATGTAATGACTACTCAACATGGGCTTGTGTTCTGATGGGGAGACAAAAAGCATACTGAATAAATATAAATTCAATACGGATAAATATATTCAGTGTAATGAAATGCAAGGTAGTTTAATAGCTAGGAGACTCAGTGTGTAAAGTGCTGGGCCTGAAATTAGGAAGACTTGAGTTCACATACAGCCTCAGACATTTACTAGCTATGTGACCCGGGGTAAATCACTTAACCTCTATTTGCCTTAAGCCATTAGAAAAGGAAACGCCAAACCAGCCCAATATCTTTGCCAAGAAAACCACTTAGACCATGGTCCACAAGTCAAAAAATGTCAGGCACAACTAATGGACTGAACATCAACAGTTTGGGAGCGATGACAAAAGGAGAGGATTAGGAAAAGCTTTATGCAGAAAAAAGTGCTTGAGCTGCATCTTAGAGGAAGAGACAGAATCTACGAGATAAGGACACGAGTAAATCAATTCTAGGAATGGGGAAGAACCAATACAGCAATAGAGAACTTGAGAAATGGCATGTTGTGAGCAAGGAGTACAGAGAAGGTCAATTTAACTAGATCTCTGAATATAGGAGTGAGAGAAACATCCAGTAATGGTATAAAGATAGGTTGAGTTTAAGTTGTATAGGGCTTTAAGAGCCAACCAAATGAAGCTCATATGTTTATTCTAGAGACAACAGGGAAGTCACAGGAATTACTTTTGTCAAGAAGCTCAGTCTGCACTTAAGGAAAATCTCTTGGGCAGTGATGTAGAGGTCTGACTAGAATGGGGAGAGAGACTTGAACCAGAGAGACCAATTAGGCAGCTGTAGCAATAATCTGTCCGGGAAGTGATGAAGGCCTGAGATGTATGTAAGATGTGTCAGCGGGTTGGTTATGTGAGATGAGGGATGTGAGGCACTGAGGAAAATGCAAAGATTATGAACTCAGGAGATTGGGACAGCAGTCCCTTTGATCCAAATGGAACAATTCAGAAGGGGAGGTTTGGGAGGAGAAGATAATTGGTTCAGTTTTAATCTTTCTATTCTCATATTTTTAATATTAAAATGGATATTTTCAAAAGCTTTTTGCCTTTATTAACATAATCATGCAGTTTTAATTTTTTTCATTAAAGTAGCCTTTATAAACTATGGGAATCCTTCTCCCACCTCTAACTTTGGGAAATTAGCTCCCCAAATTATGGGGACTATATTACCCCTCAGTGTTCTAGGGGTACCCTTGAGGGACAATGGCATTCTTCTTTTTTAATAAATTTTTTATTTGTTTTCTTGTTTACATCATTCATTTCCATGAGATTTTTGAATTACAAATTTTCTCCCCATCTTTCTCCTACCCCAGCCCCAAAACAGGGATCCCACTGTGTAGCCCCTCCCCCAATCTGCTCTCTAACTTTCTGGTACGGCAGGGAGGGTCTCCCTACCCTAGTCCCTATACATCTTAATTCCTAGTTGCATGTATTTCAGAGCTTTAAATTCTAGATTCTTTTGTTCACTCCCTTGTCACCCACCCCCACTAGAAGGACAAGCAATTCAATACAGGCTGTGCCTGTGTAATTACACAGGACATCTTCATAGTAGACATATTGTGACAATGATCATATGTCCCTCCTTCCTATCCCTACCCCCCTTGTTCTGTTCTCTACCCTGTCCCTGTCCCTTTACTGAAGAGTGTGCTTCCAGTATCCCTCCCTCAGACCCTGCCCTCCCCTTGATCATCCCGCCTCTTATCCCCAAGCCCCCTACTCTCCTGTGTGGCATGATGCCCAGTTTAGAGTTTATGCCATTCCTTCCCTAAGCCAAATTCAATAAGAGTAATTGAGAGTAAAGTTGTAACAGTTATCCCTTGCCTCTTCTATATGGGATGATTAACCCCATTTTATC
>CM053598.1:195408846-195426935 GCA_028646575.1 Pseudocheirus occidentalis
CCTCAATGTAGAACCTGCCAGTGGGTTATCCTAATTGTGTTTCCACAGTATTCAAATTTCTTCCTCTTGGCAGCTTGTAATATTTTCTCCTTGATTTGGGGACTCTGGAACCTGGCTATAACATTCCTAGGAGATTTCTTTTGGGGATCTTTTTCAAGAGGTGATTGGTGAATTCTTTCAAGTTCTACTTTGCCCTCTGGTTCTAAAATATCAGGGCAATTTTCCTTAAGAATTTCTTGAAGGATGTTTTCTAAGTTCTTTTTTTAATCATGGCTTTCAGTTTGTCCAATAATTTTTAAATTGTCTCTCCTGGATCTATTTTCCAGGTCAGTGTTTTTTTACGGAGATATTCCACATTGCCTTATATATTTTTTCATTTGTTTGGATCTGTTCAGTAGTATCTTGATTTCTCATAAAGTTATTTGCTTCCATTAGCTCCACTCTAATTCTGAAGGGATTATTCTCTTCAGAAAGCTTTTGAGATTCTTTTTCTATCTGGCAAATTCGCCTTTTAAGGCATTCTTCTCCTCTTTGGCTTTTTGGGTCTGTTTTGACATTTGAGTTAATCTGTTTTGAAGGTGTTATTTTCTTCACTCATGTTGTTGACTCTCTTTTCATGATTTTCTTGCATCATTCTCATTTCTCTTCCCAATTTTCTTCCAGTCCTCTTATTTGATTTTCAAAATCCTTCTTAAGCTGATCTTTGACTTGTAGGCAGTCTGCCTGTTTCTTGGAAGCTTTTGGTGTGGGAGTTCTGACTGTTGTCTTCCTCCTGTTCCATGCTTTGATCCTTTTTGTCCCCCAAAAAGGATTCTAGAGTTCAATTGCTGTTCTTACTTTGATTCCTTTGCCTGCTCATGTTGCCAGTGAATTACTTGACTTTTTAGCTCTGTGGAACTCTGCTTCCAGAGGGGAAACCTCTGTCCCAAATCACTGGGGTTTTCACAGCTGCCGGAGCTATTAGGAGGCTGCTGCAGCCCCCACCAACTTTGGTTCACTGAAAATGCACTTCATGACTACCACCCAAGACCACTATCAAGATTCAGGGCACTCAATACAAGAGCACTCAGCCTCTGAACCATCACTTCGTCCCCCTGCTGTCTGCATGCTGGGAGCTCTGAAGCCACCACATGGAGGAGGCTTCAGGTCTGCAGCTTATGCTTCTTCCTTGCCCTGGAGGTAGTTTGGCCGGACAGCTTTTCTCCTCCAAGTTTAGCTGAGTTCCACTGACTTTTCACTTAGTCCTTGTTTCTTATAGCTTGATAATTCTGGAAACTGCCACAACTGCCACTGATCCACTCTTGTGAAGGCTCCAGCTGAGGCTCGTCCTGGCCAACCCAGGGCCAAGCTGCCATTTCAGGCTGGGCTGAATTTGGCTCCCAGCATATTGTGATGAGCCCTTCCTGCCAAGCTGCCTTCAGCAAGAGATGTGCTTTTCTGTATTTGTATGTGAATTTTGGAGCCCTAAAAATTGTTTAGGGTCATATTTATGGGTATTTGAGGTGGCTGTCTGTGAGCTGTGGTGCTTTCCTCCTTCTCTGCTGCCATCTTGGCTCTCCCCCCCCCCAAAAAATTATTTTAAGAAGAAAAGGGTAAGCCAACTCTTTAAAGAGGTGGTACAACAGAAGAAACTCACTGATGAACTGAAAAATTTTAAAATCCATGTTTAAGAGATGAGATCAAGGTCAACTGACATTTAGATAGATTTTTGAGGTCTGCAAAGCATTTTTAATATATGGTCTCATTTGGTCAACACAATAAGCCTGTGAGGTATATTATTCCCATTTTACAGTTGAGGAAAGTGAAGCTCACACGTTGCATGATATAAGCATTAAAGATAGAGCTCTGAACTGATCCAACCATTCTGTAGAGCAATCTGGAACTATGCCCAAAAGGATATAAATAATTGCATACCTTTTGACCCAGTTATTCCACTTCTAGAGTTGTATCCCAAAGAGATCATAGAAGTAGGAGGAAGACCTGTACATACAAAACTATTTATTGCAGCTCTTTTTGTGGTGGCAAAAACCTGGAAATTAAGGGGATGCACATTAATTGGGGAATGGCTAGACAAGTTGTGGTATATATATGAATGTAATGGAATACTACTATGCTATAAGAAATGGGGAGGAGACACTCTTCATATTCACCTGAAGAGCCTTATACAAACTGATGCTAAGTGAGAAGAGCAAAACCAGGAAATATTTGTATGTGTGATGACCAACTTTGATAAACTGGACTCTTCTCAGCAACACATAGTTATAAGACAACTCTACAAGTCTCAGGATGGAAGGACATAACTACATTCAGAGAAAGATCTAGAAAGAACATAGTTTAAATGGAGACTGAAGCAATGTACATGCCTTTACTCTTTTTCATGTTTGGCTGTCTTTCTTTTTTCCCATTTTTCACTCCATTGGTAACGACCCTTCTATACAACCAGTCTAATGTCCAGTTTGAAAATATTTGCAGACCCGATACTGGATTGCATGCCACCATGCTGGGGGGTAGGGGAGAGGGAGAAAATTTGAAACAAAAGAGATTATGGAACCGAATCTTGTAAACTAAAAGTAAATAAACAAATCAAATTAAAAAAAAAAAGAAATGAGGAGCAGATGGACTTCATATTTACCTGGAGAGGCTTATACAAACTGATGAAGAGCAGAGAAGAAGTGAGAAGAGCAGAACCAGGAGAAATTTGTTCACAATGACAGACGCAACATATATGTCACAACCAACTTTGATAGACTGGACTCTTCTCAGCAACGCAAGGTTATAAGATAACTCCAAAAGACTCATGATGGAACATGTCTACATTCATTGAAAGATCTAGAAAGAAGAGGGTTTAAATGCAGACTGAAGCAAACTACCTGCTCTCTTTCTTTTTCATATTTGGTTTTGTTTCCTCTTTCTCATTGTTCATTTCATCGGTTACAACCCTTCTATACAACCAGACTAATATCCAATGTGAAAATATTTGCAGATCCTATACTTGATTGCATGCTGCCATGACAGGGAGGTGGGAGGGGAGGGAGGGCAGAAAATTTGAAACTCAAGGGATTGTGGAACTGAATCTTGTCAACTAAAAGTAAACAAACAAATCAATACAAATTTAAAAAGACAGAGCTCAAGCTTAAGTTTCTCCTGATTCTAAGCTTCTTGCTCTTTCAGCTTAAGTATGATGATCTGCATGGTGCTGCTTCACTTAAAGCAAATTCACTTGCAAGTCAAGCTATTACTCTCCTGATGTCATTGACCCTCTTCAAGAACAAAGGATGAATAATAAGATGGCTATCTGGCTGCTTGGGTAATTGAGCCCATATACAGAAGGATGTCATAATCCTCCTCTGAGATTATCAGGAAGGGAAATTTAAAGAATAAGCTCAAGTTTTAGGGGGAAGAATACCAAAAACAACAAAAAGAGTTTTTTTGAGAAACAGTGGAAAGAGGAAGATAAAGGGGGTAGGGTCACTACTTGGGGTAACTTGGATCATTATAAAAGAAAAAAGGAAAAGCTGATAAACTCATACTCTTGGTCCTAATATTCATGACTGTAGAATAAACTATAGACTGGAATAGACAGGACAAAAAAAAGAGAAAGAAATTGACATTGTTGTTTTCCACCAGTATCCTGTCCATATGAGACCTTTGACCCTGAGAAATGAGTTTGGGGTTTTAATCTGTTTGTTCTGTCCGTTTCAACTCTATATGGAATGGCTGGAGTCCCAGACCCAGAAGAAGAGTCCTGGGCCTAGGATTCAAGACTTGATGTTGTTACCAGTCTTGAAGAGAAGCACTGAGAAATCAGACCCCTTGTTAGCTAGTCCAGGGGAAGTTTGCGGTGAAAATCATGCTATACAGAAACTGTTCGGAATCAAATCCACCTCCCCTCCTCAGTTTCAAGGGGAATTATACCCTGTGCCAACCCCCTGATATGTGCCCAAAGGTAGCTGGGTGGCACAATGAAAAATAGAGTACTAGGCCTGGAGATAGGAAGACTTGAGTTCAGATTCAGCATTAGACACTTATTAGCAGTGTGACCTTGAATAAGTCACATAATTTCTGACTGCTTCAATTTCCTCTTGGAAGATAACAATAGTTTCAACCTCTAGGGGCTGTTGAAGATCAAACGAGTTGACATTTGTAAATTGCTTGGTATAGTGGCTTGCACATAGTATGTAGTATATATAAATGCCAGCTACGATGATAATGATATATATGGGTGAGAAGAATGTTGTTATGTTTATTCTTGTTATACCTTTTAATTAAATTTTTCTTTATAAAAGTTTTTCAGGAAAAAAACAAAGAACTGAAATTTAAGATAAACAAATGCAAAGAACTAGATTTATATGAGATAGAGTCTGTATCAGGATATCAAAAGGAACTGTGGATAAGATTGCTGCTGATAATATCCATTCCCTGCTGCTGTGTTCCATACTCTGCCTCTAATATATTGTTCCACATCTTGTCCTCAATTTGAGATTCTGATTGAAGGAAATTCACCCCATCTAGTCTAACCCAGATTTACCATGATGCTTTCTGTTTACCTTTCATCCCTCTAGTCGCACTTCTACCACAAGTTTTCCAAATCTAGTTCTGAGTAGAGTAAACATATCTACCAGTTTACAAGAGAGGTCAATCAATTTTGCCCTATAGTCATGACTCCACTTATTATCCATATGATTTCTCTTAGGGAACCACTGTTTACTAGCCACCACCACTTTATATGGCTAGCTTGTCTCTATTATAATATAATGGCACCTACAAGGCTCAGTAGATGGACTGCCAGACCAGAAATCAAGAGGACTCAACTTCCTGGGTTCAAATATAGCCTCAGAGAATTGCTAGTTGTGTGACTCTGGGAAAGTCACTTCACTCTGTTTCCCTCAGTTTCCTCATGCATAAACTGAATTGGAGAAGGAAATGGAAAACCAACTCAGGATTTCTACCATGATAAGCTGAAATGTTATTATGAAAAAAGAAACACAACTGAAAATGACAAAACAACAATTATAACATAAGCTCCATGGGGTTAGAGACTGTCATGGTCTTTCTCTTTGTATCCACAATGATGAGAATAGTGCCTGACATGTAAGTACTTATGAAATAATCATTCATTCATTCAATGGTCTTTTCACAAATGGCAAAGAATAAAAATTGTAGTAGGACCAGAGAAAGGTAAAAATTGACCTTCTTTTGAAAAATAATCAGAAGATGTATATGTATCAATTATATGACTGATTTTGTTTCCTGGAAAAATTTCAGAATATATCATTAAATGAGTGGGTTGAAAGTACAGAGCAAAAAATAACATGCAAGTTTAAGAAAAAAAAACTGTACCAAAACAGATTTGGGGAAATATAGCTACAAAATAGGTTCATATAAAAAGTGATAGTTATTTTAATGGAGAGCAGCCTGAATATGAGTTGACAGCATTAAAAAGGCTAAGGAAGAATACAATCTCTGACTGTGTTAATAGAAACATAGTGTCCAGAAAAAAGGATGTGACCATCTCAACACACTTTGCCCTGCTTGGACCACATTTGAAGTATTGTATTCAGCTCTTGGCACTATACTTTCGTTAAGAACAAAGATAATAACTTGGAACACATCCACAGAACAGTAACAAGGATTGCAAGAGGACACAAAATCATGCCATATAAATATCAACTAAAAAGAACTAGGAGTGTTTAGCCTGGAGACTAAAAAAAAAAAAAAGAAAAGAAAGGATGTGATCACTGTCTTCAAATATTTGAAGGGCTGCTATGTCACAAGAGGTATTTGACTTGTTCTGCTTTGCCCCAGAAGGCAAAACTAAGACCTGTCTGTGGAAGTCGAACAGAAGAATATACTTGGCTACTAAGAAAACAAAATTCCCTAATGATTATACCTGTCCCTAAATAGAATAGACCGCTTCAGGTGGTTGTGGTTTCCTTCCTTAGTGGAAATCTTCATACAGAGGTTGGACAGTCACTTTCCAGAGGAAGTTACAGACGGTATTCATATTTCACTTATGGGTTCAAATAGGTGAGATTTCCTAAAATTCTGAGAGGTATTCTATTCTGAGCCACACCCTGTTTAATTAAAGTGGGAAGTGAAGAAACACAGTTTGAAATGATCAAGAGTCACTTTACCAATTTGCTATGTTTGTCGGAACATAATTTTTAAAAGAATTAATAAGCATCTACCCAAACCCCTGGTGTAGCTATAAACCACAGAATGCCACAATCATATAAAAGTATAAGTGTAAGTGACTCAAAAGAAAATGGAAGGATATGTGGCAAATATAAGTAGGATGAAACAGATTATCACTCTTTCATAAAATAACACCAGAATTGGTGTCAAATAAACTGAGTTTTAATGCTGGTTTTCCTTTGTCTGTATGAATTTAGGCATGTTATTTGGTCAGCATAGGCCTCAGTTTCCTTACTTGTAAAATGTGGAAGGAAGAATGGACCAAATAAACTCTGAAGTCTTTTCCAAATATGAATCTCTGTTCTAAAGAAAAGGAGGTTCTTTGTACCTGATATTGGTTGTGAACTTTAGTAATTCTTAATAAATGTATATTGGTTTCAGTTTCCTTACCCTTAAAATGAAAATGTTTGTTTAGATGATTTCTAAGGGACATTTCCACCTCTAAATTCTGTGAACTTTAAAAACTAGAAGTATATCCTGGCATTGCTGCTGTAATATAAGTGAGGGAATATTTTGGCTAATCATGATATCTTGTGTTCTTCTAATACCAGAAAATAAGAGAACTGTCTTGCTTACTTTCTTCTTTGCTTCCTTTACTTCTTTCTTTATTTCCAGTGTAATACAACATCACTCTTTGAAAAAAAACAAACCTGCCTCTGCCCCTGCCCTTGCACATATAAGGCTGTGTTTAGAAAATGAAGACCTAAAGAAAGAAATAGGCAGTAGGGCAGTGAATAAGCAAGTTAAGCAGTCAGGAATTTCTTTCATATGTCATTTTTGCTTTTAGCAGCTATTCTGACAGTACCTATATTTAGATTCAACCTTGAAATTCAGTGTGGCACTTTAGGGAATACAATTTGGCCAGGAAAAGTCTCTTCCCTTAAAGTAAGTTTTCTTTTCTTTTTTGTCCTAAATAGTAGATTTAGAATGATGACCCATCCACATTACTTTAAAGGCTTTAAAAGCTTACAACTTATTTACCTTAGTCAAAATAGGGAAAAAGCTGGGATGACTTCAATTGTTTAGCTACCTTTTCCTTTGTAAAAACAAAACATGCTTGGATCTTTCACTTGATGCATTTGTGAAGGAATTTTAATGGAAATCGTCTTTTCTGTAAGTAAAGGATTAGCAGAAAGAAGCATAGAAGTAAATTGTATTGTATTATGAGTCTAAGTACATTGGAACTTGCCATTGGTGTTATGTCTATAAACAAAATCTGTGAAGAGCTCTGTGTGAAAAGCAAAAGAGGAAAAGATTTCTCCCATTGCTTAATAAAAATCCAGGATTTGTAAATGAAACTGAACAAGAATGAATTTAGAATTGTTGTCCAGTGTCAATCTTCTACCCAAAAGCACTCATTTGGTTCACATGTAGTTAATATAAGTAGCAAGTCTGGGCTGGAAAGCTTAATATGTTTAGAATCAAAGACATTAGTTGCATTGTTTATGCAACAATGATCAAATATGGAGTTGAGAACAGAGGGACAGAGGTAACTGAACATCTGGTTTCTCGTACTGAAACACTGTCAGTTAAGTTGAAATTTTTCAATACTTTTTTTGTCTTTTGTACATCTTTTGCTGCTACCTTCCCATGCATGCAGACTCATGTGTGTGACCATGGGTACAAACACATACATACACATAAACACACAAATCTTATACTTTTCATAGAGAAGTTGATATTGGAGTCAGAAGAACTGAATGTAAATTCTAATTGTCATGACCTGTCTGATGTTTGCCAAATCTTTTCATTCTCTGTGACTCAGTTTGCTCATTTGCACAAAACAAGGGGTTGGAATAGGTGACCTACAAAGTCCCTTTCAGTTGTGAGTCTATGACCCTTATGACAGGTCACAGAATTTAAAGGCTGGAAGAAACCTCAGCAGTCAGTCCAAACCATACACACTAATGAATCTTCACTCTAGCATAATTTTCAGCTGATCTTTCATTCTCTGTTTGAAAAAAGCCAAGAAAAAGAGAACAATACCTTGAGGTATCTAATTCGACAATTGGACAGCTATAAATGTAGATGACTTTTTCCCTTTTAAATCGACATTTGCCTTTTTGACACTAATACAGGTGACTTCTGGTTCTGTCCTCTAGTGCCAAAAAGAATAAGTCTTATTCTACATGATAGATGTTAAGTACTTGAATTCAGGACTTACTTATGCCCATCCACCCCAAAGTCTTCTCTGCTCCAGGAAAAAATATCCCCAGTTCCTTTCATCAATCCACATATGGCGCAGATTTAAGACCCTTCATCATGATGCTTACCCTCCTCTGTATCCTAGTCAGCTTATCAATGTCCTTCTGAAACTATAGGACCCACAATTAAATACAGTCCACCAAAGTAGTGTCTGACAAGGATAGAGGATAGTGGGACTATTGCTGTCATATTCTTAGAAGCCTGAATCCCAAGATCATATTACTTTTCCAGGTGTCACATCACACTGCTGGCTCATATTCACCTCAACATTCACGAAAACTCCAAGATCACTTTCAGAATTATTGTAACCACTCTTGATTGATCTTACATATGTGAAGTTTATTATTTGTACCCAATTATAATACTTTCCATTTCCCTCTACAGAATTCCATCTTAATAAATTCATTACAATTCTTTAGGATTCCAAGAGACTTTTGGATCCTTATCTGTCAGTAAAAATAATCCTTTCAGATTTTTGTAATCTGAAGATTTCAGTAGCGTACCTTTGTAAGGAAGTAGAAGCTAACTTACCTGGAATGTAGGTTTTCACAGAGCTCTAAGAGAAGCAGTTTTTCTCTTTCAAGAATTCTGAGATAGTTGTTGCTAATTTGAATATGACAAACTGTAGCATACTGGAGTGATAATGGTCAACAGAATGTTTCTATTATTAAGAGACAAAAATTAATTTGTCTGATTGTAGACAGAAGATGAGAGCATGATGACTAAGTATAAGGTTTTAAGAAACTTCAGAAAAATGACCCAAAGTTGGATCCAAGAAAGATAAGAGAAAGATATAGAAACAGAAGAATTCAGAACTAAATCAGCTAAGCTGGAAGCCCCAAGCGATGAATGAAGTGATTCAACTAGTGTCTTCCTTCTAAACTGACATAGAACCATTAACAACCACTCTAAGAGGCTGAGCATGCAAAGAGTCTAGAATTCATCTGAATGTATTAGCACATAATCCATGAATCTCCATTTATTCAGCAAAAGTCATAGATACTTTATCAAAAACTTTGCTGAAATCTGTATAAACAACAATCACAGGATTGCCCTCATTCACTAGTTTAGTGATCTGGTAAAAAAAAAAAAAGGAAATGAGTTTAATCTGGCTTGACATGTTCTTGATGAAGCCATGCTTGTGCTTTTTAATCTCTAGTTCCCTATCTAGATGTTCACTAACAGCTCCTTTAATAACCTATTTAAGAATTTTCCCAGGGATCAAAGTTAAGTGTATTTTCTGTACTATTAAGCCTAGATTTATGCATTGAACAAATTTGGTATAGGTTGATAATCTTAAAGTTAATAAAACAACTATGGTCATACACAGAAGACTCCAAAATTTGGATGACAACCCCAGCTATTTTGTGTTTTTCTTTTCCTTATCAGTAAAAATAAATGAAATTGGTGTCCCTGTTTCATTTATTCTGGAAAATAGGAATACAAAGGATCATATAGTACTTGAAAACATATAATTAAAAGGAAGTAGGTTAAATTTCAGCTTTTTCCCTTCAAATTGAAATAATGCACATTAAAAATTATAAGACATTCGGGCTTCTTGATTCAGAAAGAAATATAGAAAAAAAACTGTGACTCATTTTTACCAATGTTCTATTCCAGAAATTTAAAAACAAGGCTTGGGGAGCAAAGGTCTGAACAAAAATGCCTTAACACATCTTTTTTCATCCTGGGGGTGGGAGAATATCAATTACTCAGAAGGGTGAGACCAAAAAGGAGAGGCAAATGGCAGGGGAGACATTTACAATACAAACACCTAATAAAGAAATTATCTGAACTCGATACTAAACTTTAAAGCAAGGAGGAAATCCAAACTATAATACAATTACTGAAAGAGTTATTTGAGAAATACATGTACTCACAAAGCACCAAAGAAGTTATTAGAGAAATACAATAAAGAGAAATTTTACCTTGTCCTCAGAAATTTTACCAGTGTTTTGGAATTTTTATGACATTTCATTTCAACAAACATCAAAGTAAATAAGAAAGAGGCACTATTACCCACCCTGGCTAAAATAATTACTACGGAAATTGTACTGGTTGAAAACACTAGTCTTATCTATTTGTGATCCGTTGGGTACTTTCAAAGGAATGGTAATTGTATTTCTATTAGAAGAAGAGAAGCCAGAGTAAAAGAAGAAAGTCCTCACCTGAGAAGTCTAGGATAAGTAAAATGACTCATCATGTGAAACTGGGGAAGACTCTTTAGTTTCTCCATTTCTAGTATCCAAAGCTCCACACCCACCTTAGTCATTTTTAATGAACCTAAGGATTCCTAGCTAGAATATATGTGTATGTATGTGTGTGTGTAAATATGTATGTGTGTATATATGTGTGTATATGTGTGCATATATATGTTTTTGTATGTAGATAGATACATAGACATATATATATATATAAATGGAGAGAGAAGATATATAGATAGATATTAATATACCTATAGATACAGATACATATATGTACACACATGCACATGGATATAAATAACATAAATATCTATATACTAATACATGTTTATGCAAATATATATACATATATGTGTGCATAAACACACACAAATCTACTGTGGACCTCTTCTAAGACACAGAAGTTGATATCTAAGGTAAATACAGAAATAGCAAGAGTGCTGTATCAGTTGCCCTTGATAAATTCAAGTTACCTAATCTCAGATATACTACTGATTATTCAAAGAAATTGCAGATGGGACTGCTTAGATACATTAGAAACACCACAGAAAATTAGATAAATATCACAAAACTGGAGAAAGACAAATGCCGTCCTGATTTTTTTTAGGGGGTGAGGTATGTGTTTTTGCATTTTTTGAGGGGGGGAACCTTAAGGACAAAATCTGCAGTTTTGTGATAAGTTTAACTTCCATTCCTGAAAATATTAAGTAAAGGATCATTAAATAAGTGATTAAGGACCATCTAGAAAAAGAGGTATTGCATATAAAGAGCCAGAGTAGCTTCATTAAAAATAAGTCATGACTGAATAGGGAAATTTCCTTTTTCAACAGGACTATCCAGGTGGTACAAAAGGGGAATAAGGTGGACTTAGTCTACCTAGATTCATTGGGGTGGCTAGGTGGCACAGTGAATAGAACACTAGCCCAGGAGTTAGGATGACATGAGTTCAAATGCGGACTCAGACACAACACTTACTAGCTGTGTGACTTTGGGCAAATCACTTAACGCCAATTACCCTGCCCTCCCCCCTCCAAAAAGCAACAACAACAACAACAAAACAAATGTATATTATATTATATTTCTTGCAAACACGGACAGGTAAGGATTACGTGATAGGTAGATTTGGAATTGGGTCAATGGCTAGTCTCAAAGAATTAATGTTTCTAAGTTGATACAGCAAGAGGTCTCCAAAGGAATATACTAGGGACCTGAACTTGTGCCTGTACTATCAACATTTTTGTCAATGACTTGGATAAAAGCATAGACAAAATGTTTATTAAATTTAAAGATGACACAATGCTGGGGTAGCTAAATACACTGGATGACAAGAATCAGGATGCAAATGGATACTGATAGGTTAAAATAAGGGCTGAAAAGGTGAAATTTGTTGATAACTAGTATAAGATCTTATACCACAGCATGCGCAAGTGCATGCAGATGCACACACACACACACACACACACACACACACACACGAAGTTTTGCCCATAAGAAAGAGGAGGTATTGTTAGACAGCAGTTATTATGAAAAAAAGATTTGAGGGCCTTAATGGACCATAACTTCAAGATGAGTCGGCACTTTTAGAGGATTGTAAAAATGTTCATGTGAACTTGTGTTGCCGAGATTTAAAATACCAGGATTACGGAGATGGGACTACTGTCATCAGTCCAGGGTAGATCCCATCTGAAATATTATGTTCACATACATGATCCATAACTTAAGAAGAATATTGACAAACTAGAGATTTTAGAGGAAGGCAATGAGGGTGGTGAAAGGTTTTGAATACATATCATAGCAAAGTGAGTTGGAGAAACTAAGGATGTTTATTTTGGAGGAGGGAATACTCAGGAGGAAATGATAGCCACCTTCCAGTATTTGAAGGGCTCTTATGTGGAGGAGAGATTAACAGATACATTCAGCTTTGCCCTAGAGGGCAAAACTAGAAGCAATGGGCAGAAGATACAAAAAAGCAAATTTGGACCTGATCTCAGGAAAACATTCCTAACAATTACGGCTGTTTAAAATTGTCCTTGGCTGCCTTAAGAGGTGATGATTTTCCCATTCTGTGGAGGCTTTCAAACAGAAGCTTAATGACCACTTCATTATGGTATAATCAAGGTTTCTTTCATATATATTCGAGACAAAACGGCAAATGAAGTCCCATGGAACTATCTCTCAAATTCTGTGCTTCTGTGAAAAGACATAAAAATCAATCAGGAAGAAATGGAATAATTTTAAATGTACATGGGTGATTCATTATTTGGAAGACTCCTACTACTACACCTCTCATAAAGCAATGAATGCTTTTCTAATGCAAATATCCACCCTCTAATTTATCATTTGTGTAAATACCAGTATTTTTATGCTGTTCTTCCTTAAGGTGGGGCACACCCACATTGGTACTTATAGGCAGGATGATTTTAATAGATTTTCCTCTTACTAAAGTTTTACAAATTTTCTTTCTCTAGTTAATAGCTGTGTATTTCATAGCATCCAAAGGAATAATGATACCATTTAGCTACTTTTTCTTTTTTGCTTTTTGAAGGGCAATTGGGGTTAAGTGACTTGTCCAAAGTCACATGGCTAGTAAGTGTGCCAAGTGTCTAAGATAGGATTTGAACTCAGGTCCTCCTGACTCCAGGGCAGGTGCTCTACTCATTGTGCCATCTAGCCACCCCCTTTAGCTACTTTTCTATCTTACTATAACCATACTATTTGTTTTTCACACAGACAGTCCTGGGCATGGATGACAGCATTGCCAAGACAAGAGCAAATTAACTCATCCCTCCCCATCCCCTGATAAAAAGTTACCTTTTTACTATATTGATCATACATTCACAAGTGGCTTGAATAACATGCTCCATAAAAATTAGGTTTATTTCGTTCTACTCATCCTAAACCATTCATCCTAAATTGCAAATTGGGTGGCACCTTAATTGAGCAAATGCTTGCTGAGAGTCTATGCTATGTTTTTCAACATCTATGCCTCTGCTTATTATAATTCTTTAACTTGGAATACCATACAAATAACCTTTGCATATTAAATTCCTATTCAGCCTTCAAGATCCAGCTCAAATGTCATTTCTTTCAAGCAATCATCTGCAGTCTGTCTCTAATCTACTCTTACCTGTTCCCGAAAGTTTACCACGTATACAGGTCTGCTTTAGGGGAACTTTTCATGAACTTCTATCACAGAAACTGCAGGGGCATAGTGGACAAAGGAAAACATGGATTCAAATCCTCTCTCTACATATTGTCTGCAAGATCCTAAACAAAGATCCTAAACATCAGTCTGGCAGCAAGTTCTCTAAGAAAATAACCTGGACAATTGCTAATATTTACATAATGCTTTAAAGTTTGCAAAGTACTTGACTTGCTTTATGTCATCTGATCCTCACAACAACCCTGTGAGACAGGTGTGATTATTACAATATTTTACAGATGGAAAAATTGAGGCTCAGAGACATTAAATGACTTCCAGTATTCCCAATTCCAAGTTTAACACTCTATCCACTGCACCATCTTGTGGGAGAAGTATTAACGAACCACTTCAGATCTGCATTCGAAGTATTCTCGCTAGGTATCCCCATGAAATTATTAAAAACAAGCCGCCCCCACTAATGAAAAAAATGCTTATTTGTGTATTTCTCTTTGCTAAAGACTGTAAGGTTCTCCAAGACTGGGAACTTTGAATATTCCTATCTTCGATCAGTGTCTTGAAGGGAGAATTGAGAAAAATAAACATCTGTTGAACTGGATATTTATATATGGGGTTGGGGGTGGAGGGGTATGTGTTTCTAATAAACATATGAAGCTCAAAATAATTTCTTACGGGAAAATATGACCAACATATGTCAATGAAGGAGATTAGATTAGGAAATACATTTTTGTTTTTACATTGCAAAAATCATTATTAGTGTTCTTTTTGTTTGCCTAGAAGTTTACTTAGAACACTGGAGTAATTGTCCTATAG
The DNA here is from genome assembly GCA_028646575.1 of Pseudocheirus occidentalis. Classification (NCBI taxonomy): domain Eukaryota; kingdom Metazoa; phylum Chordata; class Mammalia; order Diprotodontia; family Pseudocheiridae; genus Pseudocheirus; species Pseudocheirus occidentalis. The sequence goes on from CM053598.1 coordinate 195,423,424, forward strand.
ACATACTGTCTATAGTTTCCTTTACTCCAAGCTATATAAAGCAGTGGGACTGAAAAAATTGAAATGAAGGTGGTGGGGGCAGAGAGAGTGTAGAGGGAGTTGGGATCATGTAGAGAAAAAGAATCTGAAACAAAACCCCCAAAGCCAATATCTTGGAAGCATCTGCTTGTGAATTATTTCGGCCAGTTTCCTGTCAAGAAAAAGTTGGCTAAGATACGACTTGGTTAAATCTCACATAGCCACAGATGGTTTTGCCTTAAGATTTTGTTTCCACACTCTAAAGTAACAAGACTCTCAAAAGAAGGGAGTTTGTGATGTAGCTACTCTGACACCTAGTGCTCTATCCAAGTTAAACAGCAAATTTCAAAAAGGTATACAAAGTAACGGACAGAAAAAGGTCATATTTCAAAAAAAATATTTTTTGAACTGAAATACATTGCCACTAAGATGCAGCGTCCATCTATTCACTCAGTCTAGTCATCAGAATTGATCACAGGTATTAATACAGTGGTCAGTTTTCAACCATTTTCGAAAAATGGTAACATTTTACAAGCTGAAAATGAGTTTAGCACACGTATCTTTAAAAAAAACCCATTTTTATGCTTTTAAAACATGAAATGCAGTTAAAATATTTCAAATATTTGCTTGATGTAAATGTAAGTATGGCAAACCAAAAAAAATGAAATCATCTGGAGCTGGAGAGAAAAATAACCACCAGTGCACTTTCTGTCTTCAAAGAGCAGAGAGAAGAAAGTAAACAAAACTTAAATAGATACTAGAAAGACTGATGTTTAAGAAACCATTTTGCTTTGACAAGTTATAATGTTATCTTAAAATCAAAGAACATTTTCTTTCAAAATACAGTTTTTATCATTTTGTCCATGAGTCATTACTGTGTTTAAAACACACAAACAACAATAACATTCCCTCACGTTGTACAACTACTTTGGGAGATTCTGGTACAAGTTGACTATTGCACTACTTCTTTTGTGGTTAAACAAATGATACAATGAGAAACTATTCCATTATGGCAAAAAACGTGGAAAATTCCCTCTATGATTCAATTCTTTTTCAAAAGCTGATTGTGTCTAAAAATGTTTCTGGCTAAAATGACTTTACTGTGAGCAACAGGGTCTGAGCAGTAGGCCATTGCAGATACATTTTGATTATTAATTTTGGAGTAATAGACGAGAATAAAGGTCTATTCTTCAGGGAAGGTTTTAACCAAGGATAACAAAAAGAGAATTAGTCTAGGGACTACTGGAAATCAAGAATGAATGGATGTACCCCTAGTATTCAGGGTCAACCAATAGAAAAGTCATAATTTATTGGCAAAAGGAGGGCATTTCCAGTTAATATGGGTGTGTGAACCATAATATCAAAACCCAGCTCTCACACATGAGCTCCAAAAAAGGTCTAAAAAGAGCAACAAACTAATTTATGTCAAGAAATCTGAAGAGAAAAATACAGTAAGAACCTTCATGCATCTCAGGGTTGAAAGGAAAGACAAACAGCCTGCAAGCACTGGGAAATGGAATTCCACTAAAAAGCCAGCTGAGCAGGAAAAACAAAACAAAACAAAACCTCAGAAAGCCTTCAAGTGTGGACCAGAAATGCTCTAAGGGTACCTGACGCCTACAATACTCCATATTGTGAGGCCCAGAGAAAGAAGCTTCAGGGTGCTTGGAAATGCTCAGAACTCTGATTGACCTGATTAGGAATGGTAGGACAGGAGGTGGCAGTACTCAGAGTAGAGAAGAAAGAAAGAAAGAAAGAAAGAAAGAAAGAAAGAAAGAAAGAAAGAAAGAAAGAAAGAAAGAAAGAAAGAAAGAAAGAAAGAAAGAAAAAGAAATGTCTATGGCATTCTAAAAGGAGAATCCCCAGGAGGTGCTAAAAACCACAGCACTTTGAACCCTGACTACTAGGAGGACTGAAACTTTGTAATGCTGAGCACATATATATCAGGAAAGTGGAAATCAACAAGACCACAGAAAAATAAATGTCAGGACCAAATATAGCATGACCACACCATCTAGGAATAAAGAAGTAGGCAAAATAGAAACCAAACAGTTAGAAAAAATATTTATTGATCAAGTGAAGGCCAAGAGGTAAATCCTAAAGACAAGAATAACTTTATAGAAATAATAACTAGAACCTCACAAAAAGAAAAATGGTTTGGCCACAAATTCTATAAAAATCTCAGAATAAATCAAAGGAAAAAATAAAACTAAAAGCAAAATAAGTTAGCTGAAAGAGGGGATTGATTGTGAGGAAAATAAATAGCTTAAGAAGTAAGGCCCTAAGTCATATACAAGTAAAGAGTTCCAAATATTTAGAATAGTCTAAACAGAAATCGACTCCATAAAAAGTAAATATTAGAACAATTTCAAAATATTGGGGAAAAACAGAAAACATAAGGCATCTACTATCAAAACCAACTGATCTAGAAAGCAGACTAGAGCTACCTTAAGAATCATCTAACTCCCTAAAATTCATGATAAAAAAAGAAAGGAATTACCAAGATTATGAATAAAAGTTTCATAGATGCAATAGAATAGAGGACAAAGTAAAAACAGAAAGAATCAATAGGTCACCATTGGAAAAAACTGTGAAAATCAAAAACCCCAAGTGCTAGAATCAAAATGCAGAGCTTTTAGGTCAAAGAAAAAAAAAAGTACTACAACAAGCCAGAAAGAAAGAGTTTAAATACCAATTAAGCCCGGTCAGGATTGCCCAAGACTTGTCGACCATAGTCACAAGGGACAAAAATCCTGGGGTACACTATTCCAAAAGGAAAAAGAGAAAGACATATAACCAAGAATAAGTTAGTCCTACTAAAGTAAATATAATCTTACTGGCAAAAAAATGCACCTTTAATGAAATACAGAATTTTCAAGCATTCCTGCTGAAAAGATTAAAGCTGAGTAGAAATTTGAAATGTAAAGACAAGAATGAAGGGGAACTCAGTTAAATATGTTTAAGTAATTGGAATAATAATTAAGTACCTATATTCTAAAAAAGAGAAAAGATACAAATTTTCCTTAAGAACTCTAAAGTCAAGAGGAGTTATACAAGGGAGACAGAGGGCCTAGGAAAGTGTTGGTTTCTTCTGATGTTCTAAAGAGGACAAAGAAAGGGGAGGGAATAGTAATATACCAGAGAAGAAAAGAAAAAGAAAAGTTAGAATTTACTATTTCTCATAATTTAAGTGTGTAAGTAATGAGCATACTAATATGGAAAAAATTATCAACAATTTTCAATTGTAAGGGATGCAGTAAGTAGCAGGGAGAGAAGAGAACTATGGAGACAACAGTCACAAGTAAAACCAACATTAATTTCATGAAGCAAGGAAGACAGAGAGACAAAGACAGAGAGAGAGAGAGAGAGAGAGAGAGAGAGAGAGAGAGAGAGAGAGAGAGAGAGAAGAGAGAGACAGAGACAGAGAGACAGAGACAGAGACAGAGAGACAGAGACAGAGAGAGACAGAGAGAGAAAGAGAGAGAGACAGAGAG
>CM053598.1:195427435-195443699 GCA_028646575.1 Pseudocheirus occidentalis
GCAAGGCAAAACTGTTGCAATGGAGGGGAAGAACATGAAGGCAAAAGGTGATGGGTGAACTTTATTATTGAATTTGGCTTAAGGAGAGAATAACATACACACTCAATTGGGTATCTTACCCTACAGGAAAGTAGGGGGGAAGGGGATAAGAGGGGGGATAATTGAAGGGAGAGCAGATTGGGGGAGGAGGGTAGTTAGAAGCATTCACTTTTAAAGAGGGACAAAGTAGAAAATAGAACAAGTGGTGGGTGGGATAGGATGGAGGGAAATATAATCAGTCTTCCATAGTATATACACTATGGAAATATTTTGCTTAACTACACATGTACAACCTATATTGAATCACTTATCTTCCCAGTAAGGGTGGGTGACAAGGGAAGAAGTGAAAGAACCTGAAATTCAAATTTTTTAAATAAATTTTAAAAATATTATTATTTTTTACATGCAACTGACAAATAAGGTATACAGGCACTGGGGTATGGATATCCATCTTGCCCTACTTGAAAGTCTGAGGGGGTGTGGGGGAGGATATATGAGAGAGCAGATTGGGAAGGGGGTATTCAGTGGGAACACTATTTTGGGGTGGTGGGTAGGGGACAGATGGGGAAAAATTCATAACTCAAAATCTTGTGGAAATGAATGTTGCAAACCAGAAAATAAATACAATTTTAAAAATAATCCATCTCAAAGTCCCATCTATAGGTGGAGTGAGGACCAAGTAGATTGTGGAAATCAGTTTAGCAGTCTTCCACAGTTTTAGGGAGATTGCCCTCATACCAATATTGTTTTTTTTATTATATCATTGTGTACATCCCCTGGAAACTCTGAGAGAAATCCTTAACTTCTCAGATTAGGAACTTCATCCTACCATCATTTTGAAAAGCAATGTAGATTGAGAACTCTTGAGTCAAAGGCCCTCTCCATTCTAAATATGAAGGGTAAAGTAAAAATATTATGTATTTTGACAAGTAACAGATTGAGTATATAGGTGAACAGTTGCAAAAGGGAAGGAAAAAGAATTTAAAAATTCTTTATTTGTTTAATCATTGTCCCTTATTTATGTCCTGGTGACCTTTCTCATATGATATGGAAAGTACTTCAGCCTAGCCTAGTATATAGATGCTCATACTATGAACCCTTTCAAAAAAACAACTCTACAATCCCTTTGTATACATCAGCCAAGACTGGTTGAGACCGCTTGACCTCCAGGTGATACCTCCAAAAAATGCAAGATAGTCAAAGTGCATTATACTTTTGCTAAGTATACAAAGGTTACCTGAGACCTCAAAGAGTTCTTAGTATACTGCAAGGGTCATCAAAAGGCTCCCCCCACTACCACCCAAATATGTACTTTGTAACAAGCCTGCCAACCGCCAACTGAATCATTAGGTCAGTGCAGGTGCTCATTTTTTTGTGTGTCAACGTAAAATATGAAATCTAGGAAGGATGTTAAAGTTCACCATCTCTTCCATTTTCAGATAAGGAAAATGACATTCAGAGAAGGGAAAAGATTCCAGATCACAAGCTTTGTTGGGGAATGTCAGACCAAAGTCAGTTCTCTTGGGCCTCAACCTAGTGGTCTTGAAACAACAAAATGGTAGCCTCCCCATTATGGGCAACCAGATAGTGAATGGCATCCAGCTGTATCATTTTACTGAAACTTGGTCAGTGCCGCTTTTTATGTATTTCTTGCCACTGGACCTAGATGATTGGAGAGGAGAAAGTGAGGCTGGTGATTTTGCACAGCTCTCCCTCACTTAAATCTAATACACTTACATATTATGGCATGATGTCATGGTCCTCTTTGAGAATAAAGGACAAACAACAGCATCCTAAAGCACATTACAAGGGCTCTGCCCCTTTGTTGGAAGGCAATAACCTATTTTTAAAGGGTAAAGGGCATTTTGGGGTGGGGGGAATGGTTTCATTTTTTGAGAAAAGTGTTCACACACTGCTATCACCACATACGTAGTATGCGATCCTGGCCAGAATTACCACAGCTTCCACATGGATTCTCACAAATATAATTTTTGAGAGAGCAAAACAAGTACCAATCCTGTTCTTTCATTTGCTAAGCTAATCAGTGGATAGATGATCATATTTTCAAATGGGATAATAGCCTGGTTAAATGTTACAGAGCAGGAGAATAGGTAAACCAGTGATTGTGGCCCTAATATTTATGCTCAGTCACTAATAGGTAACACTGTCTTCCATGTTGCCGCTTCCATAAAATAAGAAGATAATAAAGAAAAAGAGGAAATAACAAGAGAGTCAAGAATAAAGTTAACTTTTAAAGAAATTGGGAATCATTTACCTTCTCTCTAGAAGTTCTAGAACTCATTTTCCCTTAAAACTCACTCAGACTGAAGAGCATCCAACTGTGACTGTTTAAGAAAAAGTTAACAGTCTCTGCTAGATTGCAATTAGTCCCTCAAGCTGCCAACTGTTGTGAGCAGTGGTATGTCCAAGGAAGAGGAGTTAAGTCTAGTGAGCGATACAACCAACAGCTGTGTAGCCAAGGGAGTGGAATCACAAGTGTGGGCTTCAGTCTTAGTCTCATCCTATCACCAGAGCCAGAAGGATGACATCTGTGGGAGAATATGTATCATCACGCTACTCTTGTCACAGCTGGATCATAACAGCAACAGCACTGAAACAAAATATGTCTATCTAGAAACATGTGGAACAAGTCCCAAACTGAATAACACTTTAGTTAGGAACAAGATATGGTCTCACTGTTTCAGTAAGTCAGCAAATGTTTATTGGACATTCATGATATACAATGAACTGCAAGGAGAAAGCTAGATTCTACCCTCAAGTAGTTGAGAGTCTAAAGGAGAACGCATGACAGAAAATATAAATCTTAAATTACATGTGAATACATACAAGATATAATTTTTAAAAATCCCCCACCCCCAGGAACATAGATAACAGTAAAATATCCTGGGATTTATGAAGGGAACAAAATAAAAGGTGTGAGGTCTGGGAATGTTGACAGTAGATGCAATGAGTAAATATAGAAAAAACATAGAAATGTTTCTTGGAAGGAACACAGATAGAGAGGATTTGGAAGGGAATTTAAGATGAAAAATGTGCCCTGATCGTTTTGGGGTAGGGGTGAAGAAGGAACTTTGAATGGACCCAAACCAATCTATGGAAGCCAGAAACCATAGAATAGAAGGCACCTCAGAGATAATCTAGCCTAAATGTTTCATTTTACAGATGAGGAAACTGAAGCCCAGAGAAGTTAGTGACACAACCAAGGTAAGAGCAACTTAGTGCCAAAGTCGGGACTAAAGCCCATTCATTCTTTAGACACCTAGTCTATTTTCATTCCACTGTACTTCTTTGTCATCACAATCAGGCACCCATGAATGTCAAACATAATCAGATTATTTGCAAATCCTTCAGCCATTACCCTCCAGAATGAAGCAGAGATGATCCATGAATAAGCAACTGCTCATTCAACCACTTCAGCAAATTCAAACTTTAACAACTCAACAAGGGTTTCGCTTCTCTAGGACTTTGGGTTCCAAAATGCCCACAGAAGGAAGTGAGTGAACAGCTGTTAATCATTTGTCTCTTTAAAGATGTACAACTTATACAAATCTATACACACAAATACAATATTGGGGGTATGTATGTGTTTATGTGGATAGAGAGATATATACACATATATATTTAAATAGTTCAAAAAAAAGAAGAAAAACTTGTACACATAAGATCGTTTGACAAGTGTGTCCAAAGGGATATTTCCCAGAAGGAAGATAAAATTGGCCAGGTTTTCTCTGCTAATAGAGAACACAATTTTTGTTTTATGTTGCTCAAGGAGATTCTCTGGTATTCTGTCTGAAAGTTTTGTTGTTCTTAGCTCTACTTTTCACTCCAACTTTTCCTTTTTAAAAATAGCATTTAAGTCACTTGTCTCAAAGCACAGATAATTTACAGAAAGATTAATTAATTTGAATACTGGTAGAAAATAATTTGATCTCAGAAATGTTCAGTTTCACTTCAGTAAGATAGGGATAAGAAGTACTGTATGCCTTAGAAGCAGGAGGCAGGAGGAAGCATTAAATGAATTCTAAAACTCATGATCATGGAACACTCAGAAAATAATACTAATGTAAATACCATTATTTTATTTTAATTCATTTAACGTCAATTTTTCAGAAAGGTATGAACTGAGGTAGGCAAATATACTAAAATAATCTTTTGCTGAGATCAGTGGCCTAGGTTAAATTCTGAACTCTCAAGCAAACTTTTGCAGAAGGAATTATTCTCCATCAGCATGCACAAAAAAGATTTGCCATATGTGAAGCAATGCCTAGCATTGGTAAAGCAATCTTCTGGCAAAAGAGCAAATGTCGGGGTGGCTAGGTGGCGCAGTGAATAGAGCACCGGCCCTGGAGTCAGGAGGACCTGAGTTCAAATCTGGCCTCTGACACTTAACACACACAGAAAAAAACTAGCCATGTGACCTTGGGCAAGTCACTTAACCCCAACTGCCCTCCAAAAAGCAAAAAAAAAAAAAAAAAAAGAGCAAATGTCTAGAGTCCTACTCTTTGAACAAGATTTTGTATTCTCTAAACAATGCATAGAAATTATAAGACATACCTAAACTCGCTACCTTTCTCTCCCCACTCACATTTTAAAATGAATCACTACTATTCAATACAAGCTCCACTTTAAACCACAAAACTGTGATATTATAAAATAAAGTCCGATGTGTTGGGGAGAGCAAAATGTCCTTATGTATTTATTTATTAACGACATTGAAATATCTCTTTGCCCTGGATGGTTGCTTTCCTTAACTCCTCATCCAGATTTTGCTTATATTATGACCATTAATACATGGTAGACTGAGAAACAATCAAATGATATAAATTAATAGAATCAGAGAATTTTAGAGTTGGAAGGGACCTTGATGGCTATCTAGCCCAAAACATGCCTGAAAGGCATCCCTACTATAATATACAACATGACATATCATCATCCAGTCTTTTCTAAATGCCACTGAGGGGGGAAACACCACACTTCTTAAGGTAGCCTATTTTACTTCAGGCCGCTCTAATTTAGGAAGATTTTGTGGGCATCAAATATGAATTTGCTTTAATTTAAAAGGGTCTTTGACATGAAACCAATGCCCTCCAGCATGCAAGAGACTCTCCTCTGATAGTTTATTAATGTCCATTTTAAAGATTTTGCCCAGAAATAAACAATAATACTCCAGTCATGGTCTGATCAGAGCAGAGTACACAGATGAGATCAGCACCCTTTTAATGAAAACAATGTATGGCAATTTTATGATCACATTAGCTTTTTTGCTATCACATCATAATGCTGATGCAATCCAAGTTTTCAGTCTACCAGAATTTCCCCATTTTAAAGGTAATTTTTTGTCTCTCTATTTCTCTTATGTATTATACTTGAGAAGTTCTGGTTTATTGAAGCCAAGTGTGACACATTTAACTTTATTCAATTTAAATTATTGAATTATTTCTATTGAATATGATATTTCAAATTCAATCCAATGCTTTAACCCATCAAGAATTCTTTGTATCTAGACTCTCGAATCCAATGTGTCAGCTACCCTTCCCAGTTCAAATCAGATAAACATGTCATCTGTGCCCTTGTCCAAATTGCTAATAAAAACATTAATTAGCACAAGCACAAGCACAGATCTCTGGGGTAGCCCCTTAGAGATTTTCCAATACTTGACATTGATCCATTAACAATTACTCTTTCAATATACCTTATAGAGAGAGCTAGGTCATCATGACAGCTATTTGGAGGAACTGAGAAAGGTGCTACTACCTCCATATTTAACAAGTGAAGAAAGTAAGCCCTAGGTCATATGGCTAGTAAAGGATGGAATTGGGACCAAAAATGAAGTTTCACAAATCTAGTGCAATGTATTTCCATGGTGTCGTGCTGGATCGAGGTGCTAACACAGATTCAAAGAAGTGTCCCAGTCTCATACTTCAAGAAGCTCACATCATCACAAAATCTCCAAGTAGGAAGTGAGCTCAGAGATTATCTAATACACAGCCCATGACTGAAGAAGTTACAACACACTGCAAATTGGTCATCTAATTTTTCTCCTAAGGTCCCTAATGAAGAGGAACACACTAATAATCCTCAAGCAAACATTTCCATTTCAGAGAACCTCTGTTAATTAGGAAGTTAATATTTACCTTAAGCCTTAATTGGACCCAGATTGATCATACACATTTGCAGTCAGTTGTTAAGGACATAGGGGAATGAACTGAGGGCTCAGAGGGAGATGGTCTTTGACTAATGTTGACCAGAATGTGTTGTTCAATTTATATAGTTCTAGGCTAATATTTCATTTTTGAAAATATATAAATGTTTTTGCTTAGAAATCTATTTGCAAGTTGGCTCACTGGTTAAGTACCATGCTAATAAGTCCAAGATCCTCTGTCCCATGGCTACAGATGGCACCCATAAGGCCAGCCAGATGTCTCATAAATGAATGTTCCTGTTTTAAGAAAACCAGGAAAAATGTGTGGATGGATCTAAGCAAATCTATCATCACTCTTGGAAAATCTAACACAAAGCATATACTTGACTTACTAAAGGGGTCAAAATATAGTGGGCCAGTAATTAGTGAGCATGTGAAAGATTCATGGGGTTTTAAGAAACTCAAGACTCAATGAGTCAACAATAGGATGTGGTAGAAAGAAAGAAAGAAACCCCTTATATGATGTTACATTTTGTGAAAAGAATATGTCCACATATATGTCTTCTACTATATTCCATTTCCAAAATCTCCTTCTAATATCAAGGTAATCCTGGTTTATTGGATGGTTGTACAGTCTAGTGCCAACTCGTGTGGAAATTCTTTGAGGAGAAACTCAGAAACATGGAATACAGGCCCATACTATGTGTCTGTCTTCTTAACATTAGGTTAGCAGAGTGAAAAAAGTTTCATCACCACATGCCAGGATACCAGGGGATGAATTTTTCTGTCTGAGAAACACTTAATCAAGTTGTGATTGTTTTACTGGGTGGAAAAAATACCAAGGCATAAAAATCAGAAAGCAAAGTAGTGTCCAGAACAAGAAGCATAACATTCCCACTTGACTTTGCAAGTCAAGCTATGTTTCTCTGGATGGCCATATTCTAGTCTAGGTGTCATATTCTAAAAGAGCTATTGACACCTTTCCCAATGATATCAATGTTTGGGACAACAGACTGTTCCTAAAAGGAACAACTGAATTTTCAGTGGGATATTTGTCAGGATGCCAAAGAATGAAAGAAAAATAAGGAAGAACACAATCGTATAATTAAAACATAGAAAAGACAGTTGGATTTTTATCTGATGAATTTTCTATTTCATGGGTAATATATTCTTAATTACACCTGAGAAAACTGAGGCAAAGAGAGGTAACATCTTGCCCGGTGTCACATACTGTATATGCACTTTTTACTAACCCTCCACTTCCCAATTGTTTTCCTCTGGGGCTGCGGTTCTAAAACTCTGATCAACTGTGGATGGACATCAAGATGATGATGCCTGTAGACCCTTCCAAGGTGTCTATTTTCATAATAATACATTTTTTTCAAATCCTAGTTATGATATTTATTTTTAATTGTTTATTTTCAGCTTTCAACATTCATTTCCTCAAGATTTTGAGTTATCAGTTTTATCCCCATCTTTCCCCTACCCTCTACCCCCAAATAGTGAGCCTACTGGATAACCCCCCCATCTGCTCTCACTTTTATCCTCCACCATCCCCTCTAAGTTTCTCACAGGACAAGATGGATTTCTATATCCCAGTGCCTGTATAACTGCATATCTTATTTCCCAGTTGCATGTAACAAAACATTTTCTTAACATTTGTTTTTAAAACTTTGATTTCCAGAGGCTTTCCTTCATCCCTCCTCACCCAACCCAACTGGGAAGATAAGCAATTTAATATAGGTTGTACATGTGGAGTTATGCATTATGTTTCGGTAGTAGATACATTATGAAAGACTAACCATATTTCCCTCCATCCTATCCCACCCCCCACTTATTCTATGTATGTATGTATGTATGTATGTACGTACCTATCTATCTACACACTCACATATGTATTTAAACATGCATAAACTCTCTAATATAAACATATATGTATGTATGCACATACATATTGCATTCAACTGTCCTCATACTGAGAAAAGTCTCATGAGTTACAATTATCATTTTCCCATGTCAGAATGTAAATAGTTCAACTTTAATAAGTTCATTATGATTTCTTTTTTCCTGTTTACCTCCTCATACTTCTCTTCCTCAGGTATTTGAAAGCTAAATTTACTGTTCAGCTCTGTTTTTTTCATTAAGAATGCTTGAAAGTGGGGGGCAGAGTCAAGATGGTGGAATAGAAGCAGGAAAACTCTGTGGCTCCCCCATAATCATCTCAAATAACTATAACATATGACTCTAAACAAATTTTGGAGCTGCAGAAACCACAAAGTAAGAGAGAGAAACAAATCTCCCACTGAAGGCAGGTTGGCAGGTTGGCAGGAAGGGTTCATTGCAGTGTGCTGGGAGCCAAGCCCAGCCCTGTGTGAGGCCATGATTTTAGCCCCAGGGTGGCCCAGACCATCCATGACTGGAGCATGTGGGAGAGTGGATCACCAGAATCTATGGCAGTTTCCAGAATTAACAACCCATAAATGCCAAAGACAAAGAATAAGACCAGGGGAACTTTGCTAAATCTGGGGGAGTAGGGGGGAAGAACGTTTTTTTGTATGTGGGTCTTGTTCTTCATTTGATTTTTTTTTAAACTAGCTCTGTGACCACAGAGTGTGGTCTGGTCTCTGACCCCAGAGCAAGAAGTAGAGGAGGTGTGACAGTCCTGAACCCACCTCAACGTGGCTGCTTTGGAGCAACCAGCCTGCAGATCATAGTGGGAGGCAAGTGACCATTCAGAGGATAAGCACTCTTGCCTTAACCTGCCTGGATCTAGATCGTGGTCTTGGGTGGTGGTCTTGATGTTTGTAACCAATGAGCCAAAGCTGGTGGGGGCTTTAGAGACAGCACCCTCCTAATAGCTCTGGCAGCTGCAAAAAACTCCAGCAATTTGGGACAAAGCTCTCCCCTCTGAAAGCAGAATTCTATTGTGGCAAAGAGCTCAAAAGTCAAGTAATTGACTGGTAATATGAACAAGCAAAGGAAGCACAGCAAGCACAGCCATATAATTTTAGATTCCATTTTTGCGAACAAAAAGGATTAAAGCATGGAATGGGAAGAAGACAGAACAATCAGAACTCTTGCATCAAAAGCTTCCAAGAAAAAATATAAACTGGTTACATTCCATGGAGGAGTTCAAGAAGGATTTTGAAAATCAAGTAAGAGAAGTGGAGAAAAAAATTGGAAAGAGAAATGAGAATGATGCAAGCAAATCAAGAAAAGAGAGGCAACAACCTGACTGAGGGAAAAAAAACCTTAAAAATAGACTAACTCAAATGACAAAAGAGGCCCAAAAAGCCAATAAGGAGAATGCCTTAAAAAGCTGAATTTGCCCGAAAAAGAATTTCAAAAGCTCACTGAAGGGAATAATTCCTTCAGAATTAGATTGGAGCAAATGGAAGTGAATGGTTTTATGAGAAATCAAGATACTATAAAACAGATCCAAACAAATGGAAAAAAGAAGGCATTGTAAAATATCTCACTGAAAGAATGCTTGAAAGTCCTCTATTTCATTGAATGACCATATTGTCACCTAAAGCACTATACTCACTTTTGCTGGGGAGGTGATTCTTAGTTTTAATTCTAGCTCCTTTGACCTCTAGAATATCATATTCAAAATCCTTCAGTCCCTTAATGTAGAAGCTGCTAGATCTTGAGTTATCTTTATTGTGTTTCTAGAATACTCAAATTGTTTCTTCCTGACAGGTTGTAATATTTTCTCCTTGACTTGGGAACTCTGGAATTTGGCTATGACATTGCTAGGAGTTTTCTTTTTGGAATCTTTTTCAAAGAAGCAATTGGTGAATTCTTTCAATTTATATTTTGCCTTTTGGTTGGAGAATATCATGGAAATTTTTCTCAAGAATTTCTTGAAGGATGATTTATGGGCTCTTTTTCTGATCATGGCTTTCAGGTAGTCCAAAAATTTTTATATTATCTCTCCTGGATCTGTTTTCTAGGTTAGTGATTTTTACAATGAGATATTTCACGTTGCCTTCTACTTTTTCATTTGTTTGGATCTGCTTTATAGCATCTTGATTTCTCATAAAGTGATAACTTCCATTTGCTCCAATCCAATTTTGAATGTATTATTCTCTTGAGTGAGTTTTTGAAATTCCTTTTCCATCTGACCAATTTGACTTCTTAAGGCATTTTTCTCCTCATTGGTTGTTTGGGCCTCTTTTGTAATTTGGCTTAGTCTCTTTCTTAAGTATATTCTTATATATTCTTCAGAATTTGGGGGGGGTTTCCTTTAGCAGGTTATTGACTCCCTTTTCTTGATTTTCTTGTATCATTCTCATTTCTCTTCCAAATTTTTTCTCTACTCCTCTTACTTGATTTTCCAATTCCTACTTGACCTCCTCCATTGCCTGTAAGCAGTTCATATTTTTCTTGGAAGATTTTAATGCAGGAGTTTTGCCTTTATTGACTTCTTCTGGTTCCATGTTCGGTCCTTTTTGTCCACAAAAAAGGATTCTATGATCTGATTGTGTTTCCTCTGCTTGTTCATCTTGGCAGCCAATTACTTGACCTTTGAGCTCTTTGCCATCATAGAACTCTGCTTCCAGAGTGAAGAGTTTTATCAAAAATTGTTAGGGCTTTTGCAAATGTTGTCAGAGTTCCAAGGAGGGCACATTCTGTACAGGAACCATTCTGGCACACTGGTATTTCTCATTCCAGGACCACCGCTCTAGACAGAGACCTAGATCCAAGCAGGTCAATGCTAAAGTGATTATCCTCTGAATGGTTACTTAGTCCCCATTTAATTGCAGGGCAGGAGCTCTGAAGGAAGCCACTGGGCAGCAGCTGCAGCTGCCACACCTCTGCCACCTCTTACCCTGGGGGGAGATGGGTGTGGCACTCTTCTGTCACCCAGTTCCAATACAGTTCTCCACTGACCCTTTACTTTCTCTTTGGTGTTTATGGGTTGAGAAGTTTGGGAACCACCACAGAAGCTGGTGATTCACTCTCCTCAAGTCTGATCTGGCCAGTCTGTGCTGCTATTCTGGGGCCACCCTGAGTCTCAGACCAGATGGCTCACAAGTGACTGTACTTAGGTCCCAGCCCAGTGTAATAGACCCTTCCTGTTGCCTGCCAGGCTGCCTTCAGGGAGGAGATTTCCTTCTCTCTGTCACTTTGTGGGTTATGTACTTCTAAAATTTGTTTAGAGTCATATTTTACAGGTATTGGAGGTGGTTGTATGGGAAGCTCACAGAATTTCCTTCTTCTCCTCTGCCATCTTGGCTCCACCCCCCCCCAGATCTACTCTGCAAAGATGTTTTAATTTCTAATATGGTAAATATTGATGCGTTTAACCTACATCAAGAGAAGCTCATTGAACTTTTTGAGACTTAAACCTTTGATAATGGCTATTCTAGAGAATTTCTTTTATCTTTTAACCTCTTGCATTATTTCTTTTAGGTATCCACAAAGCTCTTTTTGTTCACCTCTAAGTCTGTTTGCAGTTATCATGGATTTACTCTTCCCTTCTATGTTGCATTTTGGGATATCTCTGGATCTATTATAATTCTTTATAACATATAATTATGCATTGTATATAGCACACATAATTATAATATGCAATAACACCTTATTAAGCACCTACTATGTGCCAGGCACCACGGTAAGCAAAATGGTAATCCAGTTTCTTTTACTTTCTCATCTCTCTAGCCTTAGTTTCCAACTTAGGGCTTTATGCCTTTATGCTAAGGTGAATCTCTACTCCCTCTTGCACTTCTGTATGGAGTGGTCTTTTGTGCTTAGTCTTCTTCCCAGTTCCCTAAAGTTCCTCTGGGGATAAATGAAATAGTGTAAAATGATTTACAAATCTTAAAGTACTCTGTTAATGTTAATCAAGTTGAAAAGTATTATGGGAGTAGTTAGGAGGCATAATGAATATAGCATGGCCTAAGAGTCAGGAGGACCTGAGTTCAAATCCAGCCTTAGATATTTGACACACTTATTACCTGTGTTACCTTGGGCAAGTCACTTAATCCCAACTGCCTTGCCTTTCCCCCTCAAAAAAAGTATTTACAATGTGTCAGGCATTGTATTAATTACTAGGAATATAAATACATAATGGTAATGTAATTTGAATTTGAAGATTCCTTTGTATTGGCCAAGGTAACAGGTACTTAGCACTTAATAATTAATCAAGCCTCAGTTAAATAAACAGAAAGTATGAATCCCTTTTGCTGATGTAACAGGAAGAGGTTGGATGAAATAGGAAGCTAATGCTGTCTGTATATAAAGAAAGACCCTAGCTGGGAAAGTCAGATCTTCTTGGAGCAAGGTCTGTGGAAGCAGAAGAGGAGCCTGGGAGGCTGAAGAGGAAAGCTCCCTCTCTCCCCCTCTGTCCCCTCCTAAAGAGAATGATTTTGATTTGGAGAACCTGGATGAAATGATTTTGATTCTGGGAACCAGCTGAAACTTTTGCTGAGTCTGAGGGTCAGACAGAGCTGCTAAGGAGCTGCTGAGGGTTTCGAAGGGCAAGCTGGAGCTGCTGAAGACTGAGAAAGCATGACTCTGATGCTGACATTTTGCATGCACCTATTTGTGGCTTTGTTAAGCCTTGACTTCCCAGGAACAGAGACTGTGAAGGATTTAAGGTGGACTGTACACTGTGAACTTCAGTGTAGAACAGGACCTGCAAGGAGAGCTGGACAAGGACCTGAGAGCTATCTGCCTTTGAACCAAGGTGACAGTTTGGTGAATCCACATAGGATCTGGGACCATGGTAGGGGATCCAGGGAATCTGAGAGACTTCCCTGAGCCAAGCTGGAAGAAGATTTTACTTGGATACTGTGTACTGACTGAGAAATTGTAATTTACTGGAGACCTAGGAGTAGAGGGTCTGTGTATTTTATGATGATTGAATAGTGAATGATGAAGGATGACTGAATGATTTGTTGATTAAATGATTGCACTAAATTATTGATGACTGAATAAGAGACTAATTTTTAACTTAGTGTGCTTCACGAGTGGAGAACTGCAGATATTGTACTTTATGTCCCTTAAAGAGGCAAACCTCCTTAAGGATGATTGAATGATTGAATGCTTGAGTTACCAAATGATTGTTCTTTGTTGAAAATTTTGTGACCACTGTGGTGGAAACTATATGGCCATTTTCAGTGATAAGTTGTTGTGAATGCTGCATTTTGATTATCTGTGATAAATTGTAACATTGTAAATGCTGTACCTTGATTTCTGTGAATGTTTTGCTCTGATTTGTTATGAAATAAATAGTGTTCACTATACTGTGTAATTATAACCTTGAAAGTTGTTTAGAGTAGCATTCTTCTAGAAAGCTGCTAGTGCTTGGCTTTACAAAATACAAGCAAAAAATGGCAGGTCTTACCCTCAGTCAGCTTACATTCTAATGGTGCAAGACAACACATAAAATATAAAAGGGAGATGGGGGGTGGTAGTGAAGACTGAAAGTCAGGAACAGAGCTGAGAAACTGGTAAAGGACTGAGCATAGGGATGGTCTGGGCACTTCCTAAAAATGGAGGTTCCCAAAGGAACTCACCAATCAGGAATGGGGGAATCATCTTAAATATTATTAATGATGTGGATGATAATGGTAATCAATTGCATTCAGAATGTTAATCATAAAGTGAATGTTATATAGTCATTCTGTTTTTCAAGATTCAGCTAATTTCATTTTTATGATGTTGTTGGTATTTCCAATACATTTCCAATACATCCTGAACATTTTTTAAAATGAAACTGTTGAAGATATTTACAAAAATTTAGAGTCACTTAAAAGAGTAAGATTGTGGTTTCCTTCATTTATCATCAAGGTATTTCATATCTTTATTCACAATTTTCAATATAGATATTGTCATCAATCCAAATCCACTTTTACTTCAAAGTGTCCAGATAAATTTGTGATGCAGCATGAAATAATGCATAATGAGCTGGCCCTGGGATAATGAGGATCTGGGTTCAACCTCACCCTCCAACTACCTCCATTAGCCTGGGGAACTCACTAGAACTCTGAGGTTCCCAGGAAACTCTCCTAGGACAGTAAGTTGAAGGACAGTTGCCTAGCCTCATTGAAATGGTGAGTTTTCAAGGTGTGAATTCTATAAAATAATAGGAAGGATTAACATTAATATAGCATTCTAGGTTTACAGAAATACCTTCCAAAATATGACAACAAAGACCATGTAATGGGGTGATATAGGATGTGTTGAATGAGTTTGCAGGATCTTGTCAGGTTCTCCATCGTCTTCAAGAGATACTGAGTGTACAGGCAGCAGTTAACCTCAACATATGTTATTATTATTATCATCATTATTATTATTATTATTATTAATATTATTATTATTATTATTATTTACTCATTTGAGGTGACTGGTGGTAAAATTTGGATAAAGTACTGGGTCTGGAGTTGGGAGTTAAAACCCGGCATCAGACAATTGCTAGCTGTGTGACCCAGAACAAGTCACTGAATCTGTTTGCCTCAGTTTCCTCATTTGTAAAATGGGGATAATAAACTACCTTGCAGGACTGTTGCAAGGCTCAAATGAGATAATATGTGTAAAAAGGTTTTTGGACAGTGTGTAGCATATAGTAGCAGTTACTATAGAAATGCTTATATGCTTTATGAGAACTCTAAGGCCAGTTGACTTAGAATTGCTCTTTTCTGCAAGTCTCTCTTCAAGAAGTCACCATGTATGGATATATGGGGAGGTTGTATATACAAGGTACAAACATGGAGACAGAGATTTCAGGATGAGGATTACTTATCACCAGGAACTAGACCCAATAAAGTTCATTATATAGAAGCTGAAAATCACTCAATAAATCTTCAAGCTGAGCGCTGTGGCTCTGACTCAAAAACACTAAGCAGTCTCCCCAGACACTGATTTTCAGTTTCCTTTTCCTCTAATGTTTAGGTTCTTTGTTAGCCTGTGGCAAAGGCCTCACCTCCAAAATTTCCCAAACTTAAAACTGCAAAATACACTGTCTTTACTATCTCTATATTGTTTTTCTCAGCTGCCCCTTCTTCTGAAGATGAAGTAACCTATTTCATCTGGGACAGAGAAAATAATAAGGAATGAGTCCCATGAATACTCACTACTTACATAAATGCATACAGGTATTTTGGAATGGTATTTTCCATAGCAATCTTCCTAGGCTTCTGTAACAGTAATCAATTTAACAAATACTTAGCCCTTATTAACTTAGGGCTAAGTATGGAAGGTGTGAGCTCTGCCTCCTGTTGAGAGGGCATGAACTCCCCTGTTACTGACATGGCAGAAGGGGGTTGGCTGAGACAAGAGGCCAGTGTGTGTATATAAGAAGAGTTCTAGAGACAGAGAGACAGGACTGGGAATTTTCCTACTGGTGGCTCCTGTTGGAAGAATCCAGAATGTCCTGGCATCTGGGAGCTGGGCTGCTGGACTGAAGAACTGAGTTGGAGTTTTCTTGAGAGAGAAAGAGAATTTCTCTCCCAGTATCTGGAAGCTGAATGAGAACTGAGTTGGAGTTTGGGGTGAAGGCAATTCACCAGAATCTGGTGAAGGCAACCTGGAAGGCTGAGAGGGCTTGCCTGGAAGGCCGAGATTTCTCCTGGGTCCTAGGGTGTAATGGTAATCAATTTGTTTGATATTTAGGGCTAAGTGGATAGGATACTTAGGGCTAAGTAGATTGGATATTTAGGGCTAAGTAGATCAGATACTTAGGGCTAAGTAGATCAGATACTTAGGGTTAAGTAGATCCTAGTAACTTAGGGCTAAGTATAGAACTCTGTCCATTGGTAAAAGGTGTGAATTCCCCTGTTGATGTGGAAGAATGCTATTGGCTGAGACACTCCCCTGTTGACTTGGGAGAAGGCCAGTGCTTATAAGCAAGAGAATTTTGGAGAGACAGACAGATTTTGGAGTTGGCTCCTCAGTAAAGGAGGACTCATGGAGACTGAAGTCAGCAGAGAGGGAGAGAGAGAGAGTGTTCCTTTCCCAGTATCTGAAAGCTGACTGAAGAAATGAACAGGATGGGACTTTGTTTGCTGGTGGCCTGGCTGATCCTTGAGTTCCAGGCAAGAGAAGTCCTGAAGG
>CM053598.1:195444199-195473825 GCA_028646575.1 Pseudocheirus occidentalis
ATTGTGAACTGTTGAAACTGTGAAGATTGTACTGAACAAAGATTTGTAATGGAATAAACTGAGTGTTCACTAATACTATGTAATCCGAATCTTAAAAGCTCTTCACAGTAGCATTCCCTCAGGAATCTACTGCTGATTGGCGTTACAGATCAAATGTTTAAAAAATTGTTTTTTACAAGCAACTGGGAAGTAAGATATACAGGCATTGGGGGACTGAAATCCATCTTGCCCTACTAGAAAGTTAGAGGGAGGATGGGGGAGGCTATAAGGGAGAACAGATTGAAGGAAGGGGTATTCAATAGACATGCCATTTTGGGGTTGGGGGTAGGGGAAAGACAGGGAGAAAATTTGTAACTCAAAATTTTTTGGAAAGGAATGTTGAAAACTAAAAAGATTAAAAAATAGAAAAAAAGTAATTGCCCAATATTTTCTATCCAGTTTATTTGTTTGCTATATGGCTTTCTGTTCTTTTATATAATTTCATAGTGTTTCCAAAATGTTTTAGAAATATTCTTTGACAATACTCTTGGAGATCTAAATCCACTATTCTGACAGTAAGATATTGTAGGGAAAACACAGAAGCTTAGATAACTAATCATTTTCTAATCTTTTTCATGCAGATGAATCTGTAAAGTGAGAAAACTGGGAAAGAATGATAGCTTAATTTTGTGTGTAAAAAGTAAGATGCACACATAAAAGTTTATACTTACGTGATGTCCCTCCAATCCCAACACAAATTTAAATGATGGTGTAAAAATAAATTACTTTGTTTCTGAAGCTTAAATATTCTGGCCACAGAAAGAGAAAATGGGACTCATAGAAAATACTCTGATAGTGGAAAGATTGGAGGCAAAAGGAAAAGGGCATATCACATTTTAAAATTTTAGTGAAAAAAATCAGTAGGATATTACAAGACATTATGACTTGGAGTATAAGTGGCTTTCAAAAATGAACATCAACTTTAGCTGTTCAGATAATCTTAAAGAGTTTTAAAAAACAAGGGGTAAAACTGTGGAGGCATATCTAAAAATTGTGTACATAAGGAGCTGATTTGTTCAAATTTCAAACTAATATGTACAAGAGGATGGGCACATTATCAGCAAGACATGTATCAGTGTCATGTATCAGGAAGGGTTTTAAAAGTTCTAGAGCAAAATTAAAATAAAATCACCAGCAAAGAAATAGAACTGGTATCTTGGGGAAATGACATGTTACATATTTTAGAGAAAAGCAGGACTACCTGATTCCTCTCTTGCTTCTGTTTTCAGGAAGGAAAATGATCTTTAATCTTAAAAAGGGAACACCAAGATTTTTTAAGAGGAGAAAATGACTAAAATAGAAGAGAAAGTAGTAAAAAGAAAACAAAGTACTGAATTATGGCATACATACCAGAATAGTGAAAGAATTTAAAAATATTTGAGAAATCATTGAATATTGAATAGGTGCCAATATTCCAAAACTCTCAAAATGTCTGTATATTATAATGTTTAAATAAAAAATACATATATAGATTCCAGGATAGAAACTGTAGCCCCACAGTCTTCATATCAGTTTATCAACCACCTTCTGTAATAGATTATTAAACTAAAAGTTTATAAAGACATTGAAATGAAAGATGGTCTCTACAGCCTAGAGGAATTCATCTAAGAACAATAAAGGCTAAATTAAAGTCATTTATTAGGGAACTTCTGCACTGGCGTTGCAATGTCCTTCTTTACCTGGCCTGTTATTTTAGTTAGACTCCACCTATGCATTACCTATAAGATAAGCACTCACATAGTGGTCAGAAGAAGCAATTCAAGGACACTCTCAAGGTTTCTCTGAAGAACATTGAAATTGGATTGTATGACATGGGAGACACTTGCACAGGGCCACTGAACATGACATGCCCTTATTTTACAAGGTTCTGTGCTCTATGAGCTATGTAAAATTGAAGTAGCTTGAAAGAAATGGGAGATGTCCAGATTGAGAGAATCCACCCCAAATGTTCACATGTATTGTGCCCAACCACTGCTTCTGAACTTATATTGGTCTAATCAGCCACAGTTGTACATAGTGTAACTTGATTGCATAATGATATAATTTTGTGTGTGTAAACAAAATGTATAACCAACCAAACAATTCTCCAGCCATTTTATTCACCAACTTCAGTATCTATGATGCCATTTATCTTCTCTTGCCAGTGTCCCCTCAGGTCTTGAACCAGGATCAAGTCACCTGAACAGAATGTTGATCTACTCTCCCTTGCCCCACACACAATATTTATGAATCCATGCTTTCTGTTGGTATAGCGCTTAATACAGGCTCTTGGTTTTTCTTAAAATTCTGGTATCTTGAGTCCATTTTTGTTCTTTCTTCCTGCTATTTTTGGGATTTTCATCTACACCAGTTTGTAGATGGTGACAACAGCTTTGGCCTAGTGGTCTATTGTGTACACATAACAAAACTGGATGATCAGTGGCTCTCCTCTTTGGTATAAGGACCAATGGACAAATTTTCCACTGCTTCTCACTCTATGTTACAGGTGTTCCAAAAGTTTTAGAGAAGTTTTAACCTGTTAAACATTATGATTATCATTTTTATTGTTATTATTATCATTTTTATACTACACTAAAACATTTGGTACAATGTTTTCATTTGTGTTACTATTCATAAGAGATAAAATATTTGCTGTACTGAATAAGTAGAAGATATTCCAAGAATGTCAAATATTGAAGAACAGTTTCATTACTAATCCTGATATGGGAGTTGTGATCTCATGTTGTGTTAGGCATGGGGTCATATGTTTCTCCTAACTCAATGTGTTACAATCTCTTGATAAGTTTCCTATACAAATCAAAGTGCCCATCTAACCATTAACATTAACCTAACCTGCCTTAGGTAATTCATATCATTGTGATGCGCTTAAGTGCCAAGGATAGGCGTCCATAGTTATGTCCACAACAAGTCAGAGTCAGCTTTGAACAAAGGAGGTATATCTGGCTGAGCCATTTCTTAGATCTAGACTCCAGAAAGATTTGCCCAATAAGGACAGACTACTTTTGGATAAATTTACATTTGATCTTCACAGGTTCTTCCGTATTTCTACTACGGTACAGATTCTTTCCCACATCAAAGTCTTTGCCCTCTCCCGTTACCCTAGGGAAACAACTTTGGTCCATCCACTTCAGTTGGCAGGTTTCTTTTCCTTAGAGATGGTTTGATCAGCTTTTGCTGGAGGGTTCCTTTCCTTCTCAGATACGTGAAACTATTGCTTACATAACTGTTGTGGATGTGTATTATTGTCCAAGAAAGCACATTTTCTTTCTGATTGGGTAGTTATCTTGCGTACCTCAGTAGAGCTGAATGAAGGAAAAATCCTCTCAGTAGATATCTTTAAAGGGTAAAAATTTGTTATTCTTCCTCCACTGGAGATCTTAAGAAGGTGAGTGTCCTGGCTGGTAGACTAATGAAGCATGTGGTGGTGGTATAGGGCACATTTTGGTATCAGGAGAAGCCTGTATGCAAGAAGATGTAAATAGCATAGTAACTTACTACAAATGATAGTGATTTATAATGAAGAATTGATTATTGTCGTAAAAATGTCACGATTTAGGCTATATCTTTGATGTTTCTGGTCCTCATTGTCACTTCTTTATATCAGATATCCACCATGAATTTCACCAGAGGGTTGAGTGTGTTTAGATTTGGTTCTTTCAAAGTTAAGACAAAAAGCCCAGATTATCTGGTCTCACTTCTCTTCCACCTTTGGTCAGTCTCTCCATAGAGTGGCCATTAAATTTTTCATTTGATTATTGCTATATTTTGAAATGAAGTTCTTTTCTTCCCCCTCATTTTTCCTCTGTTAGTGATTTTCCTAAAGTGCATGTCTAATCATTTCATTCTCCTAATATTCTGTTGGCTTGTTATAACCTCCTGGATCATATAGAACGTCCTTCATTTCTCTTTGAAAGCTGTATATAACCCAGATCCATCCTCCATTTTCAGTCTTCTAACTTCCCTTCATGTACTCTCTGATCTACCTATACTTGCCCCAATATTTTGATGATCCTCATACAAGACATTGCATTTTCTTATTCTTTGACTTTTTACTCATTTTCCCCCACAGTTGGGATTTTCTCTTTTTTTCATCTTTATCTTTTCCTTCTATTTACTGCCTTAAAGACTTCACTTATATCAGGCAATTTACAAGAGGCCTTTCTGATGCCCCGCCCCGTCCCTGTCCCCACTACTAGTGCCTTCCCTCTGAGATGACTTTCCATTTTCTTTGTACATATCTTATATGTATGTATGTGGATATTTGTGTATATACATGTTTACTGGCATGTTGTTGTCCCATTAGAATATGAGGGCAGGGATTTCTTTTTTGCCTTCAATTGTCTTCCTACCAAATGGCAAGCTCTCTGGTACATAGTAGGTGCTTAATTGACGTTTCTCAAATGACTGACATAATTACCAAAGTGATTTTTCTTGATTGAAGATTGAATCATGATATTCCTCTAATTCAGTTGTTTCTTGGGTGACATATCAATTGGTCTAGTTGGCTCCTAAAGAGCTTCCCAGCTTCACTCATCTAAGTTATCTCTCCAGGCTCATTAGAGCACTCTGACTTCTGTTGAACTGGTCTTTTCTCTGTTCTTCACAGAGAGCATTCCATCTTCCTTCCCCATGATTTTTCCCTCCCCATCCCAAATATTTTGAGTGTACTCCTACCTCACCTCTGTCTCATAGTTTCAGTCTGTTCCTTTAAGTTTCAGCTTAAGTATCACCTTTTAGACAAAGATCTTCTTTGTCTCCTCCCCAATCTGCAGTATTCTTGTCCAATGAATGATAAAACCCTTAGCCACACTCCCTCTCCCAATTCAAATATATAAAAATTAATTCTTTAAATTGCTATCTTATGCTTTGAATGGATGAATGAAAAATCGTTTATGTCCTACCAGCTTCCAAGGCTTCACTCTGCAGATATCAGTGCAAAAGCAAAGCAGTACCCACTCTCATGGAGTTTACATTATCATGGTAAGACACAATACATGCAAAGACATGGTTGAGTGAGAAGTATTGAGTCTGAGAAGAGGAGTCAAAGGGCAATAGACTGACAAACCCTTTTGGGGGGTTGGAGTGTTGTTCTGATTTCTTACTGACTTGATTATTTAAAATATGCTTTTTTTTTGCTTTTTGGAGGGGCAATTGCCCAAGGTCACATGGCTAGATTTTTTGTGTTAAGTGTCTGAGGGCATATTTGAACTCAGGTCCTCCTGACTCCAGGGCTGGTGCTCTATGTAATGGGCCACCTAGCCAGCCCTAAAGTATGCTTTTCAAGTGCATATGAACTTTAACTAGATAATAAGAAAAATTTTCCTATTTGTTTATGGAAACCGAAGATGTTCCCCTTTTGAATGCTTTTATCAATAAATAGAACATTTATTAGGTGCTTAATCCCTTTACCCATGCAAATGAGAACACAAGTTGAATACATCTTAGAGACATTATTAAGTGATTTGTGTTTAGGACAATATTTACCAGAGTCCCTTGCCATGGTGCTGGATGAGTTCTTTTTCCTGATGGTTGTCAAGGTTCTAGCCCTGAAGACTTAATTAGCTGAGGATAATAAAGCTTGGGTTATTTATAAGAACTGCAACTCCTCCTAGATGATTATTTGAATTCTTTTGGGTAATGCAGAGGCAATGGGTAATTGTGCTTAGCCAAGGAAACCTTTGTCACCAAATATCTCAGTTATCCCCTAATATTGCTAAATGGAGCTACTTTTGGTAACTTTCAGATTGACAACTCGTGTTTTCTTTCCTTGTAACATTTGACCTAAACTACCTGAAGACATACCTGAATAAGGTCTTTTTCATGATATTTGCCAACTTTATGTTACAGAAATGTAAAATAGTAAATAGACATTTTAAAGAAGGTTTTTTAGTTATGTGTACGCCAGCTATCTCTTTATTAATCTGTACCTCCTTACTTTCCTTGCCACCTTCAAGGCTTAGATCCAGTCATACTTTGTGTAGTAAGAGACCTTTTTTAGTCTCTCCAATTATGACTGCCTCTCTGAGATAACCTTCCATTTACAGTGTACTTATCTTGTCTGTTATGTAGGTATTTGCAAGTCCTACTGGCACCCAAAATATAAATTCTCTAAAACTAGAGCCATCCCATTTTTCTCTCAACTTGTTCCACCTCCCACCTTCCCATCCTCTTAATAATTAATACCACTGTTCATTCTCCCAGTCACTGAAGCTCATAATGTTGGAGCCATAATTGATTTTTCCTTTTTGACAATATTTCTTGCACACTTTTCCTCATTTTTAATAATTTTGTCATCACCCTAGTACAAACCCTCATCAACTTATCATCTAACCTGCAGAAACTACAAATACTGCCAATACAAGCTTTGCAGTCTTCTTTTCTTCCCATGTAACATTCATCCTTCACGTTGTCATTATATTAATTCTTCTATTGTACTGTTTTGGTGATTTTATTGCTGCACACCAAATTTTTCAGTGACTTTCCTTTGCCATTAGGATAAAATATACACTCCTCTTCTTAGTATATAAGGTCCTCTAATTTTTCTTTAAGCCACGTTCTCAGCATTTTTATACCTGTTTGGTGAAGAGAGGGAGGAGAAATATAAGCATTGTCAGATTTTATATCCTTGGATTCATAGCTCACTGTGATCAACAAGTGCAACAATGAAATAAAAAGTCACTTTCCTCTTCAGAAGTAAAGCTATGGCAAATATGGACAGCATACTAAAAAGCCAAGACACCACTTTGCCAAAAAAAAAAAGGGTCCATATATTTAATGATATGATTTCTCTAGTAGTAATGTATGACTGTGAGAGTTGGAGTATGAGGAAAACTGAGAGCCATAGTATTGACACTTTCAAGTTGTGGTGCTGAAGAAGATTTTTGAGAGTCTCTTGGAAAGCAAGGAAATCAAATTGGCCAATACTTAAAAGAGATTACCTCACACTGTTTATTAGAAGGTTAAAAACTGAAGCTGAAATAGTTTGGCTACATAATGAGAATGCAGAACTCATTGTAAAAGACTTTGATGTTGGGAAAGATCCAAGGCTAAAAGGAAAAAAGGATAGCAGAAGATGTGATGGATAGTGTCATGGATACAATGTCTGTGAGCTTGGATAGACTTCGGGGGGTAATGGAGTATAGAGGGGTCAATTAGATCTTGAAGAATTGGACACGACTGCACAACAATAACAGACGTGTGACTTTTAAAATTTGGGTATGTATCATATACCCTCTATATGATTGTAAGCTCCTTTTGAGTTCCCTAAAATCATGTATTATATGTAGTAAGGTCTTATTAAATATTTACTAAATCTTTGAAATGATAAAACTTCCCCATTTTTCCCTCCTTTTCATGTAACTGTCAAGAGATATAAAGGCATAAGTTGGCTGACAACCAGACTTCTGAGTTAAATCAGTTATTCTTTTTGGGCCACGATTTATGGTTGGCCAGTGAGGCAATAGACTGCTCTGAGCTTCAGTGTTGCAGATGGTTCCCTTCTGTATTATGGATCTGGTCCAAATCCAAACCAGTGTTTTGAGTTAAAGAGAATGACAGCCTCCAGATTTATGCATATGACACTTCTTAGAATAATAAGAGTCAAATTTTGTCCTGAGAGCCATATGCAACAAATAGTGAGTTTTGTCTTTCCTTCAGGGTTTAGTTAGAAAGCTGCTTTATTGTGCTGTGTTCTAGTAATAGTTTCCCAGTTTTTTGGCAATCTGTGAAAATAACAGTCACTTCATTTCCCCTTGGTTGTTATTGTCTGCATGCTTTGATTAAAAGGAAATCTCCAGAGGCTCTTTAGTATATTTAGTAAATAAAAACTTGAAGTTCCAAGAATTTGGGGAACATTTTGTGTTTCTTTGTCAGATACTTGTGTCATGGCAGAAAAACCCATTTATTACAATTTAGAACACAAGTCAGCAAAACGTTTTACCCCATACTTTACCACAAGTCTAAGCAGGGAAAAGTATCAGTTGACACATGTAGATATATGTCTTTGGGGGAAAATAGAGACTTTTGGATGTAAGTCATTTGTAATAGATACTAATTATAATGTATAGGAAATGCATCATGATGCAATTTCACTAGTGGTGGTCATTCATTGGCCTTTGGGGCAGCTTCTTTTGTTTCTTGGGAGTGGACATAGAAACATTTAAATCCATTATATTGTTTTTGGCTCTGGTGGTTAAAGACATTGTGGATGCTGTTTTGTCTTTTGGTTTTCCAATTTGTGAGGCAAATCATATGTATTAGTTGCAACTGCCCATAGAAATGGTGACTTATTCTAAAATGGTATTACTCATTGTCAGGAAGAGAAAATACTCTCTTTCACTTCCTCCATACTTGCAATGTTTAATATTTGTCCTATATTATGAAATTTATCCTCACATTCAATCTTAGTCACTTGAGTAGGAAAATAGTAACTTATCTTTTATGTCTTTAATATGAACATATTGATGATGATGACCTCTGTAAAATGAAAGTTGTTATCTGATCATACACCTGTAGCATAAGGTTTTCTATGTATTTTTTTCATTCAGAGCTGATGAAGATAATCATCTTTTTTCGATGTAGTAACTGAAACTAGCTGATTATATTTGTGTTTTTTTGAAAAAGTTTATTTCTCAATTACCAAAAGTCATGCCTTCCTTCTACTTGCCATTATTATAACTTGTCTCTTCACTGATCATACAGTCTACCTTGCCACCCTTTTTGATACTGACTGAACCTTCACCCATTCACTTTGGCCATGTCTAGGTTCTTCCTTTGCTTCCAATACTTGGCAACTTCTTTTCCTGTTAGGTTCATTCTATTCATATCTACCACCTCATTAAAATACTGGTGGTTATTGTTTGCCCATCTCCATATAACTCCCTGTAATGGTAATGCAATTTGAATTTGAAGATCCCTTTATAAATTAATCAAGCCTCTGTTAAAGAAACAGAAGGTATGAATCCCTGTTGCTGACATAACAAGAAGTGGTTGGATGAAACAGGAAGAAACTAATGCTGTGTGTGTATAAGGAGAAGTCCCTACTGGGTCAGACAGATCTTCTTGGAGCAAGCTCAGTGGAAGCAGAAGCTGCTGAGAAGGCTGCTGAAGATTTCTGAGGGCCAGCCAGAGCTGCTCAACACTGAGGAAGTATGATTCTGATGCCTGTACTCTGTATGAACCTATTTGTGGCTTTGTTAAGACTTAACTTTCTGGGAACAGAGACTGTGAAAGACTTGAGGTAGACTGTCATCTTCAGTATGGAATGGGAAGTGCTTGGAGTGCTGGACAAGGACTTGAGAACTGTCTGCCTTTGAACCCAGGTGACAGTTTGATTAATCAAGGTAGGAGCAGGGACCATGAAAGGGGATCCAGGGAATCTAAGAAAGCACCCCAAGTCAAGCTGAAAGAAGACTTTACTTAGGTACTGTGTACTGACTGAGAAATTGTAAATTTACTAATGACTGACCTACGGGTGGAAGGTCTGTGTATTTTCTGATGGATGATTTAATAGTGAATGATGAAGGATGATTAAATGATTGACTAAATTATTGTACTTAGTGATTGATGACTGAATAAGTGACTGATTTGTAATTTAGTGTGCCCCATGAGCAGAGAACTTTGATTATTGTACTTTGTGTCCCTTAGGGAAGCAAACCTTATTAAGGATGATTGGATGATTGAGATGGTTGAATGCTTGAGTTGCTAAATGAATGTTCTTTGTTCAAAACTTTGTGACCATTGTGGTGAAAACTACATGGCCATCTTAGTGATAGGCTGTTTGCATGCTATATTTTGATTTTCTGTGATAAGTTACAACATTGTGAATGCTATACCTTGATTTACTGTGAATGTTTTGCTCTGATTTGTTATGGAATAGAGTGTTCACTATACCATGTAATCAGAGCCTTAAAAGCTGTTCATAGTAGCATTCTTTTGAAAGGCTGCTTCTGCATGGCTTTACATTACCCTTCTTTTCTCAATTATTTCACTACTTGGTTTACAATTCATATCACTTTATCATTTGATTTCTTCATACTAGGACTATCCAACACACACACACACACACACACACACACACACACACACATATATATATATATATATATATAGAGAGAGAGAGAGAGAGAGGAGGGAGAGAGTCTCCTTCACACCCTGTCACAAGCCTACTCACTTCCCACTAGCTCTGCAAGATACAGAGATCATTATACTCTATGTCTAACAATAACTTGCAAATATAACATCTCCATTTTCAAGAATTCTGAAGTCCTCTTAGCTGAGAATGATATTTTCACTTTTCACATCTCTCTTTTCTGTCCTTTATGAAACCCTACTTTTCATCTGCACTGTGGCCTTCTAGATGATGACCTCTGTGTTCTCTTTTAGGCCTTGTCCCTCACACCAGCCCCTCTCTCACTTTGTCCCCATCTTTCTTCCTTGGTGACTTCACTCATCTCTTTACTGCACTCTTCCCTTGATTCCCTAGGAGCTTTATCATTTCATCAGTTAGGTCCTTCCAAGCCTTAGTTTTGGATCACTTCCACCATTTTTCACTTTTCCTATAGGTGGATAAAATCATGCAAACCTTCTGACTGGGTCTACTACAATTTAATATTCTTCAACCTCACCTAGACCCTCACTGATGCTAAATGATCCTTATTTATCTCCCATTTCAATTTCTGATTCCATTCTGCACATTTGCTCCAGACTTGGTCATCCCTCCATTAAGCCTCCAGTGATTCACACACCCCCCACCCTCTCAACTGAGAAACATGCCACATATTTCATGAAAAAAATTAAGATCTGTGCATTTCCGTATTCACCTCTTTCAGTTATCATATCACTCAGATGCTAGTACCTCCTCCTGAAATTATTTCCTGCTTCACCCATATGTCACATCTCCACCATCCTCTAAACGCATTTGCTTGATCCTTCTATCCTTTTTAAGTAACATTCTATATTTATTCTGCTCTTTTGGGCTAAACTCCTTGAAAAAGCTGTCTACAATGAATGCTATTTTACGTGATGATCTTCTCAACTTCCATGGATTTAATGATCACCTTTATTCTTAAAATTTTCAAATCTACCTATCCCATCCAAATCTTTTTGTTGACCTCTAGTCTCCAATCTCTAGCTGCCTTTCAGACATCTTGAACTGAATGTCCAGTAGACATCTGAAACTCAGCATGTCCAAAATGGAACTCATTATCATTCTCCCTCTACTCTGCCCTCCCCACCTTCCCTGCTACTGTACAAGGCATTACCTTCCCCCCAGTCCCTCAGGCTTGCAACTTGTTAGTCATTCAACCCTATTCATTATGTCTCACACTCCCTCCTCCATATCTAATATGTTGCCAAAGATCTGTTGATTTCACATTTGTATCATCTCTTGAATCTTCCCCTTTCTCTTCTCTGATACTGTCACAATTATAGTATAGGCTTTTATTATGCCTGCATTATCATAATAGCCAGCTCAAACACAATGCTTGGCATTCAAATCCCTTAGTAATTTAACTCCTCCTACATTTCCAGTCTTCTTACAACTTATTCTTTTCCATATAATTTTTCCATATATTTTCCATATATTATTTTCCATATATTCTTCAGTCTAATGACTCTGACTTCCTGGTGTTCCTCCAAAAAGACACTCCATCTCTTGGCTCCCAGACCAGTCTCTGTCTGTCCTTCATACCTGGGATGTTCTTTCCTCTCATCTCTACCTCTTTATGTTCTGGCCTTCTCTTAAATCCCAAGTAAAATAAAAGTTCATCTTATATTGGATGCATTTTGTAATATCTCTTTAAAGGTATGCCTTTCCTGTGTTAGTTATACCTTATTTACCCTACATAAATATTAAATGAGGACTAGCACCTCTGGTGTAAGGACCTCCTGACCCCTTTTAGGACTGATCATATACCTTTGGTGTACAGTTGGACATCAACTCTCACTTGTGGCTACATGATGCTGTAGTACATATAGGAGCCCCTTCCTGGCATACCATCTCAATAGACAGGTTGAGTGCAGCCTACAGGCCACAAACCCATGGGTGAGTTATTGGGTTGTCTATCCCAAGAATGTGAAGACTTCTCTAGGTGTAATGGGTAAACAACCACAATTTAATCCAATGGCCTTGACACTGCCTAAAGCAGGTACAATGGAGTGCTCAGAGCTTGGTCAGAAATCAAAGATGCCAAGGTCATCCAGTGCATCCAGAGCTATTGTCAGTTGTCTTGGCTTTTGTCTTGCCGCTGGACCTTGATTGTAGAAGAAAGCATGACTCTGATGATTTTGTGCAATGCTGTCTCCTTTAAATCCAGTTCACTCCAGGGGCAAGACCCTGTAATGCCATTAGTTCTTTTGGAAAATGAAGGGCAAATAACCTTTATCCTGTATATAGTTTGATTATATAGATTTGTTTGTTATCTCTATTGTAAGGTCTTAGAAGGCTTCTACTTTCTTTTGCATCTTTGAGTATCTTCAGTGTTTAGCACCTGACCTGGTACATGTTTATAAATGTTTATTGACTGATTCTTCTCTCCTCCCCTTATCCAAATAACAAAGCATAATGAAAAGATGGGTGTCCATGAAACTGCAAATCTGTTATATAAAACATGTTATTCCTTTTAAATATATAATCAAGTTATCATGTAAATTTATTTTTTTCTTCCCTCCTACTGTCAAGATAGGTACTATTAGACACGTGCGTGTGTGTGTGTCCAAAATTCTGTACTTGCTTCTCTTTATCAGTTGTTTCCCTGGAAACATATAACATCTTTCTTCATATGTCCTTTGTAGTTAATTTGCATATTTATCATAATTAAAATGACTTATTCTCTCCAAGTTATTTAGCTCTTCATTATTTTGTGCGTTTTTCCATATTTTTTAAGATCATTAAGCTCACTGTTTCTTATAGCATATAGTATTCTGTCATAATCATGTGCCCCAATTTGTTCAGCCATTCCGCATTGATCAACTCTTTCCCCCCCCCAGGCAAAGGCATTTTTCTACTTTTTGGGGGGGATATGGGGAAATATATCTTTTTTTTCTTTTTTTAAAATTAAATTTTAATTTTACATCATTCATTTACACAAGATTTTGAGTTACAAATTTTCTCCCCATCTTTCTCCTACCCACCACTCCAAAACATTGATCCCACTGTATACCCCCTACCCCAATCTGCTCTCTCCTATATCCTCCCCCATACCCTTTATGACTTTCTGGTAGGACAAGATGGATCTCCATATCCCAGTGACTGTATATTTTATTTCCTAGTTGCATGTAAATAATAATAATAATAATAATTTTAAAAATAATTTTATTGAAAAACTTTAAATTCCAGATTCTTTCCCTTCCTCCCTCATCACCCACCCTAATGGGGAACACAAGCAATCCAATACAGATTGTACAGGGGTAGTTATGCAAAACATTTCCATAGTCAATATATTGTGAAAGACTGACTATATTTCCCTCCATCCTATCCCGCCTACCCACTTGTTCCATTTTCTACTTGGACCCTGTCCGTTTTCAAAAGTGTTTGCTTCTAACTATCCTCCCCCCAACCTGCCCTTCCATCCATCATTCCCCCTCTCATCCCCTTCTCTTCTACTCTCCTCTAGGGCAAGATACGGAATTTGGAATGTATGTCATTCCCTTCCTAAGCCAAATTCAGTGAGAGTAAAGTTGACCCATTCCCTTTTACTTTCTTGTTCTTCCCATCCATTGTAACAGTAATTCCTTGACTTTTCTATATGAGATAATTTACCCCATTCTGTCTCTCCCCATCTCCTCTCATTATATCCCTCTCTCACCTCTCAATTTCACCTTTTAAATATCATCACTCCCTATTCAATTGATCCTGTGCTCTCTGTCTATGTATACCTGTACACATAAATACACACACTCACATATGTATATATACCCATGTGTATATATATGTATATATACACTCATATATGCATATATTCTTATGCATATATACCCTCCTATATAGACATACATATATGTATACATACATATGGATATTCATATTCATATACATATGAATACATATATGTGTGTGTGTTTATATTCCCTTCACCTATCCTCATACTGATAAAAGTTTTATAACTTACAATGATCATTTTTCTATGTAGACATGTAAATAGTTGAACTTTGATAAGCTCCTCATGATTTCTTTACCCTGTTTACCTTCTCATGCTTCTTGTATTTGTATGTCAAATTTTCTATTCAGCTCTGGTTTTTTCATCAAGAATGCTTGAAAGTTTTCCACCTCACTAAATGACCGTATTTTCCCTTGAAACATTATACTCAATTTTGCTGGGTAGGTGATTCTTAATTTTAATCCTAGCTCCTTTGACCTCCAGAATATTATATTCCAAGCCTTTGATACCTTAATGTAGAAGCTGCTAGGTCCTGTGTTACCCTGATTGTTTTTCTACAATATTCAAATTGTTCCTTCCTGGCTGCTTGTAATATTTTCTTCTTGACCTGAGAACTCTGGAATTTGGTTATATAAAATTCCTAGGAATCTTCTTTTTGGAATCTTTTTCAAGAGGTGATTGGTGAATTCTTTCAAGTACTATTTTGGCCTCTGGTTCTAAAATTATCAGGTCAATTATCCTTGAGAATTTCTTGAAGCATGATTTCTAGGTTCTTTTTTTGTCATGGCTTTCAGATAGTCTAAAAATTTTTAAATTGTCTCTCCTGGATCTATTTTCCAATTCAGTGGTTTTTCCATTGAGATATTTCACTTTGCCTTCTATTTTTCATTTATTTGGATCTGTTTAATAGTATCTTGATTTCTCATAAAGTCATTAGCTTCCATTTGCTCCACTCTAATTCTCAAGGAATTATTGTCTTCAGTGAGCTTTTGAGATTGTTTTACCATCTGGCAAATTCAGCTTTTTAAGGCATTCTTCTCCTCATTGACTTTTTGGGCCTCTTTTGCCATTTGAATCAGTCTATTTTTAAGCTGTTATTTCCTTCAGTCAGGTTGTTGACTCTCTTTTCATGATTTTCTTGCACCATTCTCATTTCTCTTCCCAATTGGGTGGTTATTATTTCATTTTATTTTTTTTATTTCATTTTCAAAATGCTTCTTGAACTCCTCTCACACTGATATGCATCTCTGATTTGGGAACATATAGTGAGTGTCTGAAGTGCCAGTCAGCTTGTTTTCCTACAATATAACAAGTTTCTCCATCTCCTTGCTGGATATGGGATATTGTTTTATTCTGAAGCATAGTTTCTCCTTATGCTTTAGTGCTCTGGGTGTTATTCACCTGGACGGACTCCAACCCCTGTGTCTACAGTACTTACTTTTTATCTTTCCACACTGACATAGGCTAGGAAAAGTGACTTTACTTTGATTTTTATTCTTCTTAGTTTACCCACTCATAATTGAGCGCGGTCCCTTTTCTATATTGGTTTAGAAGAGTTTTGTGGAGAAGGTAACTTGTGTTCCTTCTTCCTGCTACTCTACTTATTTGACTCTACCTCTGCCATTTGTCTTATTTTAAGGAAGGAATATATAGCAGTTAGATGTGTATATAAGTGGAATTGCCAGTTTTGTAAGATGATAGCCTTCTTGTCCTTTGCTGTATTAAAACTAAATACTGATTAAAATGGAACCTGTCAAGGTCTATAGAGCTATGAACTGAAGACAACATGAGAGGTCAAGTAGCTCAACCATTTGGTTTAGACATGAATTATCATTATATTAATATTTATGGATATGAATAATGTATAACAATTAGGTATATTAATAATATTTTATGATAAGTTATTATTAATGGAAATCAATTTACAAGTGAATATTGTCATTTTTAAGGAAATAGGTCTTAATCTTAGAGTTTTTCTGATGACTAAGCAGTCTTTTTTCTCTCCCCACTTGATTCTTGTGAAATTTGTGGAAAGAAAAGACAGCACACTTGGATTAGTGTTTCTAAAACCCATAATGCAGCCTCAGGATACTGCTTAAAAACCTATGGCAAATCTTAGAGAATTGTGAATTCCATTATCCACATAGTTTTTGTTCTCTTTCTAATTTCCTATGATAACAAGTGTGTAATTGCAAAGTTTTTCACTGTGTTGTGTTATTGTATTATGTCAAGCAACTATTTGATCCATTCTATTTCTCTCTTATACTGGTTTATATTTATTTGTGTAGGCTGGGCAATGGCAATACCAGTCCTTGAAGTCTGCAGAAACATTTTGTCATTGGTTTGAATTCTCAGAGTATGCCTAGACACTTTTGCCTGCTTTCAGTCAAACTCTGTGGAAGCTTTGGGGAACTGATTAAGAGCCATGAGTGATTCAGGGGTTGGTACTATGTGATGACCAAAAAAAAAAAACAAAAAACTTTTAATTGAATTTGGAGCCAAACAGCTGATGACTCAGGGGATGTTGAGCTACAACTGAATGTGTATACACAACTGTGCTTGAAGCCCCAGATGGAGAGAGAGCTCACAATTTTAGGACACTTCTAGTTGTTAGGAAGTCTTTCCTGACTTTTAACGACTATTTGCCTCTTTGTAACTTTGACACATTTCCTCCTGGTTCTGTTTTTGCAAACAAAACAAAACAAGTTTGACCTTCTTCTGTCTCCTTCTATACTTCAGAATATTTGAAGACATCCATCATGTCCCTCCTAAATTTTCTCATTTCAGACTAAGTGTGACTAGTTCTTTAAATTGATCCTCATATGATAAGGGCTCAAGGTCTTTCAGTATTTTAATTGCCTTTTTCCAGATTTTCTTCAGTTTATTAATATCCTTCCTAATATGGGGTCCCGAAAACTGATCACAGTACTCCTATGATGGTGTAGGTAGAGTTCAAGCAAGATTATTAGTTCACTATTTTGGGAAGCCTCACATGACATTAGTTTTAGTTTTTTGTTTCGTTTTTGTTTTCTTTTACTGTTACATCCCTCTGTAAACCCAGAAGGAGGTTGAAGTCCACCAGAGCCCTAAGATTTTTTGGAGGGGTGGGGAGGGAACAACCGTTATTCATATGTCCTCTTTTATACTTATAAAAGGTGATTTTTTGTTATAACTGTTAGAATTTGCATTATATCCATTGGATTTTATCTTAGTCAACTTATCTTTATCTTGTTGAGATAGTTTTTTGATACTAATTCTTTTATACATTGTTTAACCATCCCTTTTTTTAATCTTTGTGGCATCTATGAATTTCATTTGCATCCAATCCATACATTTATTTAAGTCATTGTAAAGTGTAAGTAATATTGCCTTCTCTTCCCTGATATTTTGAAAATTTTATACATTGTCGTTTTCCCATATTTACTTTTCCTGCTTGAAAATACAGTGATTTGTTTCAGTTTGTCAGCCTTAGAGTATCAAACCACCTTAAGGTCTAGACTTTATTAATCTGTGTTTATGTTTCAACACAAAGGACAACCAATGAAGAGAAAAAATAAAAACACACACCTAATTGATGGGGTATCATTAGCATCATCTTAAATGGTAGACACATCATACCACAATGTCATTTTTTCTACCCATTCAGCTGTTTACGTATTCATTTATTTGAGATGCTTATGTCTAAATTTTACCCCTATTAGGGACTGACTGACTTCCCTTGCCTTTTTTTGTGCCTTTAAAAATGAATGAAAACAGCAACACAGCATTAATTTTTAAGGCTATATGGCATAATAGGAATACTAATATTAGCTATCTTCTCTTTATTAGGGTTACCATAGGGCTTTCACGTATATTGCATGATTCAAAAACCAATTCCATGAGATACATATTGTTAGTGTTGAGTTGTTTCAGTCATGTCAGACTCCCTGTGACGGTTGTTGTTTTTTCAAACAACTTGTACTATTTTACATTTCCTTCATATACCACTTTTTGTTTTATGTGGCATTAGGCAAGTCACTTCATTTTTTTTAGCTTATTGCTTTCCTCTTCCAGAACCTAAGGAGTTGGAGAGCCTAAATTACTTTCTATTTTTTTTTTCATCCTGTGCCTATCCATGAACTCTAAGTACTTTTACTTAGTGGCAGTCTAATTTCTTCATTAGGACCTTAAAATAATCAGATTGGGAATTTAAGAAAAAAAAATTTAAGATGGCAGACTATTAGTTATACACTTTGATGCAACTTTGTTTCTCTACCTTATCTTTTGAAATTTTATTTTCTCCTCTTTTGATTTGTATTAAATATGCTGTCATCATGCTATAAACTGAAAACAAATAGAGTTGTCCTGCTGAGATGCTTTAGGATCAGAGTTCAGAGAATATTTTATTTGCTTTATGGTTCCATGGAATCATTGGCCTAAAAGTGTCCTTAATCCCACAGTGGAGTTCCTTGCTGTTAGGGGTGTTTCTATAGCTCTCTCAGAGGATTTGGAAGATTAGGTGAGTACAGTATAATGTCTCCATCTTGTGTGATTATTTATGGATTATGAACAGAGGCAATGAAAGAATTTTCCATTCTAATACCTGATCTTTGTTCCAAGAAGGGTATGACTGGTAGTTTCCGATTCATTCAGCTTCAGTGTGGTATATAATTTATACCCAATAAAATCCCACTTACTGGGATTCCATATGTTGCATAATGAGAAATGAATGATCCCAGGTTGTAGAATTCTACAACCCATTAATGCAGCCTCTGGATTGGTCAGAGAATAGAATAGTCAGTTGAAGTATCTGTGAATGTTTATCCTAGAGAAGAGAAAACTTGCAGTGATAGGGTACCATGGTACGTTTCTTCAAGTATTTTAGTGACTATTTTGTAAAAGAAGAATTTAATTTGTTCTACTTAGTCTCAGAGGATAAAACAAAGAAAAAGACTAAAAGCTACAGAGATGGGCAGTTTGCTTTCTAATATTTTTAACCTGAAACTATTTTGAAATGACTATTTTCAATAATTTTGAGTTACCTCTCCAGGGACCTCTAAGGGAACCATTATGCCATCTACAAAACATGCCAATTTTGTTTTCTCTTTTCCTGTACTTATTCCCTCAAGGTTAGCCTCTTATTTTATTACTATACTAGCTTTTAGCACTGTATGAAATTATAGCAGCGACAACTCATATCCTAGCTACATCCCTGATCTTATTCCAAAAGTAGCTAATTTACTTCTGTTTCATATAATACTGTCTCTTACTTTTAGACAGATAAGTTGGTTTGTGATTGGAGAGGACCAGCTTTGTTGGGGTCAAGGTGCATTGTGTTTGACTGTGGTTGATTAGACCAATATGAAGTCAAAAGGCCTTACCACAGGTCAGGAACAAACAGTCAATATGAATATTTGGAGTGTAGATGTCTCTAATTTTGTTCATTTCATATTTCTTTTAAGGTACTTCTATTCTGCTTTGCTAATGGACTGCAGCATCTTCTTTGAGGAGTCCATGCCATGTTAGGTGGCCTGTCCCAGTATCTCCTGTGTCTTAGAGAGTTCTACTGAGAGACTTTGAGAGTGTTCTCTTATTGCTTCTTCTGACTTTTTTTCTGAGTGCTTGCATTATAGAGTGTACACATAGTTGCCTATAGAGTTCTCTTTAAAACAGCCTTTTAAAGAAACATATTTCTGGCACTGATCTACTCGGCCAGCCCATGGAAGTTGAGAAGCTGCAGAAGAATTTGAATGCTTGGCAATTCAGTTTGATAAGAAACTCAGGGTCTGGTACCTTATATAGACACATGATTTTCCTAATCTTCCTAAAGTAATTCTGATTGAAATAGTTCAGTTTTCTGTCATGGTGCTGGTAGCCTGTATAGGTTTCATAGGCTTTCAACAACAAGATCAGCCCTGTGTTTCTGTAGACCTTCAGTTTGGTCATTGGCCTACTAACTCTTGTCTTCCACACATTCTCTCAGAACCTCCCAAATGCTGGGATTACTCTGACAGTTTGTGTATCAACCTGATCATCTGTGTGTACATTCCTAGAAGTACACTACCATTCAAAATTTTTCTACTTGGTGTTATCAGTGCTTCCATTTATACATGCTGTGGTGC
Source organism: Pseudocheirus occidentalis (assembly GCA_028646575.1). Classification (NCBI taxonomy): domain Eukaryota; kingdom Metazoa; phylum Chordata; class Mammalia; order Diprotodontia; family Pseudocheiridae; genus Pseudocheirus; species Pseudocheirus occidentalis. Next base: position 195,464,217 of record CM053598.1, read on the forward strand.
TGGTTGTTGGAGAATCTGTGTTTTCTTGCTGTTACTTGTCAGGCCAAAATCCACACATACAGCAGAGAATCAATCCATACCCTGTTCTAATCTTCAAAGGCTGCGTTGAGTGAACACATATCTTCATTTAAAATGTTCTATACCATCTCTACTTCCTCTTTAGTCCTGCTTGTAGCATTTTCTCATTAAGGAATTAAAGGTCAGTGCAATAGTAGGCCTTGATTCCATTGTCATCCTTGTTTAAGGCATTATTCAGTTTCATTGATGAAAAATCATGGCAGGAATCACAGATCCCTGCTTCACTGCCTTGGTGAATGGGAAAGCTCAAGAGATTCATTTATTATCTAGAACCCATACAAATATACATACCACTGTGGCTGTGGCATATGATGCAACTGAACTTTGACAGGGAACCAAGTTTTGCCATGATCTTACACAAACCTAATGTCAAAGGCCTTGTTTACATTGATGAACATTGTGTATAAACCTCTTTCCTGCTTCTGAAGTTCCTCCTATAGCTGTAAATCAAGAAACACCATATTCACAGTTTTTCACCACTTTCTGAAGCCACATTGGCTCTCAGTTAAATTACTGTCTTTTAGGTGAAGGATTAGAACATTAAGCATGGTTCTGTCAAAAATTTTGCTGACCATGAGTAAGAGACACCCTTTTTCTTTTGTTGCAGGATAGCTTATTTCCTTTTCATTCACTGAAATCGACAGTAGAGGAATCCTTGACTTCCTGTAAGATAACCTTCTCTTGTCATATAATCCAGAAGATCTCAGTCACTTTTTGAATGAGCAGTGGACCCTGTAATGATAATGGTAATTTGAAGATCTGACCCTTAATAAGCCTTAGTTGAACTTGAAGACCTTTCCTGATTTTAGAATAAACTCTGCCCCTTAATAGGCTAAATGTGATCACATGGAGCCTATTGTGGGAAGAGTTTGTTGAAGCATGGAGCAGAGTTCACAGAAAAATTTTATTTGAGGGAGATTTGTTTTTCAGGAAGGTTCAACTTTTGTTACTTTGTAGTTGAGGGTTGTGATGTTCTCTGAACCTGGAGAAGGCTATATATATCACTAAGCCTAAGGCAAAGTTTTGCTTTTGGGACCCCTTTGGGAAGAGTTGTGTGATTTGAACAGAAGAGACTCTGGGCAGGCATTGAGTCCCCCCGGGTTTGAAAACCCTGATGTTGGTGCTTCTCTCGCTGGTGACTAACTTTACATGGATGTAATGGTCAGACAGCTAGAAGCCCTGTCTATTGAATTGTGTTATTTTCTCTGCATTTTTGTCTGCTTTTAACTTTTGTTTGTTTTCTCTGAAGTTCAGGGTGCCGACTTTTCCACCTGAACTAGGTCAATACTATATGTTTGTTTGATTAAAGTAAGATTATTAACCCTTTTTTAGTTACTTTCCTTTAGAAAAGCAGATCAAAGAACCTGTGCTAGCAGTCATCCATATGCTATGGTGCTTGCTGCTATAGTCCCTTGCTTTGTAAATCTCAGTTAGAACAGAATTAGCAGAAGGTGCTTTGCCACAACTTCATGACATTGAAAACCTCTTCTTCAGTTGAAAGTTCTGCTAGAGAAGTTCTGACTTCAGCTGTAGAAGTCCACTTCCCTAATCTCGTTCTCAGCACTAATCAGTGTTGGACCATCAGTACTGAGTAGTGATGCACCAAAGACATTTGGCCCATAAATAGCCTTAGGGGCATCATAACAGGTCCTTGAATGTTTACTATCAGAGTATAACTGAATTTCATCTCCCTTCTTACTGATACAAGAATCCTGCATCTTTCTTTTTTTGGTTCCTTATTTTTGATTCATTTAAATATTGTCTTCTTAGCAATAGATGAAATATCCTGCTTGTAAACATTGTGCAGTTCTAATTTTTTAAAAAAATTAACAGCTTCTGAGTTTCTCTGTAAATTTCTTCAAACCAGTCTTTGTGTTTGTGAGTGTTCTGGCTCAGATGAATTAAGGTGATAATGTATATCAAATCTCTGAAAGCTCCTCACTCATTTTCTGGTCCACTGTTGCCAATTATGTATTGGCTCAGCCTTCTCTCCAAGTTAACAAGGAACTATTTCCATTGAGAGGAGTGTTCTAGTCTCTTCACACTAAGTCTGCTGGTAGTCATCTTGCCTTTAGGCCCCTCCTTTTGTTAAATTAGAATATTTAGCTTGGAGAAGATATCAATGATCAGTCCAGCATTCTGTATATGCACTGCCTTCTTCACTCTCATGTCTTGTCTTCCTCTTCTCCTTAAAATCTCCTAGTCCATTAAATGCAAATATCTGCTTCCAGCCTATATCCTTGAAGTTTGATTGCATATTAGAAAATGGATGACAATACTAGTAATGAAAAGATCATGAGTAGTAAGTGAGCATTGCTGTTGCTGTTTCCAAGTTCATTCCTCCCAACCCCCTGTCATGTATGATAGACTGTGACTACTCTGCTATTAAAGTTTCCCATAATTATAGTCTTGTCTTCCTTTGTCACATTGATGCTTAGAATCTCCAGGTCTTCATAAAGTGTTTTTTTAACCCCATGAACAATTATCATGGTGGGAGCATATGATTATGGTGGCATGGTACCTTCATGCAAGTGGCAATCATATTATCATAAGTCCTTCATTTGTTCCTTTTGGGAGGTATACAGCCTTGGTAATTATGTTAGTTTTAATTGCAAAACCTACACCTGCTTTTCAGTGCTCTCCATCACTGTGCCCTTTCTAGAAAAACTGTTTCTTGCTCTTACTTTAGCTTGCTGTCCTCTTTTGGCCAGCCCAGCTTCACTCCAGGATGCTATTTTGATGCAATACCAGGAGAGTTTTTTTTTCAATAAGAACTGTTTGTCTTTTAGTTCTACTGGATTTCTTGTCCATAAGCCTGAGCATATTGTGTCTACCAATAGTGAATGGAATCCTCTTTAGAGTTTTTGTACTTTTTTATGTGAATTTTGACTGTAGGGTAGGTTCCCCACCTGACATAGGATAAAGTTGGGTGATGCTAGCAGTTGTTAGAGTACCTGTTCTAGTACCTTCTTCATGCCAGGAGGTTGGAATTATGGTTCTCAAAATAGGTTTTTCAAATACCCAGTGTGACAGCAAGTCTCAGTTAAGCTTCAATTCAGTAAGAACATGGCTCAATCTCCTGGGCAGCTTGTGTGCAAGAGTATAACTACAGCTCCAGTGCATCTGTGCTCTTCTCCTTTGTTGCTTGCCCAGTGCCAGCCACAGGACTTTGAGGTAGGTAAAAATCACAAAGTAGTATGGGTTATATATTTTGACTTGAGTATGAATCATTTAAGTGAGGCAACTTGATAAATTTGCACCAAGTCAGCACCCTCACACTTCCAAAGTCATCAAATTCTAGTGGCAAGACAAAAGCCAATTGCCAGTTGCTCAGGATGCAGTGGATGAAGTTGGCATCTTTGATGTCTAATGAAGTTCTAAGTTCTCCATAGTTCCTGCTTCACCTGCCTTCATGACCACTGGAACAAATTGTTTTCACCTAGGGAAGTCATCACATGCTTAGGGTAGGACCCTGTTCCTCCCCAACTTGCTGATGGGTTTGTAGGCCATAAGTTACCCTCAACCTGGGATGACTTTTCTACAGTTTTACCAGTTTTACCAGTGACACAGTGTCTATGGTTTACCAGGATGTGACTATTGTACACGCTGTAACTTATTGGTGCTACAAATGAGAGTTCACTGACTTTCTGGACACCAAAGGTGGAAAGCAGTCCTGAAAATGTTTTGGCATCTCTCACATCAAAAGTTCTAGTCTTCAATAAACATTAGTACAACAATTTTTAGTTAGATGTTACATATTTAATTTCACGTAAAGAAATACTTTTTAATAATGAAAGTCTTCCAAAAGTAAAATGGGCTTCCTTGGGGGAAGAGTAAGAGAAAGGTTCTCCATTAATAAAAGCATTTCATTAGAAGTTGGATGAGCACTTTTTTGCCTCAAAATTTTCTTTTAGACTCAAATGCCAGAATAGAAATAGAAAAGTGAAAAAAGAAACAAAAAATATCATAAGATCATTTATTGGCACTTAAATACAAAGTTAGAAAAAATAAAAGCATCTCATATACATAGAATAATATAAGAGAGTATTCAAAATATCTAATAATAAATTTGCATTTCAAGAAAACCTATGTGATAAATAATGCTCATTGTGATGAGAATCATTCATCTTTTTTTGAGTTTCCTTTTGTTCTCTATTATGTACTTGTAATTACTTGTAATTAGCAATACTTATTACTGTCTAAGTCTTACATATATACATATATATATATGTATATATAAGACTTAGACAGTAATAAGTATTACTAACTGTTGAGCAAACATAGTTGAGAAAATAATAGCTCCAAGGGAAAACTGTATTTTTAACTCTTGGCTCCTTTGTGAAATCTGAAAAGTTCCTGTGTTACCAGCTAATTGTTAGACATTTCAAATTGAATGTCCTAGTTACATCTAGAATTCAACATGTTCAATGTCACCTCCCAGAAGGCCACAATAAATTTTAGAATTGTTTCTCCATAGTTTTAGATATATACATACACATCTTCACATACATATATGGACATATATTCTGATACCTATTCTACTCCTAATCTTTGTATTTCTGTATATGCTTATCTCTTGTTTCCCTTCTCTCCTGCTTCCTGAGCACTTTTTAAATAATTATTTCCTCTTGAGCTATGAGTTAGAATAAAATGTCTTTTGAAGTCCTTTCTAATTCTGAGTTTCTGTCTTTCTTAGATTTGTATGTAAGCATGCTGGTTAGCTGCAGTCCATACCAAGGCTCACCTATAAATTGTTGTTCATCTTTCATTTTTGAAGATCAGTAGTGACATCACAGGTTATACCTTGACTGGCACATGAATTGGATTTAAGTGTGGCAGGAGTGCCCAAAGTCATCAGCCCCAGTCTCTCTCTTCCTGATGTATCAAAGTGCATTGCCAATGCAAAAGTCATGATGACTGGAAATGGCCTGGGATGCTGTTGATGACCTTATAATCCTGTGTAAGATCAGCAGCTCACAACAAACTACTCCTCGGTCATAGGAGGTCAGAGCTCCATCTGACTTCAAGATGCAGATGGAAAAACCTAGCCAACTGTCAGAAATAAAGCCTTTGCTTCCCTGTTATTCTGGGATTTGACCATGCCGCCTTTTCCATGTTCAACTTTCTACTTATGGAACAGACTATAAATATGAACTAGCCCTCTAGTGGAACTGTGTTATGTTTCCTGTCATGTTCATGTACTTTTTCTGATGTGTCAGACCACATGACACCAAAGCTAATACTTCAAGGACTAAAGATATTTTTGCTCCTCTCTAATTAATTCTTTATCCCATTCTCCACATAAGTTTGTCCAGAACTTTTCTTCTCCTCTAAAGCCTGCCAAAGTTCTTCCCCTTGACCCTTTAGCTGAGTACTTTGTCTCTCATTTGACTGGAAAAAATCAAGGCTGTTCACCTTCATCTTTTAGAACCCTTTACATCAACCACCATCCTTTCTCTCTTCTATCCTCTAACAATGAATTGGACCTTCTCCTTGTGAAGGCCAAGCTATCTACATATAAACAATACTATGCTTCCTATTTTCTCCATCAGATTTTTCTTCTCAATCATCACTCTCTACTTTACAACTTCTTTTCAGATACTTATCCATCCCTGAAGATTTCAAACATTTCCAAGTCTTCTTTTTCTTAAAAAAAAACCAAAACTTCACAAGATCATATCATTTCCAAAAATGATTATGCAATCTCTCTTAGCCCATTTCCTAAACAACAATTGAAGCTCCTTTCTCAGAAGTTCTCAATGAGTGATTGCCAGATTAGTGGTCTTTCCAGGGTCCACATTCTTCTTGACGTAACTGATCAATTTGACAATGTTGACCCTTCTATTCTCCTGGATACTTTCTCTTTTCTGCTTTGTTCTTAATTATGTTACTTTATTCTGGTTCTTGGTCTACCTGTCTTATCATTTCTTCAAAGTCTCCTTTACTGAATCATCATCCTTATCATGTCCTGAGGCTCTATGCTGTTTGCTTCTCTGTCTGTCTTTCTCTCTCCTTGTCTCTTTCTCTCTCTCTGCACTTTTTCTAATGTTGACATTTTCCATGGTTTTAGTTGTTGTCTCCATGTAAATGATTCACAGTTGTAGTATCTCCTGCAAATCTCCCATGTTAGAGTCAGTCCTGTGTCACCAGCTGCCTGTTGGACATTTTAAACTATTTCTGTTGTGGGAATCACCAGTTTTCTAATCTCCCAGGTTGAATTATCATCTTCTACAGAAGATTTTCCTGAATCCCTTCAACTCCTATTGATACAATACAAAACTGGTAAAGAAGATAGCAAATGGGGAAATGAGTTCTCTTTTGAACATGTTGAATTCTAGATATAACTAGGACATTCAATTTGAAATGTCTAACAGTTAGCTTGTAACACAGGAACTTTTCAGATTTCTCAAGGGAACCAAGAGTTAAAAATGCAGTTTTCCCTTGGAGCTATTATTTTCTCAATTACGTTTGCTCAACAGTTAGCAATACTTCTTAATATCTAAGTCGTATAGAGACAGGACAATCGAGTGTGGGATTTGGAGTCAGAAAATCAGGGTTGAAATCCCAGATCTCCCACCTTTGTGATCTTTGGTAAACTATTCAACATCTTTTGACCTCAGATTCAATGAAGAGTTTATATTAAATGTCTTCTTAGAACCATTCTAATGCTAAATCTGTGAACTTATTGAGTGCCTGAAAAAATTTCTAAACAAAATTCACAAAAAGGTTATGCAATATATATATATATATATATGCATTCTGTCAGGATATGTTGATTGGTTTCAAAGTTCTTTGCATAAAATATACTATGAAAATTAATTTAATGTTATTAAAATTAGTATCATTATAAGTAGTCTGTAAGACAAGATTACATAATATCAATGTGCTTCATAGTCAAAGAGTTGCTCTGTTAATTTTCAGTAATTGGGTGGTCTGACATGACATCAGTCTTTGAGGACTCTGAATATAGTCATTAAATCTTAGCAGATCATGGGGAAATGCTTTTCTTTCCAAAGAGAAAGATTTGATGTAAGAAATACTACATCAAAATATATTTTAATAACAGAGACTTGTTTTTAATGAGATGGCACATTTTTGGAAAGCTTTTTCCATATGTATTTGCCTTTTCCTAGATATTTTCCTTCATGCTTCCTTTCTGAAATGAATTAACAGTTACATTCCACCTTCAGTTCTCCGTCTTCTTCTTCCTTACTCTTTTTTCTTCTGTTCCCTTTTTCTTTTTCCCACATTTCCTTTTTTTCAACAATTTCATTTCTTTTCCCTCCTACATTGTTTCCTTCTCTTTTATTTCTTTTCTTTTCCCTAATATTCTTTTACATATATTGCTCCTAAGATTAAATTTAGTTCCTACCTTTCCACCCTCTTTTGAGTTTTGTCTCATTAATCAGTTGCTGAAGATCAAAGTTATCTATATCCTGAAAAATAAGTAAGATGATTCTTTGCCTAGTGATCTGTTAACAGAATGGATTAGAAGCCTGCTAGTGAAAATTTACTTGCATCTTCCCTCATGTAAGCTGTTTTCAAAGGACTGCTTTGTCTAGAATGGTGGCAGGTAGTAGAAATTTAAATACATCCTAATGCATCTTAAAATAATATGCAGGACAAAATAAGAGATTTGGATATGAAACCAATAGGCAAAGAGGCACTAAGATGTGTTCATTGCAGACATGGGGGGGTGGAATTATAGAAAGCAATGACAGAATCAAAAGTAGCAGAGCTGATCAAGTCAGAAATGAAAATAAATGTTAATGCGCTCAATGTGATATGAGTATTGAAATGGAAGCAAGATGAAAAGAGAGTGGGAGTTATATTCTGCTGGTACTAAACAAGCAGGGGGGAATTTGCAAGGGAGATACATAAGTGCTTTGGAAAAGGCTTTACTTGAGATTCAAGGTTAAACAATTATATCTTAAGCAAAGTTCATAAAGCCACTAGGCTATTTTCTCAAGGCAATAAAGCAATCACCAATAAAAGAGAAATGAACTGGAAAGTTTTAAAATGCCGTTAAATAACTCGGTCTGTCTTATTTTCCTTCAGGGAAGTAAGGACTTAGATAATGCTAGATGGAAAAATGTATAACACCTTCTGTAAGTGGAATATCTAATAAAGGTGATTAGGTAACCTAAAACAAGAAACGAAAATGTAAGTAATAGAGATACACAGTTAGCAGGAAATTTACAGGATATGCGGAAGACAGCTAAAAATAATATTTACCAGTAAATAGAATGGAAACAGATAGGAAAAGAAGACAAATATAAATGTCATGTCATGAGCAGTTTTCAAGAAATGAAAACTGAACTACAAAGGTAAAATTAACATAACAGAAAAAGAAAGAAAGGAATGAATATATTTTTGGAGAGGACAAATTAGAAGGATTTCACTGAGGCAATATCATACGACATAATAGTAAAATACATTTGTTTTCTTAGGTTCTTGACTCCTTAGTGTTTACACACTACCCTCACCTACATTCCTATCTCTTGGGAAAGTGAACAATCAAAGGCAACAGTATAGTTAGTGTATTGTCAGCAGCATCAAACTGTTTTAAATTAGTTCTGTTTTTATCCAGAGGTCAAGGAAGGAATAGAAAACAATCCTAGTGATTTCAGACATGGAAATCCCCTGTGTTTCCAGATGCTCCAACCTGAAGCTCAACAAAGCTTTACTCACTGTGTGACTCTTTCCCAGCTTTTAAACATCTATACTTTGGTTAATCATTTTCTTACCTTGACTCATTTGAAACCACTAGAAAATGGCTTCCGGTATTCATTACACAATGTTTTGATCAGAAGGGTCAGATAAAGTGGCTGGATGTTGGGCAAAGAGAAATACAAGTAATTTTGTGTCCAGAACACTGAAGCACACTGTCTCTCTATAAGTTCGTGGACCCTCCAAAATTTTTTTACTTAGATGTCACAGAATGACTGAAGAGGAATGACGGTAGAATACAAACTTTGAGAGGTTCTACTAGAGTAGAAAGCCTTCTAGTACAAGCCTGTGATCAAATGTGTGTCTGTGCTCTGATGACCAACCTAATTTTGTAGGGATTCATCACCAGAAAGTTGGCTACCATCTGCTGAACTTATTGACCACTTTACCGACTATTGAACATTAAGTATGGATGGTGTGTACTCAGTATTTGGAGGGTGAGTGGGGAATGAAGAATACTCAAACCAATGAAGGTATAATTCCTTTCAAAATAATCTTTCTTTTTATTTTTATGAAATTGACAAAGATAAATTGACATGCATTTTTCCATTTAGAAAGAACAGGAAAAAGAGAGCCATGTATATGGCTCCCACAATCTTTATCATTATGTATAAATTTTTATAAGTATATATAAAATTTAGTATCTTCTCCATCACTGTCAGCAATATATTGTTACTTGTCATTACTCTCTGTAGCATCAATGCAATATTTACAGCACCCATAATTACAATAAAGACTGTGATTTTAAGTATTTGTAAAGCCAATTAGCAGTAGATTCCTGAGAGAATGCTACTGTGAAGA
>CM053598.1:195474325-195490446 GCA_028646575.1 Pseudocheirus occidentalis
ATATATATATATATATAAAATTCTTCTTCCCTTCACCTATCCTCATTCTAAGAAAAGTTTCAAAAGTTACTTTTATTGTTTTTGCATATTGGCATGTAAATAGTTCAACTTTGATAAGTTTCTTATGATTTCTTCTCCATGTTTACATTCTCATGCTTCTTGCATTTGAGTTTCAAATTTTCTGTTCAGTTCTGTTTTTTCAACAAGAATGCTTGAAAGTCCTCAACCTCACTGAATGACCATATTTTCCCCTGGAACATTATACTGAATTTTGCTGGGTAAGAGATTCTTGGTTTTAATCCCAGCTCCCTTCATCTCCAGAATATCATATCCCAGGCCCTTCAGTCCCTCAATGTAGAGGCTGCCTGATCCTGGGTTATCCTAATTGTGCTACCACAGTATTCAAAATATTTTCTTTTGGCAGCTTGTAATATTTTCTTTTACTGGGTTTCTAGAACCTGGAAATAACATTTCTAGGAGTTTCCTTTTGGGGATCTTTTTCAAGAGGTGATTGGTGAATTTTTCAAGTTCTATTTTGCCCTCTGGTTCTAGAATATCAGGGCAATTTTCCTTGAAAATCTCTTGAAGGATGCTTTCCAAGTTCTTTTTTTGATCATGGTTTACAGGTAAACTAATAATTTCCAAGTTGTCTCTCCTGCATCTATTTTCCAGGTCAGTGGTTTTTTCCACGAGATTTTTCACATCACTTTCTATTTTTTTTCATTTTCTGTATCTGTTTAATAGTATCGTGATTTCTCATAAAGTCATTTGCTTCCATTTTCTCCACTCAAATTTTGAAGGAATTATTCTCTTCAGAATGCTTTTGAGACTCTTTTTTCCATCTGGCAAATTTGACTTTTTAAGGAATTCTTCTTCTCATTGGCTTTTTGGGCATCTTTTGCCATCTGAATTAATCTGTTTTTAAGGTGTTATTCTCTTCCGTCAGGTTGTTGACTCTTTCCTGCATCATTCTCATTTCTCTTCCCAATTGTTCCTCTACTTCTCTTATTTGGTTTTCAAAGTCCTTTTAAAGTCAATCTATGGCTTATAGGCAATCTTCATGTATCTTGGAAGCATTTGGTATGGGAGTTCTGACTGTGCTGTCTTCTTCAATCCTTTTTTTCCCCAAAAAGGGATTCTAGAGTTTGATTACTGTTCTTATTTTGCTTTCTTCTCATATTGGCCAGTCAGTTAATATCTTGATTTTTTTTTAGCTTTGTGGAATTCTGCTTCCAGGGGGGAAAGCTCTGTCCCAAATTGCTGGGGTTTTCACAGCTGCCAGAGCTGTTAGGTGGTTGCTGCAGCCCCCACCAGCTTTGGCTCACTGAAAGCGCACCCCAGGACCACCACCCAAGACCACGGTCCGGATCCAGGCTGCTCAATGCAAGAGCCCTTGGCCTTTAATCAATCTCTTTTGTCTCCTGCAATTGGTAGGCCAGGAGCTCTGAGGCAGCTGGGTTAAGCTGCTTCCTTGCCCTGGGGGCAGTTTGGCCTGACTGCTTTTTTTTTCTCCCCAAATTTAGCTTGAATTCTACTGACCTTTCTCTTAGCCTTATTATTCCTGGCTTGATAAATGTGGAGATTGTGCCAGATGCTACCGATCCACTCTCTTGTAGGCTCCACCTGCCTCTTTTCCCGAACACCCTGGGGCCAGACCGTGGTTTAGGGCTGGGCTGGCCTTGGCTCCCAACCTGTCCTGATGAGTAGCTCCTGTAGAACTGCCTTCAGCAAGAGATGTGTTTTCTGTATTTTTTGTGGATTTTGGAGCCCTAAAATTTGTTTAGAGTCGTTTTTTATGGGTATTTAATGTGGCTGTGTGGGAGCTGCATAACTTTGCTGCTTCTATGCCACCATCTTGACTCGCTCCCCCTCCCCCCACTTTCAAGGTTTCTTGATGAAAAAAGGAGTTGAATAGAAAATTTGATATTCAGAACAAAGGAGCATGAGAATGTAAACAGGGAAAAGTAATCATAAGGAACTTATCAAAGTTGAACTATTTACATGCCAACATGGAAAAATGATTATTATAACTTATGAAACTTTTCTCAGTATGATAGGTGAAGGGAATATAAAAATATGTCTATATAGGAGGGTATATATGTGCAGGAATACATATGTAAGTGTGTGTATATACGTGTGCAGGTGTATACACACACACACACATACACACAGGGCACAGGATCAATTCAATAGGAAGCAATGTTAGTTAAAAGGTAAAATTGAGAGATGAGGGAGTAATATAATGAGAGGGATGTGGAGAGACAGCGTGGGGTAAATTGTCTCATATAGAAGAGGGAAGGGAAACCTGTCACCATTGAGTGGAGGAATAGGAAGGCAAAAAGGAATGGGTCAACCTTACTCTCATCAACCTTTGCTTAGGGAGGCAATGACACACACTAAATTGAGTATCTTGTCATACAGATCAGGGGGCAAGGGGATTAGAGGGGGAATTATCAGGGGCAGGGCAGTTTGGGGAGGGGATGGTAGTTAGAAGCACATACTCTTGAAAACAGAAAAGGTCAAAGTATAAAATAGAACAACTGGGGGGCAGGATAGGATGGAGGGAATTATAGTCAGTCTTTCATAATAGATCCACAAAGAAAATGCTTTGTGTAGCTACACAAATACAACCTATATTTAATTGCTTATCTTCCCAGTAAGGGTGGCTGATGAGGGAGGGAGGGAAAGAATCTGGAATTCAAAGTTTTAAAATCAAATGGTTAAAAAATATATATATACTATTAGTATTTTTTACATGCAGCTGGGAAATAAGATATGCAGGAACTGGGGTAAGGAGATCCATCTTTCCCTACAAGAAAGTAGGAGAAGGGATTGGGGAGGAGAGAGCAGATTGTGGGAGAGGGTATATAGTGGGATTGCCGTTTTGGTGTGGAGGGTAGGATAAAGATGGGGAGAAAATTTGTAACCCAAAATCTCATGGAAATGATATAAACTAAAAATAAGCAAAATTTAATAAAAAAATAAAGAAAACCAGGGATCATAAGAAATGAAGATGGAGAATAAGTGCAATCCAAGTATAGAACACAGGCAATAGAAAAGTTCAGAAGTGATGTACTTAAAATATGGAAACTTATATACACTTTTTACCAGGCTAAAATGGACATTTGTTTTGCCAGATTATGTAGGTATATTTTACTTTTTTTTAATTGTCCAATGCTGAGGGGAGGGACATATCAATTTTTAAATGGCTTATTATTTGAAAAAAATAAGAAAAGTTACATTAAAATGAATCAAAAATGGATATCTATAAGTAAAAACAAAGGTCAAATAAAGAAATAGATCATTATTTGTGAGAAGCTAAAAGATGAACATTTGAGCTGGATCATAAAATACATGAAGGAGAAAGACAATTAAAGTTGTAAATTAGGCACAGAACTGTGACTGGCTTCAAAAGACAATCAGAGGAGTTTATACTTAATTTTAAAGACAACAGGGAACCAATAGATAGAAAGCTGGTCAGACCTGCACTTTAGGAAACACACTTTGACAGCTTAGTGTAAAGAAGACAATGAAGTTTAGGAGAGATAGAAGGCAATAAGGAGGCTATTGCAGTGGTCTGGGTGAGAAATAAAAAGGCCGAAAAGGTTGGCAGCTACAAGAACAAAGAGATGGGGACAAATTCTAGAAATGTTTTCAGAGGTAGAGATAATAAGATTGGGCAAGTGTCTGCTACAATTGAGAGTGAAGATGCGAAAATAAAATAGAGGTTGAAAATTTGTGGTGCTCTTTGACAGAAAGAGAAATTTGGAAAAAAAAGTTCAGTTTGGGGGAAAAGATTGTTCTGAAAATAATGAATGAGGATGAATTAAGATACTTATGGGACATCCAGTTTGAGATGTTCAAAAAGCAGTAGAAATGGCATACCTGGAGATCAGGGTAGAAACAATGGCTGAATATGGGAGTCATATGCAAAGAGTTGAAAATTAAAGGCAGAGGAGCGTATAAGGACTCCATGTGAGAGAGAAGAGAAAGAGAAGAGGAAAAAATTATGAGAAGTGTTTTTTAAAATGGCACAGCCTTAAAAAAATAATTTAAAAAGGGGGCGGCTAGGTGGAGCAGTGAATAGAGCACCAGCCCTGGAGTCAGGAGGACCTGAGTTCAAAACCCGCCTCAGACACTTGACACACTTACTAGCCATATGACCTTGGGCAAGTCACTTAACTCCAATTGCCCTCCAAAAAGCAAAAAAAAAAGAATAAAAATGGCATGGCCTATGACACCCAGAAAAGTTCCTTATCAATGGAAGTGTTCAGGCAGAGAATGAATATAAGACACTATAAAAGGAACTTCTAGACTGGGCTAAATAGGAGTAGGAATAAATCATGTTTGAGGTCCTCTCCCTGTGTAATTTAACTGATTTCTAACCAGTTTGGGGCTTATGAATTATACAGTGAATACAAGTCTATAAAATGAAGAGGAGTCCACTATATTCTCTAAGATGGCTACGGCATGGTCCCAAGAATATGATTCTATAATCTCATGAATAAAAAAAAGTACTGAAATATTTTAATTATATATATATATATATATATTCATGTAATAAAATTTATTTAGGCTCTATAGCATTCAATTCAATTCAACAAGCAATTATTTAATATCTACTCTGTGACAGGCTTTAAAGATACAAACATGAAAACAAAATAGTACATGCCATGGAGAAGCTAACCTGCTATTGGAAGAGATTATGCTACTAATAAGAAAGAAAAGTTTCCTCCATTTAGATTCTTAAGGAAAAGAAATATTTGTCTATGAACATTCTATCACTCTAATATTTTCCAAATTTAAATCTGCGTATGGTCCCTGAAGAAGGGTGATCATATGATATTACTATTTGTTTGTTTCAGTCAAGTCAAACTCCTTCGTGACCTTATTTGGAGATTTTTTGGCAAAGATAATGCAGCGTTTTTCTGTTTCATTCTCAAGCTCATTTTAGAAATGAGGAACTGAGGCAAACAGGTTTAAGTAACTTGCCCAGAGTAAGACAGTTATTAAGTTTCTGAGTCCAGATTTGAACTAACAAAGATGACTTCCTAATTCCAAGCCCTGAACTCTATGCACAGGGCCACCTACCTTGCCCATGAAATCATATACCAAGAAAAATGAAAGACTTTATTTATGCAAAGTTTCTTAGTATTTAGGAATAAAATAATCTATCAGAACTGTTCAAAGGTTAGAGACTTTCTTTTCTTTTTTAAATTATCTTTTGTTTATTTTTAGTTTACATCATTCATTTCCATGAGATTTTGAGTTACAAACTTTTCCCCATCTTTACCCTACCCACCACCCCAAAACAGTGATCCCATGTTTAACCCCTCCCCCAATCTGATCTCTCTTATATCCTCCCCCATTACCACTCTGACTTTCCAGTAGAGCAAAATGGATCTCCTTACCCCAATGCCTTAATTCCAAGTTACATGTAAATTATATATGTTTGTGTGTATGAGTGTGTATATGTAAACATTTTATTTTAGAAATTTAAATTCTAGATTCTTTCCCTACTTCCCTCATCACCCACCTCCACTGGAAAGACAAGTAATTCAATACAGGCTGTACATGTATAGTGATGAAGAACATCTTGACAATGGTCATATTGCAAAAGACTAACTATATTTCCCTCCTTCCTATTCCACCCCCTCTTGTTCTATTCTCTACCTTGTCCCTATCCCTTTACAGAAGTGTGTGCTTCTAACAAGCCTCCCCCACAACCTGTCCTCCCCTCCATTATCGCCCCCATCCCCATTCCCTCTACTCTCCTGTAGGGTGAGATACCCAATTTAGAGTGTATGTCATTCCTTCCCTAAGCCACATTCAATGAAAGTAAGTTTGATCCATTCCCTTTTGCCTTCCTGTTCTTCCCCTCCGTTGTAACAGTTATCCCTTGCCTCTTGTATATGAGATGATTAACCCCATTCTGTCTCTCCCTGTCTTATCTCATTCTACTCCTCTCCCACCTCTCAATTTCATCTTTTAAAATATCATCCCTTCCAATCCAATTGATCCTGTGCCCTCTGTCTGTGTACACATATATACAAACACTCACATACTTATTCCTATGCATATATACCCTCCTGTATAGACATATGTGTATGTATACATATAGAAATACATTTACATTCCCTTCTCCTATTATCATACTGAGAAAAGTTTCATAAGAAAATGATTCTCATTCTTCCATGTTGGCATGTAAATAATTTAACTTTCATAAGTTCCTTATGATTTCTTTTCCATGTTTACCTTCTTATGCTTCTTGTATTTGAATGTCAAATTTTCTATTCAGTTCTGGTTTTGCCTCAAGAATGTTTGAAAATCTTCCACCTCACTGAATTACCATATTTCCCCCTAAAACTTTATACTCAGTTTTTCAGGGTAGGTGATTCTTGGTTTAAATCCTAGCTCCTTTGATCTCTTGAGTATCATATTCCAAGCCCTTCAGTCCCTTAATGTAGAAGCTGCTACATCCTGTGTTATCATGATTGTGTTTCCACAGTATTCAAATTGTTTCTTTTTGGCAGCTCGTAATATTTTCTCCTTGATCTAGGAACTCCAGAACCTGGCTATAACATTCTTAGGAGTTTTCTTTTTGGGATCTTTCCCCAGAGGTGATTGGTGAATTTTTTCAATTTCTATTTTGCCCACTAGTTCTAAAATATGAGGGCAATATTGCTTGAAACTTTCTTGAATGATGATTTTTAGGTTCTTTTTTGATCATGGCTTTCATGTAGTCCAATAATTTTTAAATTGTCCCTCCTGGATCTATTTTCTATGCGAGTGGTTTATTTTTTTCAATCAGATATTTCACATTGCCTTCAATTTTTTTTTCATTTGTTTGGATCTGTTTAATAGTATATTGATTTCTCATAAAGTTATTTGCTTCCCTTTGCTCCATTCTAATTCTGAAGGAATTGTTCTCTTCAGAAAGCTCTTGAGATTCTTTTTATATCTGGCAAATTCAGCTTTTAAGGCATTAAATCAGGTTTTTGGGCCTCTTTTGCCATTTGAGTTCATCTAAGGTGTTATTTTCTTCAGGCAGGTTGTTGACTCTCTTTTTATGATTTTCTTGCATCATTCTGATTTCTCTTCCCAATTTTTCCTCCACTTCTCTCATTTGGTTTTAAAAATCCTTCTTAAGTTCATTTTTGGCCTATAATCAGTTTACTTTTTACTTGGAAGCTTTTGGTGTGGGAGTTCTGACTGTGCTGTCTTCCTCCCATTCCATACTTTTGATCCTTTTTGTCCCCAAATAAGGAAATCTAGTTAGATTACTGTTCTTGCTTTGCTTCCTTTGCCTGCTCATGTTGCCAGTCCATTACTTGACTTTGGGCTTAGTAGAACTGTGCTTTCAGAGGGGAGAGCATTGTCCCAAATCCCTGGGGTTTTTACAGCTGCCAGAGCTATTAGGGGGCTGTTGTCTCTGCCATCCCCACAAGCTTTTACTCACTGGTCACACACTTCAGGACCACTACCCACTACCACGATCCTGATCCAGGCAGCTTATGGCAAGTGCACTTAGACTCTGAATGGTTGCTTGGCCCCCTTGCAATCGGCAGGCTGCAAGCTCCGAAGCAGCCAGGTTGAGGCAGCTGCTTCCACTGCTTCTTGCTGTGGGGGCAGACGGCCAGACCCGCTCCTCTCCCCTAAATTTAGTCAAATTCCACTGACCTTTCACTTTGTCTTTGGAATTTATGGGTTGATAATTCTGGAAACCACCACAGCTGCTGGTGATCCTCTCTCCCAAATGCTCCAGCCACAGCTTGTCCTGGTCATCCTGGAGCTAAAACCCGTGGCTGGTCTTGGCTCCCAGTATACTGCTATGCATTCTTCCTGTCTGCCTAGTGGGCTGTCTTCAGCAGGAAATTTGTCTTTCTGTCACTTCGTGGTTCCAGGAGCTCTAAAATTTGTTTAGAGTCATATTTTATAAATATTTGAGGTCGTTATGGGGGAGCTCATGGAGTTCTTCTTCTTCTACACCTCCATTTTGAACTCAACCCCTGCCCATCCAGGAGAGATATTTTTTTAAATTATTGGACTAACTGAAAGCCATAACAAAAAAAAGGTGGCTTAGACATCACATTTCAAGAAATTATCAAGGAAAATTCCATTGATATTCTAGAACCAGAGCATAAAATGAAAATTGAAAGATTACCAATCATCTCTTGAAAAAGGTGCCAAAAAGGAAACTCCTAAAAATATTGTAGCCAAATTCCAGAGTTCTGATGACAAAGAGAAAATGTTGGAAGCATTCAGAAAGAATTGTGGAAACACAATCAGGACAACAGATTATGGAGTAGTTCTACATTAAGAGATCACAGGGCTGGGAAGATGATATTACAAAGCAAAAATGAGTGAGGATTAAAACCAAGAATCTCTTATTCAGTGTAAAGGTAATGGAATTTGAAAATCTTCCATGCCCCTTGGACTTGCTGAAGAAGCAGGAAGGGGTGGGGCAAGAAGGAGCCAGAGCAGATTGCATTAACTGTCTATGCCAAATCTGTGGCTACTGTGATGGCTTTGACTTTCTGCTTTTGGGTCTCAACTTTCTGGTATTTGAATAAATGCACTTGCTATGTCCCCCATGTAGAGAGTCTGTTACATATTGTGATTAAGAACTATACCAGCATATTTATATTATATTACATTGTTGTTAAACCCATCAAAACTAAGTATAGTACTTCAGGGTGGAAAATGGAAATTCAATGAAATTGAGGACTTCCAAGCAATCTTGCTCAAAAGGACAGAGCTGAATAGAAAATTTGACATTCATATACAAGACTGAAGAGAAGCATGAAAACATAAACAGGAAAGAGAATTCATATGGGATTTTTAAAGTTGAACCATTTCCAATTGTAACTCATTAGAATTTTCTACGTATTAGCCTAGTTGAAGAGACTATATTATTTTAATATATAGACAGAGGGCACAGGATGAGTTGAATATGGAGGGATGATACCTAAAAAATAAAACCAAAGGATGAGAGAAGAACATGTTATGAAAATGAGAAAGGGAAAAATAGGATAGGGTAAATTATCTCACATAAAAGAATTAAAAAAATGCTACTACACTGGATTGGAAGAGCAGGGAGGTGAAAGGAAATGAGTCAACCTTATTCTCATTGAATTTGGCTTAAAGAGGGAATAACATATGCACTAAATTAAGCATCTTGTCTTATAAGAAAGTAAGGGGAAGAGGATAAAAGGAGAGGATAATAGAAGGGTGGGCAAATAGGTGGAGGGGGTAGTCAGAAACAAACACTTAAAATAGACAGGGTGAAGGGAGTAAATAGTATGCATTGAATCAGGACAAGATGGTGGAAAATGTCATTGGTCTTTCACAATATGACTATTATGGAAATATTTTGAATAAGTACACATGAACAACTTCTTCCCAATGGGGTGGGTGTAAGGTGAGAGAATTTGGAAGTCAAAATATTTTTAAAATGTTAATTATTTTTGTATGCAACTGGGAAGTAAGATACATATGGAATGTGTACAGAATTTGATCTTGCCCTACAAGAAAGTAAGTGACAAGGGAATAAAAGGGTAGGGAGAGAAAAGAGGGCAGACAAGGGAAAGGGATAATGAGTATGCCTGCCATCTTGGGGTGGGTAAAAAGGGGAGAGGTGGGGGGAAATTTTGGAACTCAAAATATTGTAGAAACGAATGTTTAAAATAAAAATAAATAAATTCTAGAAAAGTTATGAAAAAGAGAAAATTAGGGAGAAAGGAGGGGGATATTCAAAAGGAAAAAGCTCCCCAACAAAATAGGAAAGGTATAGTATCAAGAACATAAGTAGAGGCTGGAATTTGCAAAATACACCTCTCTCTGAGACTGGAACAAATAAGCGAAGTGAGGTGCAATGTTCAGATGATTTCAAGCATAAAATTAAGGAGAAGAGGGAAGTTCACTTGAAATGGCCGCAGTTTTTCATCAGATATAAGTCAAGATCATTAGCTTAGAGTAACAAGTAAAGGGAAAGAAGGTTCTGTAGATGCCTTTATAGTCTGCAAGCAAGGATTGTTTGCAGGAGAATGAGATAGTGAAGGACTCAGACATGAATAAAGAGAGTAGAACACAGTAATAAGAACCCAGGAGCAATTATATGAAATAAATTTTGTACTACACAATTGACTTTCTCCCACAATAACTGGTGATGGGAAATCAAGAAAAGGAGCATAACATATTCTTAAAATCCTTTTGATTTGAATAGAGTGAAAATAAAAAGCTAGATCAAGTGACTTCAGCATTCTGTTTATAAAATTAAGACTTCAATGTCTCCACCAAGCTGTGTAAACTTTGCATAGATGTCTTAACTATAATTGTGTTTGCCTCCCATTGCAAAATAAGTCATCTTGTTCCAAAATGAAAAAAAAAATTCCGTTGGGACATTACACTTGCAAATGTGATGTTGAAATGTTCTTCAAGCAAAGGTTTTATCTCTACAGAAATAAAAAAGGAGGGAAGAAGTGAGATTTTAAAGTACATTTTTCAACAAAAATTAAATAATCAGTGTTATTCTTTTTATCCCAGGCACATCTCATTTCTTGTATGTTGCTGCCCATTTCATTTTCTCTAGGGGAAAAAAGGGTTGTGTTAGTTTGGTTAAGGAGGATACAACTTGATTGTTGCTGCAGAAATGCGAGATAAACATCTTTTACAGCTAACCTACCATCTCCCAACAAAAAGATCAATGAAAGAACAGATATGACTGGTGATGAAGGTGGAGATCAAGAATCTGAATGAGGACTAAACAAAACATTCTTATCCAAACTATTCCAAGGTATTGTCTAATACAGCTTCTAGGTCTCTGAGAAAGAGACAACATCCATCTGTCACATAGAATCTTGAAGCAATCCTCAGTTAGAGTAATAACAGTATAGCTCTCCGACTATTTGATGCAATTAAGTTTAATAGGACTGAAACACAGAAAAAAAGGAGCAGTGAAGAAGAAGAGTTCTAGGAAAATACTCTGAAGAACAAAGTTAAAATCCTACCACTGACTTTGAGAGCTTCATGTCCCTGGAAAAGGCATAATCTTATTTAAGTCTTACTTTTCTCCTCAGTGAAAATGAAGATAATGTTTATACAAGATTGTAGTGAGAAAAGCCTTTGAAAACATCTGGAATTTGATGTAAATGTGTGTTCTTTATTACTGAAGATATTTACTTTTTATCTACTTGACTTACTTCTATTTATTTCACCACTGAAGAAGATTATATACTGGCAAATGAAAGAACTTAACTGAATATGACAACACCAGAATGAAAATTCACACTTTGATGATATTTGTTCCATAATCATTTCTAAAACTCCACTGTAATTTTCAAGTCTTCAAAGGATATTTAGTGTCTCAGAGGAAAAGTACTTTAAAACTATATATGATATTAATTTAATTTGAAAAGAAGCTTGCCTATTAAAGTAATCTAAACTCTGGCTTAGATTTTGAACAATATCATTATAAGTAATTAAATTAATATGGTACTTTAAGATCTAAAAGGTAACCACAAAGTTTTAGAAATTCAAAAGATATTGTATAATTAAATATATTCACATTCAAAATGTTATTATAAACTTTCTACTAACAAAAAGGTAAAATTAAGTAATGGAATGTTATGTTAAGTATGTTAAGGACCACTGAAACAAACACAAGTAACAAACTGGAAAGAATGCTGAATTTGGAATCAGGACACTGGTTAGAATATTGGTTCTGACATTCGCTAGAGATAATCACAATAACCTCTGAACCCTCATATTTCTCATCTGTAAAACAGAGGCAGTAATATAGAACAGTACCTTGGTTGAAGTGACAGAAGTAACTCCTATACCTAAAAACACAAATTCCATTATTATTGCAATACTAGCCACTTATGTTATTTTCTCAGTCTGAAAAAGATATTTGGAACATAAAATGGTAGTGTATTAATAAAACTTGGCTAGGAAGTTTTCCTTATTTGAAAAGAAAAAATATATAGGCTAATAACCTAACCTCTAGGTATCAGAGTCTATGGCTTTTTGAATTCTCATATACAACTTTTCATAACTCTTTCTCTCTTCAGTAAGTTATCTTGCTTTCACAATAATGATGGAAGAAGGTACCCAAATAAAAGTCCCTCATAAAGACTCTTTTGAAACACTGACCATAACTTTGTCTAGTTAATTAAAAGCTCAAAAACAAAAGGACGCAGCAGCAGCAATTTATGATAATCAGTGGTATAGTATTTCAAACAAGGGATAACATTATAGTTACAGGAACTGACATAGTTCCTTATATGCATTCAATACTTAACCTTGGTTTTGTCTGACCAGTGAGTGACCTGCCTTGAAGTGAGAGATCTGGGTTGAAATTTAACCCAGACTGTAAAAAAGCTGTGTCATAAGACTGGAAAACCAGTATTATCACAAATAATGGGGAACCCCCACTTTTGTCACTGTGATTGGACTGTGTAAAGGTGGTTTCTAAAACACAAGTCAAAAACAAACGAAATTGGTTGGTTCCAGACTGCACTAGAATGTTATAAACATTTATGAACGTTCCCAGTCAAACACTCCTATTCTTACACAACCAAGTTAATTTTACAGTCTGCCTTGGGCAAATATTCCTAGATTAAAGAAAGTAAACAAACAACTCTTGTGTGATTAATGACACATACCAAGTTTCTCTCTTCCTGAAGTGAAGGAAATCTCTTCCAAAGTGCAGCTGGCAATTCAACTATAGAAACTTCTTTTAGCTGATTTATAACCTAGGGCCAATGCAATCTGGAATGGTTTATGGCTACCTGTGATAAACTAGGGTTCTGGAATAGCAAGACAATACTTCCTTTCCTTGGCTGGTTGGGAAGATTTCAGGAGATCTATTTCTACACAAAGCATGGGCTGAGAATTTGCCAGATGCCCATGATTTTTCTTGCAAAGACCTCAGGAATGCCCTCCTTTTCTAAAAAATGATTGGGAACTTAATCTTCAAATAACAGGAGAATTTCTGTATACAAAAGAATAGCAAATAATTTTTTTAAATGTACATGGAACTAAGAATCTCCATTTCATACAACTTGTTTTTCTTTCCTATGTTCTTAAGTTTGTTTCTTTTTTTCTATGCTGTTTCTTTCTTTCAATATAATATTTTAAGGGTATTTTCAAAGTAGCCTGCTTGATTTCACTCTTTATGAAGTTCCTTCTGATCTCTACTGGACAATTAAAAACATGTTTCTTTTCTTTTTCTTTCTTTTTTTGGGAGGTTGGCCGGTGGCAACACCATTCCCTGCTTCTTGGCCCTCTATGCACAGATAAAGACAAAAAATTTAAAGGAAAAACGAAGCCCTTAAAACAAATATACATATTCAAAAAAAATAAATCCACACATTTGCCAGGCCCAAAAATGAATTGTCTCATTATTTACATTGATTGAGACCATTAGGAGGTATATAGCATGTTTTTTCATCTGTGTCCTAGAGTTCATCATTTTCCTTGAACCATTTTTTTCTTTCAGTGTTGCTTTTCTTTTAAACTTTCTATTTTAACAGTTTTTTAAAAAAAACTACTACAATATAAAAAGGTCATTTCTGTTCATTTTACTCAGTTCAACCAAGTTTTCCTAGATTTTCCTGAAACTGTCCTTTTTATCATTTGGGGGGTAAAATAATATTTACTTACATTCATATAACTTTGTTTTATTCAGTCATGATCCAATTGAAGAGTAGCCCCTTAAATCCAGTTCCTTGAAACAAGAAATGGAACTGCTTTCAATATTTTTATTTATGTGATCCTTTCTCCTCTTTCATTGAACTCTGGAATTACAGGACTAACAGCCATAATATTTGGTCAGAAAGCAGGCACAATATAGTAGTTTTTGAGGTACAATTCGAAATTAATTTCCAGAAATTCTGGATGAGTTCATAGCTCCCCAGTACTGCAACTATGGACCCATCTTCCCTGCCAAATCCTTCAAACAATTATAATTGTCTCTTTTTACCAACACTGTTGATCTGATAAGGCAGAACTTCCAAATTATTTAAATTTATATTCATCTAAGAGTGATTTTGATAATTTTTCATACAGCTATTGATGACTTTAAATTTCTTTGTTTGATAGTGCCTTTGACTTACTAGCTAGATGATCCTCTCAAATAACTGAACCTGTGTCTGCCTCCATTTCCTCAAATGAAAAAAGGGGAGAATAATAGCACCTATTTCCATAGCTTATTGAAAATAACAAATTAGATATTATTTGTGATGTGTCTGGCATATAGCACTTAATACTTACTTGTTTTCCTACCTCTTTCCTTTCTTTGACCTTTAACCAATTAGAAAATGACTCTTATTCTTATATATTTGGATGAGATACTTATATATAGCAGAACTTATCTGTGTACTTGTTGTATGACTTTATAAAGTAAGAGCTTTGACAGAAAGAACTCTTTCTCTTTTATCTTTCCATCCCTAGCACCTACCACAGAGTTGGCACACACTAGGCACTTAAAACAGGGTGTCTCGGGCAAAATTATGTGCCATAGATTAAAATTGTCTATGCATACTTACTGATAGGTGCAATAACATTAATAGGAAATTGAAAGACTCAAAGAAAAGACTTTAACCAACTGAATGGTTCTTCTATAAACAAGAAATTGACAGGAGCACAAGTTACACAGCATATATGTGAATAAAATAATTAGTAAAAACCAATGATCTAGGGAAATCCAGAGTTCTCCCCCAGTGCACCCCTATTATTTACTATAGCCTTAATTTTAAAAGTTCAGTCTCTCATCTCTTATCTTACTGATAATGAGATTATACTAAGAACCCACACTTGTAAAACATAGCTATGGTATTTTATTCAAGTTTGGGTATGTTACAAATACTTTTAATAAAATGTCCAGGTCTAGGAGTGGTTGGGGTACAAAGGTAGTCTAGTCAAAGATGAAGAGATGTCACTCTCAGTCTATCATTTTAATTTAGCCCACATTCCTCTGTATTAACCAATCAAAGTTGATTCCACCAAACTCTAAGACTTATTATTTAAAGGGTATATAAACTGTGAGCCCACAGCCATGATTGTCTTTGGTTTAAGAGATACAGTGGTAATTTGACATACAAGTACACCAACTTATGAGATTTCTGAGCTATGAGTTGTCATTTGGTCAATTTTTCACTTTGAATTGCGAGCCAGAATTTGAGGTATGAGCCCCCGCTAGTTGGTGCAGCAAACACCAAAACCCAATGCCCATCCAGCATCCTGCACCTCACTCGTTCAATCCGTGTGTTTACCTCACCAATGAAGAAAATTCAGTTAAGCAAGAAGTGTTGATTTTACAAGAAGTGTTGATTTTCTCTTCTACCTCTCTAACTCAGATTTCAAAGGTCTTTTTGAGCTCATCTAGGAATGCTTTCTGTGCCTGAGACCAGGTCATAATCCCTATTGAAGTTTTAGCTGTGGGTGTGGAGTCAATGAAGTCTTCTTCTGAGTTTGGTTCCTATCTCTCACAGTAATAGAATTCCACAGTCTTTTTCTTAGTAGCCTGCTTTCTTCCCATTTTGAGGCAGGACCTTAGCCACACCCTTCCTCCAGCATTCCTAAGCCTTTGCTCCTTAAAGTTTATCTCCGGCACAACAATTCTGTGTTTTGGCAGCAGGGAGAGAGGCATTGAGCAGTTGGGGTTCACTCTGCCATCCTGGTCCCTGGAAGTTAGGGTAGGGTTTTGTTGTTGTTTTTTTTAATATTCATGTTGTGGATGGGTAGTTCCAGGAGAAGCTGCAGCCCCTGCCACAGGACCTGCCTTTTTCTCTTACCCAGCTCAGTTCAATCCCCACCCTGTGGTGATAGGTCTGGAAATGGCCCTTGTGGCTGATGGATCAGCGGGTCTCCTCTGGACTTCTCTGAGCACAGCCACCATTGCTGTTAGGGCCTCCTGGAATCTGGAATGCAGCTGCCATTGCATCAGCACAGGTTCACTCTTTTTTTAAAATTAGCTTTTATTTGTTTTCTTGTTTACATTATTCATTTTCATTACATTTTTGAATTACACATTTTCTCCCCGTCTTGCCCCTGCCCCAACCCTAAAACAGCAATCCCACAGTAAAGCCCCTCCCCTGCTCTGCTCTCTTATTTTCTGG
>CM053598.1:195490946-195517107 GCA_028646575.1 Pseudocheirus occidentalis
TCGTATCTCCTGGATCTATTTTCCAGGTCAGTGGTTTTTTTCAAGGAGATATTTCACATTGCTTTCTATTTTTTCATTTGTTTGTAGCTGTTTAATAGTATCTTGGTTTCTCATAAAGTCATTAGCTTCCACTTGCTCCACTCTAATTCTAAGGAATTATTCTCTTCAGAATGCTTTTGAGATTCTTTTTCCATCTTTTTCCATCAAATTTCCATCAAAATTCGACTTTTTAAGGCATTCTTCTCCTCATTGGCTTTCTGGGCCTCTTTTGTTATTTGAGTTAATCTATTTTTTAAAGTGTTCTTTTCTTCAGTCACATTGTTGACTTTCTTTTCATGACTTTCTCACATCATTTTCATTTCTCTCCCAAATTTTTCTTCCACTTTTCTTATTTGATTTTCAAAGTCCTTTTTCAGTTGATCTATAGCTTGTAGGCATTCTTCGAGTGTCTTGGAAGCATTTGGTGTGGGAGTTCTGACTGTGTTGTCTTCCTCCCGTTCCGTGCTTGATCCTTTTTGTCCACAAAAGGATTCTAGAGTTTTATTGCTGTTCTTATTTTGCTTCCTTTTCCTCATGTTGGCCAGTGAATTAATTGGTTGTTTCTTTTTTTTTAGCTTTGTGGAACTCTGTTTCCAGGGGGGAAAGCTGTGTCCCAAATGGCTGGGGTTTTCACAACTGCCAGAGGTGTTAGGGGGGTGCTGCAGTCCCCACCAGCTGTGGCTTGCTGAAAGAGCACCCCAGTACCACCACCCAAAACCATGATCTGGATCTAGGCTGCTCAAAGCAAGAGCTCTTGGCCCTGATCAATCATTTCAGCCCCCCTGTGGGGTCCACAGGCCAGGAGCTCTGAAATAGCCCAGTGAGGGCAGTTGCTTGTTGTAGGAGATCCTATCCTTCCACCTCCTCCCCGCCCCGCTTCCTTGCCTTGGGGGCAGATCAGCTGAACTGCTTTTCCTCCCCCAAAGTTAGCTTGAAAGCTTCACTTTCACTGACCTTTCTCTATTCCTTATTTTTCCTGACTTAATAGATGCAGAGATTGCCCCAGGTGCTGTAGATCTGTTCTCTTGGGTAGACTCATGCTGTGGCTCCTCCCGCCCTGGGGCCTGGCTGTGTTTTTGGCTCCCAGCCTGCCTAGATGAGCCCCTCCTGCCAAGCTGCCTGGTTTGATGATTCTCTGTCCTGTGGTGAGACAGCCAGGCTGGGTGAGTCTTCTGGCTGGCTGGGGCTTCTTCTCAGTCTGCTGTACTCTGCTCTCAGTTCCATGTTGGTGTGGCTTCCTTGTGCTCAGTGTTCTCCTTACCCCAACCTGAGTAGGCACTTTCCTGGGCTGGGAATCTGCCCTGCTCCGTCTCACAATGGGTTCTGTCACCCTTAAATTTGTTCAGATTCACTTTTTAGCCTTTAGTGACAGAATTCCACTGACCGTTTTCTTAGCCTGTTTGATAGGTGTGAAGATGGCCCAAGGTGTTGCCAATCCTTTCTCCTGTAGTCTCCGGCTATGGCTTTTCCAAATCACCTTGGGGCCAGGCCACGGTTTTCAGGCTGGGATTGCCTAGACTCCCAGCCTGTTTGCAATGAGCCCCTCCTGCCAAACTGCCTTCAGTGAGAGATGTGTTTTCTGTATTTTTGTGGGTTTTGGAGCCCTGGAATTTGTTTAGAGGTGTATTTTCTTGATATTTAAGGTGGTTGTGTGGGAGCTGCGGAGCTTTGCTGCTTCTATGCTGCCATCTTGGCTCCGCCCCCCCCCCAATTCATTATTAAAAGGCTTGTGTTAGGCTCTATTTCACCTACAACTCTCATAATAATATTGTCTTTTATGTGTGTAACGATTGACACTTTCCAATTTCTACTTTCATAATCCTCCTTTGATCTTTACAATAATCAGCAATTATCTTCCTGTTCAAGCTGGAGCTTAGAGGTCATGTAGTTCTACCCCTTCATTTTATGTGGAAGCAGCAGGTTATACTAACTAGATAGACTGCTGCACCAAGAGTCCAGATAACAAGGTTTGAATCCATACTTATTGGCTATATGTATGAGCTTGATATGGAAATGGCAAACAACTCTGGTACCTTTGTCAAGAAAATTGCAAACAGGGTCTGAGACAGGTGAACAATAACACTCTTATAGAATATCTGTTTTCTTCAAGGAGCAGGGTGGTATAATAAAGTAATAATAGTCTTGGAGTAGGGAGACCCTAGATTCGATTTCTGCCTTTTTATTTTATTCTTTTTTAAAGTAAATTTATTTTTAATTTTCAACATTCATTTCAACAAGATTTCGAGTTATAAATTTTCTCCCCGTCTTTCCCCTACCCCCACCCCAAGATAGCGAGCCTACTGAATACCCCTTCCCTCAATCTGCTCTCTCTTATATCCTCGCCCATGCCCCTCTAACTTTCTGCTAGGGCAAGATGGATTAATTTCTGCCTTTTCTAGTTTTAAGAAAGCGATCAAGTCATTTAGCTGTGATTTGGCTCAGGCAACTTCCTGGGACTCATCTATTAGAAGCAGAGAGCTGGAAGGGCACTGTGGGGCCATGTGTTCTGATGGGCCAATTCAACAGACTGCTTCTTCATTTGCATGTGATACTCTTGGCAATGTGAGCACTCCGTCCACTTGACTTTTCTTATCTTGTACGTCGTGGGCAGGTTGCCATTGCTAGTGGGATTTCTAGTAATTACCCGCAATCATATCAGATATCCTCTATCTATAAGTTACCAACCTCATAGGATTTTTGTGAGGCTCTCCTTCCCTATCCCTCTCCCCTCTTCACTTCCCTTTTGGTAGGCAAAGTAGAGAGAGTGGACTTGAAGAATTCAAGAAGAATTGAGTTCAAATCCAGCCTCAGACCCTTAGTAGCTGTGTGACTCAGGGAAGTTACTTAACCTCTGACTCAGTTTCCTCATCTGCAAAACAGGCATATGAATAGCATCTACTTCCCAGGGTTGTTGTGAGTATAAAATAAGATCATATTTTAAAGTGCTTTGCAAATCTCAAGGTTCCGTATAAACACTAGCAGTTGTTATTGTTGTTGTTATTGTGCTTGTAGTCAAAGATCTGACCAAAGGTTTACAATAACCCTGGATTCCTATAGACCTACATTTGTGGAGGGTTTTCTTGTTGTTGTTGCTGTTGTTAATAATCCTCATGCTCCCCACCAGGATTTCTCTTCTTGGTTTGGTTTTTGGCTCTTTTATCTAGGATTCACTTTAACTCTACAAGCACCCAAGGCACTGGCATTCCAAGGCATCTGTTCTGACTTTTCAGCTTTTCAGCTCCTTGAGAGCAGGGACTGTCTCATGCCTTTTTTTGTATCCCCAAGAGCTTAGTACAGTGCCTGGGGTATGTTAAATATTTAATAAATGTTTATTGACTCTGATATTTATTGATTATTAGAAGGAATGGGAAAAAGAACAGCTATGATTAGTTCTCTCCAGGCTTATTCTTTCTTCTCTTCCTTGAAATTCAGACTATAGTCCCTGCAAAGACTTACTGCACCAAGTAATTCAGTCCCAGTAACCCAAGTGCACTACTTTTGCTGGACCTGGGGCCAACTCAGGTGAACTACCCTTATTCTGGTTCCCAGAGTCTGCTGTTGTTTATTCTATGGATCCCTTAACTTCTACTGCGTAGTCCTGTGGCTTCTACATTTCGGTTTGCTGCTACCACCGTTGCACCTGTCTGACAACTTTAACTACGTTTCAGCTATGACTTACATCCACTGCCACCAGCTCATGCTTCTTTAATTGCCAGCTTTTCCCACCCCATTCTCCCTGCACCCCCACCCCCACAGAAGCTTTCTCTCCTATCTTTTTCTCAGTGGTCATTTCTTCCAACAATTTCTGCTCAGTAAACTTTGGGGCATGTACTCTGAGTACAAAGAATGATGGGAAAGGGAATCCCCTTCTAATCATTGCAAATTGCTTCTCTGCCTCTCTTTCCTTCTCTTCACATGACGAGAGGGAAAGAGAAAAGACAAACTTAGCTAACTGCTTCTGGCTTTCAAGCAGACTCCCTATAAAGAAGAGGAAAATTGAGCTCCAAAAGTTAAAGTGAATTGATTGCCCAAGATTAGTGGAAGGACTATGACCCATCTCTCCTGACTCTGAAGCTGGCATTGTATATAAAGTTGTGCTTTTTATAGGTGAGTCATTTGACAAAGACAAAAAGTCACAAAAAGTGAGATATTAAAAGGTCGCAGGAAAAGAGGATGGTTCTCCACTCTTTTTATGGAACCACAACACCTTCTGATAGATTGGGAATGCAGTTTTTGCCAAGGTACAGTTATCCCTTCCACATTGCAACTTTCCCCATCACAGTTTTGATATATTGTGGGTCATCATAAGAAACTAAATGGTAACTTTGGGGGGAGTTTTGTGGCAATTGAACATGACAGTTGAAGGCCAGCAGACAACACAGAAAAAGTTCAGAAACTCAGAAATGCATCAAATACATGTATATATGCAGAAAATATATTTATCTATTTGTATTTATATATTTCAAAATAAATAATTTTTTCTGTATAAATGTTTTCATATATTTAAATATATGCATATAAACATAAAATATATAATATCAATGTATTTTATCTTTTAATACTGCAATAATTCAGACTTCTTCCCTGGTGCAAAGGGAAGGGCAAAAAATTTAATGCAAATTTTCCAGATTGTGGGGGTGCTGCACTCCTAACCATTACAACATGGAAGGGATAACTATAATACCAAATTAAGTCATTTTTCCATTCATTCATTCAAATTCAGCATTTCCTTACATTTCTCTCCCTTTCAATCTATAAACATTAAGTGTTTATTAACAGAACTAGATATTTTCTTGCCAGCTTGCCATATTCATACTACTTGGGGTCTTTGGGGCCCACTAAATATAGGACATTGATCTAACCTGCCTTCCCCAGGCTTGTGCCATTCTATTCCTCTTCCCCACTTAGGTCTTAGAGGGTGGCATCTCAGAGGGAGGCATCTCAGAGGGAGGCAATCTATTTCAAAAGACAGTGATAAGTAATTGGATAATGGCTGAACAAGTTGTAGTATATAATTGTGATGGAATACTATTGTGCTATAAGAAATGATGAGCAGGTAGATTTCATAAAAACCTGGAAAGACTTACATGAACTGATGCAAAGCGAAATGAACAGAACCAGGAGAACACAGTATAAAATAACAACAGTACTGTATGATGATCAACTGTGAATGACTAAGCTATTCTCAGAAATACAATGAGCCAAGACTTATGAAGGACTTATGAAAAACGCTGTCCATCTTCAGAGAAAGAATTAATGAAGTCTGAATGCAGATTGAAGCATACTTTTTAAACTTTATTCTTGTTTTTTAAAATTTTGTTTTGTTTTTTGGTCTGCATTTTCGTTTATAACATGGTATAATGGGAAAGATAATCTGAAGATCTTCCCTGCTGCTTAATAGGCCTAATGTGTGGTGAGAAGAGTTTGCTGAAGGGTGGGATAGAACCCACATGAAGTTGGGAGTCAGAGCAGCTAGACAGTAGGAGAGAGAGGATGGCAGGCAAACAGACAACTAGGCTTGTGAGTGTTTATTTAGGTTAAAAGATAGTGTAGCTCCCTTCTGTGTTATGGTGTATTAACTTCTTTGTTAGTATGATGGATTTGACTTTCTGGTGTTGGGATTTGGTTTTCTGTTGTCTGAATAAATGTTTTGCTTCTGTTTTACACATAAAGAGTCTGTTATATTTTGCAGTTGAGAACCATGCCAGCATATTCATAGTCAACCATTAGCACTGTGAATATTGCATTGATGTTATAAATGGATAGCATTGGAAAAGTTTTTCATGATGCAAATTGCTTGCTTTCTCAAGGAGAGGGAGGGGATGGAGGGAAAGAATATGAACCCCTAAATTTAAAAAAAATTAGCATTTTTGTTTATATATAATTGAGAAAAATAAAAATTAAATGGAATAAAGAGACAGTGATAATACAAATAAATGTTTTCTATGCTCTACAACCATGTGGTGTAGAGAGAGAATCAGTTAGCTATATCTTTGGACACCTCTGCTAACCTATCAGGTGATAATTCAGAGACGGTCTTGGAAGACTTTACTTAAATTGTGGTGTAACAGTCCAGCTTACTTCAAGAATGATAATTTCAATGGACATCACCTGGGAAGTAGTTCAGAAGCAGTTCAGATAAAGGAACCAACACATTCAGAGATAAGAAGCTTTTGTCTAAAATGCAAGAAGTAAGGAGGCCTAGAAAATGAAACACAGTCATGGAAAACAGCATTTAAAACCAACTTCATTACATAATTATGAAAGCAAAAGAATTCCCAAGAGTTGGTTTGGTTAAGTAAGTTAGTTTTTATCTTGAGAGTCTAAGTTTGATCAGAAAGAAAGGACTATGAAATTTGCTTTGTCTTAATCCTTTATATGTCTTTCACCTAGGGGCTCTAGTCACTGAGGCTTTTGTCACTAGCACCAATGGGAGTAGACTGTGATTAATCCCAGAGGGTTTCAAATTGTAAGACTAAATTTGAGCAAGGTTCTGTTCCATTGTTGCTTCAACTTCCAGATTGTCTGTTTGATGATGATTGCAGACTTTGGATGATGACTACAGAGTGAGAAGCTGGAAGGATCCCAGATGGATTCTCAGACCCTGGAGGATATTTTCAGGGCTTGGGGTAATAAAGTTCAACTTCTGATTCTAAATGAAGTGAGCACGGATCTGGAAGCCATCCAGAAAGACTAAATCTAGAATCCCAAGGCAGTATGTTTAAAGAATACTTTCCACGGCTGTTTAGAATAAGGTCCTAGGATCATTTGTGATTAAATCAATAAATAATTTTATGAATCACAGGAAGCCATTTAAATATGTCATGCACATACATATATATGTGTGTATATATAAATGTATGTATATACGTATATGTTCTGATTCACATTGACTTACCAAGTTTAGCAGCTCAAACATGAAAAAAAACCACAAAGGCACTAATAAAAAAAGACAATGAAACCTGTATCAAATTTCTTTACTTTGTCATACTAATAGTTATTGTTGGGGACAGCAATGTAGCACATTGGATAGAGCTTTGGCCCTGGAGACAGGAAGATTCATTTTCCTGAGTTCAAATCTAGCCTCAGACACCAACTAGCTGTATGACCCTGGGCAAGTTACTTAACACCATTTGCCTCAGTTTCCTTCTTTGCAAAATGCACTGGAAAAGGAAATGGCAAACTATTCTAGTATTTTTGCTAAGAAAACCCCAAATGGAGGCATAAAGAATTGGACATGACTGAACAACAACAACAGAAACTGTTATCAGACCCCACTGACAGATAAGTGGAGGACAGAAGACTCTCATAGGATGGAACAGTGATGCTACCTGATGTTCAAGATGGAAGATGAGGGCATGGGTCATCTTCCTAGTTTTGGAGCTGAGCTCTAAAGTAATTAGCTTGTACTGTGTCTTTCTTCTTGGCTTTCAGTATTTCTCTTAGAATCATAGACTTTAGAGATTGAAAAAAATTAAAGGTCCCCTAGTCAAACCTGCCTTGGTTTATACATAAGCCAATCGAACCCTAGAGAATCATCAAACAATCATCTATTTTTTGAGCAGGCCCTGTGTTGAGGTGCCCAGGAATACAACACAATGTATAAAACAGGAGAAATCAAGTTCAAGTTCCCAGAGGGGTAAGTGACAGAAGTGGGATTTAATCCTGGCTTTTTAACTCCAACTCCAGTGTTCTTCCTATGGTTGCTGATGTGTGCTAGTTATACTTTTTCTTACTCAAGTAAAGTAGCAATAGTAGTAATTGCTAACATTTATTTGGAGTTTACCATGTACCAGGCACTGTACTAAGTGTTTTACAATTATTATCTCATTTGATCCCCCCTTTTCATTAATATACCCTTTTTACAGGTAAAGAAACTGAGGCAGAAAGAGGTTAAGTGACTCGCCCAGGGTCACATAGCTAGTAAGTACCTGAGACCATATTTGGTGAGTGTCTTCCTGACTCTAGGCCTAGCTGCCTCTTACTACTTACTACTAGTACTAGTACTAGTACTAGTACTACTATTGCTACTACTACTATTACTATTTCTACCACCAGTAGCATTTATATAGAACTTTAAGGTTTGCAAAACACAACAAATATTTGGCTCTACAGTTATCTCATTATCTTATAACTCTGGAAAGTAAATGCTATAATTATAACCATTTTGCAGGTGAAGAAATTGAGGCAGACAGAGGTTAATTGATAGCCTAGGTTTAGACACTTACTAGTTATGTGACTATGGACACTTGACTTCAAGTCCAGCACTCTGTATTGGGCAGCCTAGCTGCCTCAATGCATAGTAGCTAAACAACAACAAGCACTCTTAACTTCACAAAAATGTAGGGTTTTATGAGAGAAAGGTTATAAATTACTTTGAATTCCTGAAGGGGGAAGGGGGAAGTTAAAACATGACTCTTGAAGGAAGCATTTATTAAAGGGTGTGCCATTTATTAAAGCAGTGTGCCAGGCACTGTCTCATTTGGTTCTCACAGCAATCCTGGGTCATAGGTGATATTCTTCTCCTCATCTGTAAGATGAGGAAATTGAGGCAGACAAAAGTTAAGTGACTTGCCCAAGGTCACACAGCTAGTAAGTGTCTGAGGCTGAATTTGAACGCCTGTTTTCCTAACTCCAGGTCCAATACTCTATCTACCCTTTGTGGTCACCTAACTTCCCCATGGTAAAAAACATCTTTGTAATCAAGAACTACTTCCTATAAGGAAGAAGTAATAGAAAAAGTTCTGTTTAAAAAGTGGGAAGTACTTCTATTGTTTGAGACACCTTAAGCCTTTGAAAATATGCTGTCCTCTTGGATAATCTCCAAGTTAACAACTGACCTATTTTCAAACTTTTGTTTATGTGACCCCCTCTGTAGGTGGGGAGGCCAAGGGAGCAAATCTGAGGCATGAAAAAAGGAAACTTTGGTATCTCAAAGAGCCGTTGGAGTTTGAAAAAATTAGGTCAAATTTAAGTCTCTAAGGATGCAGGTCTACCAATTTCTGGTGTGAAAGCTTTTAAAATTTCTACTGTGCTAAAATGTAGGAAAAGGCTGGGAGAATTGGTTTAACAGTAGGATAACAAATCATTTCTTAGCTCACATTTCAGATTTTGAGGAACTGGAAGGATTTGCTCTTGTCAAAGTGAGACTTCATCCATTATATCGCAGACCTCTTGGAAATGTCCCACAGCACTTTACTGAAACACCGGCAGGCAGCCTTCTCAGAGCAGGAACTCATTATCCAAAGAATAATAAGAGAAAGTTTTCCTCTGTGGCTGGAAGTGCCATTTTCTGGAAAACTTGTAGGACTTTGCAGAGAAGTTGAATCATGTCTAGTAAAAAGTGAAGGTATACAGATGGAAGGGAACCTTTCCAGTCTTTACAAAATGGGTAAACTTAAAATGGGTTGGTAACTCAAAATGGGTTGTGCCACTTACATTATATACATTAAGTTCTGTTTAATTCATCATTCTGTCACTATAGTGATTAATATCTGAAGTCACTGAGGGAGATATGCTTACATTGTTAAACATTCAGGAGCCAGAAATTCTTCCTCAGAAGATCATAAGATAAGCATAAAAGTATAAGACTTGGCCATTCTCATTTTAGTAAATGTTAGCTATGGCCTTCAAAACTAGGCCTATCTCTAACTGAGCAGAAAATTATATGAGCAGCCAAAGAAAAGATGTGCATAATAAACTAATATATACATGCTGGGTTGGAATAATTTGTCCTTTTTTCTCCTTCTTGATTTGGATTTGAAGGATCTGGAGTATCCCCCTTCAGGGAAGAGTTGACTTCCCAAACACTGTACAAAATAATTTTGAATAAAATATTGGCAAAAAGGTTACAGCAAAACATCAAGCAAATTTTACAACATGGACATAAGAGATGCTAGGATTCAATATTGATTCACTATTTTTAAAATGATAAACATAACTGACCATATTAATAACAAAACAACTAAAATCACATATTTATATCAATAGATGGAAGAAAAAGAAGTATGACCAAAAAACCCCTAATCTCTGTTAAAATCACTAAAAGGCATAGGATAAATGGATCTTTGCCTAATAGGGTAAAGATCTATGCCAGTGATTCTCAACCCTTCCTAATGCCGGGACCCTTTAATACTCATATATTTGTATGTGGGCATATCTGCTATGGGTGGACCTGCCTGGAGATGGATAGAGGAGCAGTGTCTCAGTTCCTAAGACCATTGGAAATGTGTTTTCTGATGGTCTTAGGCGACCCCTGTGAAAGGGCTGTTCAACCCCCAAAGGGGTTGTGACCCACAGGTTGAGAACCACTGAATGCAAAACTCAAACCCAGCATCAGTGAGAGAGTAAAACTAGAGGCCTTTCCAGTGAGAATAAGGGCAAAAACAAGGATGTCGGGACAATTAGGTGGTGCAGTGAATAGAGCACCAGCCCTGGAGTTAGGAAGAACTGAGTTCAAATCCAGCTTCAGTCACTTAACACTTACTAACCATGTGACCCTAGGAAAGTCACTTAACCCCAACAGCTCTGCCTTCCCCCCTCCATAAAAGTATTAAAAAAAACAAGGATGTGCATGATTGGTTCATCTGGTCTAGAACAGGATCACTAATACTTCTTCTCAAGACATTTCCTCACCGTTAGAATGTAAGCTCCTTGAAGGCAACAACTGTCTTTCTTATATTCACATTTCCAGTGCTTAGCATAGTGTTTGGAACACTGTAAGTGCTTAATCAATGTTCCATCTACTTATATGATACAGTGATAAAAATGGCAGCCTTTTTTTGTGATGGCAAAGAACTGGAAATTGGGGGGTGTTACAAGTTATGGTATATGAATGTAATAGAACACTACTGTCCCATAAGAAATGATGAGGAGGAAGATTTCAGAAAAACCTGGAAAGACTTACATGAACTGATGCTGAGTGAAACTAAAAGACCTGGACAACATAGTAACAGCAACATTGTACGATGACCAACTTTAGTAGACTTAGCTCTTCTCAGCAATGCAATGATCTAAGACAATTCCAAAAAGCTCATGATGGAAAATGCTATCCATATCCAGATAAAGAAATGCGGATTCTGAATGTAGATTGAAGCATACTATTCTCTCTCTCTTTTTTTTCTTTCTCATATTTTTCCCTTTTGTTCTGATTCTTCTTCTACAACTTGACTAATGTAGAAATATGATGGTACATGTATGGCCTATATCAGATTGCAAGCCATCTTGAGAGGAATGGGGAGGGAGGAAGAGAAAATTTAGAGCTCAAAATCTAGTAAAAGTGAATGTTGAAAATGAAAAATAAATTTAATTTTAAAATTCCAGTTATGGTAATAACTAAGAACAAGAAACTGAGGGCATAATCATAGGCAAAGAGGAAAAAACACCACTTTTGTAGAAGATAATATGTTTTAGACAGAGTACTCTGGAGCCCACTAAAATTAACAGAAGTAATAAGTTTGGTAAAGTAGCAGGATCTATAATTAAACTAAACAAGTCTTCCTATATAGTCTTTCTATATTTTGCTAACCAAACCTAGTAGAAAGATATAGAAAGAGAAAAGCCATTTAAAATAACTAGGTATAAAATATCTGGAAATATACCTACACATAAGAAATACAATTGCAAAATGATCTTTACAGAAATGTAAAATCTCAGTAAGTAGAGAGATATTAATTGCCCATTATTGGGCTGTAACAATATAATAAAATAATGATACTACTTAGATTAATTTACTTATTTAGCGTCATACCAATAAAATTGCCAAAGGATTACCTTAGAGAGCTAGAATTCATTTGGAAGAACAAAAGGTTAAGATTCTTCAGGGCACTAATGAAAAAAAAAAGTGTGAAGAAAAGGATACTTGTAGTACAAACTTAGACTACAAATCATTTGGTACTAGCTTTAAAAAAGTTCAACGACCCAGAAAAGTCAATCAGTACAACAGATTTGATAAACAGCACATCTCAGAATGTGTTCTCATTATTTGACAAAAGCTGCTGGGAAAACTGGAAAGCTGTCTGGCAGAGGTTAGGTCTAGACTAGCATCTTACACCATATACCAAGAAAAGCTCCAAATGGTTGCATGATAGAAAAGGTCACCTCATAGACAAAATAGATAAGAAAGAAAATAACTTTTTCAACTATGGATAGTGAAAGAGTTCATAACAAAACATGGGATGAAGAAGATCATAGAAGATAAAATAGACAATTTTGATTACATAAAATCGCAAAGATTTTGCACAAATAAAATCAACACAGTTAGAACTGGAAGACAAATAGTTAATGGGATAATCATTGGAGCAATTTTCTTTGATAAAAGTCTGTTATCCAGACATACAAAAAACTCATTCAGATCCATATGAATGACAGCCATTCTCTGATAAGTGGCTTAAGAAAATGAACCAACAGTTCTCAAAGAAATTCAAGACATAGAGTCATGTGGGAAAATGCTCCAAATTACTAGTAGTTAGAGAAATGAAAATTAAAACAACTCTGAGATTTTACTTCCCATCTATTAGGTTAGCAAAAGTAATAAAAAGGGGAAAGGACAATTACTAGAGGGGCCATGGGAAAACAGACATACTGGTATGTTGTTGGTAGAATTATGGATTAGTCCAAACCTTATGGAAAGCAATTTGTAATTATTCCCCAAAGTCATTAAACTGTGCATACCATTTGACCCAGAATAGCAGTACTAAGCCTGTACCTTCAAAAGATTTAAAAAAAAAAGGGAGAGGAAGACCCCTAGATACTATAGACTTGTGATAGTACTCTTAGTTATAACAAAGAACTGGAAAAAAGGAGTGGTACCCATGAATACAAATGATTGTATATTAATGTAATGTAGTATTTAGAAGTATTCTAATTTCAATAAGTTTTTATTGATTTTTGTTGATTATTTTTATTGAAGCTTTTATTGATTTATTTTTCTGTTTTTTTTTACATCACCATAGTAATCCCCAGTATTCCTGAAGGAGTTATCCCATATGACAAACAGTATTTTTTTTTAGAGAGTGGAAAAAAAATCAGTACAACTGATGAATATATGGAAAAATTTCAAAAATGTGTGCAAGGTGTAACAAATGCCAATCTTCCATCTCCATGAAGAGGTGGGCTGGGAGTGTTTTTTCATCTCTTCATTTGATCCCTGTTTGATTTTTATAACTTTATTGCACTTAATTTTTTAAAGCATGTTGTTCTTTCCATTTACATTGTTATAATTAGTTTGTAAATTGTTTTCTTGGTTCTGTTTACTTTATACCAGTTCATATAGATCTCTCCATGCTTCTCTTTATTCATCACATACATCATTTCTTACAGCATATTAATATTCTATTACATTCATGAGTGATAATTTCTTTAGCCATTCCTCAGTTGATGAGTATCTACTTTGCTTCAAACTATCACAAAAAATGCTGCCATTGCCATTTTGGGGGGGTCATTTTTGCCCATTTGTAGTGTGTGAGGTAAACACTCAGGGTTGTTTTGATTTACATTTCTTTTATTACTAGTGATTTGCCGCATTCTGTGACATACTTTGTGAATACTTTGCAACCCTTCTTTTGAGAACCATTCCCAACTTTTGATCATTTATCTATTGGGGAATAGCTATCACACACATATACATACATACATACATACATATATATATATATATATATATACATGCATATTTTTATAATAGTTTATGTGTCTTGAATACCATACCTTTAACAGAGAAATTTGATTCAAATATTTTCCCCCTGATCTGTTTCCCTTCTTATCTTAGATGCATTAATGTCTATACAGAAACTTTTCAGTTTTAAATAATCAAAGTTATCTTTTTTATCTTTTGTAATTGCCCCTATCTCTTGTTTAGTTAAGGCTAAATTTCCTACCCATAACTGTGAGATGTGTATGAAATGTTTTTCTTCTAATTTTTTTGTAGTATAATCTTTAATACTAACATCACAAATCCATTTAGAACATATTGTGGAATATGGCATAAGTTGCTGATCTAAATCTAATTTCTGCCAGAATGCTTTCCAGTTTCCCAGTAGTTTTTAAACAAATAAGGACATTGTTCCCACTCCCTCCCATGTATATTTTTCACTTCATCAAATACTGGGCTATTGCTTTCTACTGTTTCTGAATCACCCTTGTCTAGTCTGTTCCATTGCTATTCTTTAACCAGTACCATATAGTTTTGATGACTGTTGCTTTATAATGTAGTTTGAAATCTTTCCCGTTTGTTCCTAGTTCTTTTCATAATTTCCATCAATATCCTAAAACTTTTGTTTTCCCAAATGAAT
Organism: Pseudocheirus occidentalis; assembly: GCA_028646575.1. Lineage (NCBI taxonomy): Eukaryota > Metazoa > Chordata > Mammalia > Diprotodontia > Pseudocheiridae > Pseudocheirus > Pseudocheirus occidentalis. The sequence continues at coordinate 195,505,277 of CM053598.1, forward strand.
AGTTATTATTTTACCAAGTTCTATAAAGTATCCCCTTGATAATTTGATTAGTATATCATTGAAAGTATTAATTAGGGGTAGCTATTGGTGGTGGAGTGAATAGAGTAACAGCCCTGGAGTCAGGAGGTCCTGAGTTCAAATCTGACCTTAGATGCTTAACACTTACTAGCCATGCCGACCTTGGGCAAGTCACTTAATACCTGCTCTCCCCCCTCCAAGAAGCCAAAAAAAGTGTAAATTAATTTTGGTAGGATTGTTGTTAATATTGGCATGCTCTAGGAGTGAGCACTGAATATTCCTTCAATTATTTAATCTGTTTTTTATTTCTCTAATAATAACAATACTTTGTTATTGAATCTGTATACTTTTTTGGTGCACTTTGGAAGGTTGATCCTCAGATATTTTATGTTTTTTTATAGTTATTTGGAATGGTATTTCCCTTTCTATTATTACTTCTTTTGTTTTTATGATGTAGAAATGCTGTTGATTGTGAGGATTTATTTTGTAGCCTGCAACATTGCTGAAATTATTCAGCAATCTCAATTGCGATCTTTGCTGATTCCCTAAGATTTTCCAAGTAAACCATCATATCATTAGAAAACTATTTAGTTTTATTTCTTCTTTACCTGTCATTATTCCTTTTATTTCTTTCTCTTGTCTTATTGCTTTGCTAGCATTTCCAGAGCTATTTCAAATAATGGTGACTAAAGTGGGTGCCTTTGCTTTACTCCTATAGTCATTAGAAAAATTTATGGAGCATCCCCATTGCATGTAATGCTTGCTTTTGATTTCAGATAGATGGTTTTTGTGACATTAAAATTTTCTCTTTGCCCATCTTTTGTAGAATTTTTAGCACAGAAGAATGTTGTATTTAAAGGCTTTTTCTGCATCTACTGAGATGATCAATAATGTAACGATACTGAACAATAGGAAATGACGAAAGAGATGAGAAGACTTGTATGAACTAATGAAGAGTAGAGTGAGCTGAATTAGCAGAACGGTTTAAATAGTAACAACACTGAAAAGTAAAAAAAAAAGCTTTGAAAGACTTAAGAACTCTGATCCGTGAAATGACCCACCATGATTCCAAGAGGAACAATGATGAAGCATGCCAGTCAACTCCTGCTAGAGGGGTCTTGCCCACAAGATGGAGAATAAGACACATATTTTCACATGTGGAAAGTATATGGATTTGTTTTGCTTGATTGTACTTTTTACAAGCATTGTGGGGTTTTAATTGGGAAGGAGAAGATAGTGAGATTTATACCAAGTAAAACAATAAATAGCATCAGTGAAACATTTTTTTAAAATGCACAGAAGAGAACTGAAGGAAGTTCAGAGGGAAACACAAACAAGTCAAACAGGTTTGAAAGTAGTATTTTGAATTCATTATAAACTTTCAGGAGGAAAAAAATAGCAAGTTGGATGGAGAGAGGCAAACCAACCTAGCCCTGAGGGAGAGACAGAAGGCAGCTTGTACCAGGTAAGTCAAACCACCCCCACTACCGTGATGGGGGACAGCCCAAGATTCTAAACTCAGGAGCCCTGAGAATAGTAAAATTAAATAATGGCATTGAGAAGAGGCATTAATCACTGTGTTACTGCTGTTTCCTAAGGACTGGGGGACTTTCCTAACTGACTTGCTGCTAAAGCCTTCCATTAGTATTGTTTCCTTCATTAGAATGTGAGCTCCTTGAGTGCAAGACATGTTTTTACTTTTCCTCAGTATCCTGTATCCTCAGTGCTTTTCACAAAGAAAGCACTTAATAAATGCTTCATCCATTCATTCATGTAATAGAGATGCAAATGTGATTTACTATACTTTTTTATATTTGGCTAGAAGGGATCTATGACGAATTCTGCAGTATAGAGAAAACTTTTAAACTGTATTCTTGTATCTAAACAGAATTGAGAAACTTTTTCCAATTCCATGAGGTATTAGACTATTCAAGGTATATTGCATTGGCCAACAACATTTCAGAATAACATTGTTAACTTAGTAAAACTCACTCACTTTAAAGTTATGAAAACCTATTGTGACATAATTTGTTAATCATCATAATTTTTATGGAGCTGCCTTGAATGCACTCCTTTCTTACTCGGCAACTCATAAAATCCCTAGTTTCCTTCAAATCTCAGGTCAAATCCCACCTTTGTTTTGAGGTCATCCCTGACCACCTCAGCTACTAATGTTTTTCCCCCCAAATTATCCTTTTAAATTTTAAAAATTATATTTTTATTTTAAACTTTGTATACTCACATATGTGCATGTTTCCCTATGTGTAATGGGAGGGGACTTTCATTTTTGTCTCTAACCCTAGTGTATAGCCCAGTGCCTGGCTCATAGTAGTTACTTAATAAATGTTCATTCATTAATAGTTGTTCTTTGTGTTGTTTTTGCCATTAGGTGGGCTATGCCCTGAATGATGAAAATCAAACTTGGGGAAAAATATCCCCAAATCTTTCTAGCATCCTTATAATTTTCATTTCTTGTTAGTGGTTCAGTGGATAGCGTGCCAGGCCTAGAGTCAGCAAGACCTAAATTCAGACACTTACTAGCTGTGTGATCCTGGGTAGGTCACTTAACCCTGTTTGCCTTCATTTCTTCATCTGTAAAATGAGCTGGCAAACTCCTCTAGTATCTTTGCCAAGAAAAACCCAAATGAAGTCACAAAGAATTTGACATGACTGAAATGACTGAACAATAAAGATTCCATGACCAGCATTTTGGTTGGATTCAGTTGTCTTGCCTTATTCCCTATGCTCATTTCTAAACTTCTTTGGTAATTCTAGTTTTATTTTATAGTCCTTTAAAACTCTGTATCTTGTTGCCAATTTTATTTTTTCACCCCAAATAGAGCTGAGGGTATTGTATTCTACAGGGCTATACACTGAGTTAATTCAGAAATATCAACTTTGGACATGGATCATACATTTCCATGAATCTGAGCCAGGAAGTAGATCAGTGGAATAGTTTAGATACTATTACAGTTTGCCTAAACCAATTATATACTGTTCTTTCAAACTAATGAACTATATTCAAAATCAATGAAGATGAATTGATGAAGACTATTATTTCCCTGTATTAAAAAAAATGGAGCCACAGCTTGGCCTACTTTCAGCTTCTGTGTACAAAACAAAAGAAACAAACATCACACACACACACACACACACAAATGTCATTTGTGTTCTCTTTCTTTACTAGGTGGCGAAGTAGATAGAGGTACCAGCCCTGGAGACAGAAGGACCTGAGCTTAAATTCAGCCTCAGACACTTAATAGTTGTGTGACCCTGGGCAAATCAACATAACACTGTTTACCTCAGTTTCCTCATCTGTAAAATGAACTGGAGAAGAAAATGGCAAACCTCTCCAGTGTCTGTGCCAAGAAAACCTCAAATGAGGTCACAGAGAGTAGGACATAACTCAAACAACTCAATTTACTGGTAATGAAAGGAGAAGGATAACAAGTGGAAAGTCAATAATCGACAAATTCCCAGACACACAACATCCTTGACTCTTGCTTCCATAGGTCAGCCCTTTTGCAGCCACAGCCCAGTGTGAAGAATTACCCCACTCATCATTTGATATTGTTTATATATAAGAGAGGCAGTGTGGTAGAATGGATAGAGAATCAGCCTCAGATCCAGGAAGCTCAAGTCCAGCTTCTCACCCATCATAGCTGAGAGACCCTCGACGTCCTACTTTGTCTTTCACTGACCTCAAACATCTCTTAAGACTGTCATAAGTTACAGAAAAGACTACACCCTGTCAACCTGATTTGGTAGAGGGAGTTTCCTCATCCATCCAGGAGTACTCTGTATCAATAAATCACACATCTAGTCCTTGTACTATTTACCACACTATGCTACAATTAATCCTTTCATTGAACTAATAAAAATATTACTACATTGCTACCTGCTATGGCCCAGGCTATTCACTTAGTAAGAACCTATTTATCACTAAGCAGAATACTGTATGATTTATTATGAGGGAGACCAAAGTAGAGGAAGGTAGACTTTTCTAGCAAGGAGCACACAATCTGATCCCTAACATTCAGAAGCCATCCAACACTCACCTCTCCATGTTAATGCTTATTTTAAATAAGTGGAGTATGTACTTTTCTTGGGTTAGGTACTTGGGTTAGGACAGTATAAATGGCATATTGTATATTTCCAAATAGTTCTCACCACTCAATCTCCTTTCCCCTTGCAGTTTGGTTCCCAATGAAACTCTTTCATTAATGCTAACCAAGGACTTCTTAATCCTTAAATCTGATACTTTCCTTCAGCTCTAATCTTCCTTAACTCTTTTTTTAAACTGCATTTGGCATTGTTGACTGCCTACCTCTTCTTGAACTGGCTCTTCTCCTTTCATTATCTCTTGTTCTCTAGGTAGCTAGTGTCAGAAATGCAGACAGAAAGACTTAAGTTCATATCCTAAACTGGGACTTTTATTAGCTTTGTGACCCTGAGTAAATCACTTAGCATCAGTTTCCTCCTCTGGAAAATGGTATAATAATACCATCCATTTCACAAGGATATTGCCAGGATCGCATGAGATAGCACATGTAAAGTGCTTTGCAAATCTTAAAGAGCGAGAGATTCTTGACTTCTTGTCTAATTGCTCCTTTTCTGGCTGCTCCTCTGCTCCAGTATCCTACTGCCATCCCCTCAGTATGATTGTACACCTAAGGCTGTCTTCTTGGTTCTTCTATTTCTGTACTCTACCATCTGGAGACTTGCATGCTCTCATCACATGAGTTCAACTATCACCACTATTCAGATAAATCTCATATCTACATATCACAAAGATATCACTTGCAGTAACATATGTTACACATTCTAGGTCTTTGTGTTGCCCATTCCCAGAATTCTCTTCTCAAAACAACCTAGGAAGAGCTCAGAAACTGCTCAATTCACATTGTTATAGAAATTCAGTCTCATTAATATACTCTCATACACATGCAAGGCATATGCTGATGTTTTAATTTTTTGACAGAGCATGTGGGCCTAGATTCCTACTCATAGTCCCTCTTGTATTCAGTAATGCAAGTTATAATTACTGTTATAATTTGCTTATACTTAAAGTCATCTCAATATAAATTAGTTTGTGAGGTTTCTTGTTCGGCATTTGACATGTCACCTTGGCACAGTACTGTACAAACAGCTTCTTATACATGTTTTCTGGTAAAATGGCCAGGTCTAGGATAATTTTCTTGTTGGCAGTCATCCTCTTTAATGATCAGATACCTAGAAACTCATCAGTTTTTCTCAATGGACACAGGACCTCTGAACCTTTCACAAGATCACTTTAAAGCCTGAAAATGTCTACCTCAGAATAGATACTTAATCACATTATGTCTCAAAAGATCAAATGAAAGTAGAAAAGGTGGCCAAGGGCTCAGACACAAGTTCAATCTTGTTGGATCCCCTTATACCAACTGCCATGTGAGTGAAGTCACCATGAAGTTGCCAGTGACGACTGACATTCTTATGATGCCCTCTGGAGGATTGAAGGAAGAGAGAACCAACTAGAAGCTTCCTCTTCTTTTATCTGACACAGAATCCTGGCCTCCTGCCTCTATCCCAAGGCAGGAGAGAACCAAAGGATCACTCAGGGCTTGCTAAATGATACTAAAAGAACCAAGTTTTTTCAGCACCAGGTCATGACATAGCCAGAGGAAGGTCCCAAATTTGCCATATAATTAAGGGGAGCCAGGAAAGGACAACTGTTAGCATGTTCTAGTCTGTAGGATAGTCTTTGTAACATGTTAAGCCAAGATTTTCATTCATTTTTTGTTTCATTTTGGTGTTTGATAGATGTATTGAGAAGGCACTTTCCGTAAGGTGGCTCCACCTTTAACAGTTAGAAATGTTTCTGTTCTAGGAACTTACAACATTTTGAGTCAAGGAGAGCCAACTTCTAGAGGTTAGAAAGCCTTAATGCTTTGTGATGGATGGCAAAGGGTCAACAAGTTCATGGCGGCAGCAGGCCTAGTGGCTGGCATGACATACAGTCTTTAAAGCATCACATACTGGTCAAGGTACTTCCTGAGAGATGCCTCTTTAGAAAAGCACTATTGTGGCAGGAGTAGGTAGACTGGGAGACAGGACCCCGACTAAGTGGTTGATTTATTTATCAGTTGGCTGGCTCTGACTGGGGCTTTGAATCCAAAAGAATAATTCCATCCTTCATTAATTGCTACATGAACCTTATTCTTTTAATTTCAGAGTGAAATACAGTAAACCCCTAGCCACACTCTATAACACTGAAACTTACATTTACCCCACAATGGCAATGTGGTTAGTGATTATCCAAATGCCACTAATATCTTACAGTCTTCATTCTCTATTGGACTAAACTTGTCAGTGCATTCAGAGAACCATCTACCTCCTTCTGACAAAAGAAAGGGCCTTCCCACCATGCCCCTAGGATTTTATTTTCTGAGTCAGTTACACTTTGGTGTCCTCAGTTCCTTTGCATCTACTCTTTTGATTTTGTGGACAATAAAGCATTCAGAAATGTTCCCTCTTGTTATTACAAATCCGGTTAGTCATCTTCTATATCTCCACAGGGGAGCTGTGAGTCTTAATTAATTAATGTGGCTAAAGTGCTTTGAGGTGCCTGGTTGAAAGGTGCTATATAAGTGCAAATTATTATTTCTTATGGTCATTGACATCCTATCAAAAAAAAAGAAACTTTCTGCACCAGTTAGAGACCTAGACAAAGATTTCTTCACCTTCATCTTCCTAGCTATGACTACAATCATCGGATAAATGGTAGAGCAGCAAATCTGTTATCATCTTGACAGAAATCAACTAATTAATTCCATTATCGAGGTTTCTGTTTTCTTCATTCAAGCAGCCCTGGCCTGTTTCATTTTACAAACCATCCTCCCATCAGCTCTAGACAAAGGTCACACACAGTATCATTATGGACCCTCTTGGTTTAAAAATAGGGGTTCTTAACCTGGGGCCTGTTGAATTTTTAAAAGTATATGTTTTGATAACTCTATTTCAATATAATTGGTTTCCTCTGTAATATTATATATTTTATTTTATGCATTCAAAATATTATTTTAGAAGGGACCAATAGGCTCCACCAAACTGCAAAAGGGGTCCAATGACCCCCAAACAGTTAAGAACCTCTAGTCTAAAAGGAAAAAAACAACAATTTAAAAAAACCTGCCGTTAGCTATATATTGGAATGTTAAAAATAAATGTTTTTTTAAAAAAAGAACCATATTGACTTTTCACATTATAGTTAGATAAAAAGTTTCCTTCTGCATACCCAATGATTGTCCAAACCAGCAGCATGCCAAATAGTTGTGCTTTGACATTAGCTCACTGACCTTGAAGAAATCACTTTTCTTCCTAGACCTCAGTTTACTCATCTGTCAAGAGGTCACTGCCAACATTCACAATAAGGGGGATTCCAGCGTGGTAGTGAAGAGTGGATTGGGGGAATGATTTGAAGTGAAACTGTTTATACAACTGAAATGTCTGATAGGGAATGAATGCAGGTCCTGCTTGATGACGACTATGGCAGCAGGTAAAAGGGGAGGGAAAGTGGAAATGAGTCAAAGGAACAAATCTCCAGCTCTGCTTTTACCTACCCAAATTCCCCTGAGAAAACCAGTTGCTTTCCATAGGCAGGAAGCTCCACAAAGGCAGAGGCCCATAATGAAGATGCTTTGTACTCTACCCAGCACACCACAGGCCATTAATATACTATCACTACTGATGGTGGCCATTGAAATCAGCCCTGTGGGAGAGACTCTGCCTCTCACTGGGTAGCTGCTGACCACAATAAGCTTGCTCCTCAGACTCTTTGTTAAAGTCAATTTAGGAAAACTTCAGAGGGTCATGTCTTCATCTACTTTCATTTATTTTGCCTATTGAAGGGGCCCCTCAGTACATTAGTAAGTCTCCATATAAAATGATTTGGAGATCAACAAAAGAACCTGGGCCCCTGGGTAAGCATTCAGAATTGAAAAAAAAACATCTGGACATGGAAGGTCAGGTTCTCATGTGGCCTAACTGTAGGGAAGTCAAAGGAGAAAGATCTGTACGTTTACTCCAAATGCCTCATTATTGCAAAGACAGTTGCTGCAGAAAAGAGGAAAGACTTAAGGGTTCTGATAAATGTAATGCCCAGTTCCAGCAGACCAATGGTGATGCATGCTATCTGCCTCCTCCAAGTGAGCTGATGGATAGAAGGGGTAGCGAGACATACATTACTGGGCTTGTCCACTGTGGGAATTTGTTTTGCTTGACTAGGTATATTTGTGACAAGGGCTTTGTTTTTCTTTCTTTTTTCCCAAGGCAGAGATGAAAGGGAGAGAAAATATATGCTTGTTAACTGAAAAGAATAAAAGTAAGATTTTTTTAAAATGACACAGAAAATGACACTGAAAGGTAGGTGTGGAGATTGCAAAAAAGAAAATAACCTAATTCTATTAGTTTCTGTGGAATATGTAAGAAAACAGAAACTTCACATGACCATTATCATATGATTGCTGTTAGTACTGTGAAAATTTAAGACTTGTATAAGCAGAATTTTCTATAGTTATTATCAAACATTCCTGTCATCTTCTTGTGGTTACAAAACCGTTCCATCAAGATAGCATGCTGGATTAGTAACATGGTGGCACTGGAGAACCCTCCCCCTTCCGACAATGGCAATGATCATCATGACTTCTAGGAGACAAGACATCCAACCCAATAATCAGAAGCATGATAATGAAGTCATTACTTTAGTGTTGATTCCAGTGTTCAACAATATTAGCAGCTTTAAAGTTCATATGAGAGATGGAAAATCTGATTTGTCATGGCAATAGGCCCCATCTCAGACCACGATGTGAAATGGTTGCTCTGATCAAAAACAACGGTACAGATGGCTCATAAGGAAGAAGGATATATTCTTTTTGCGGGGAGGAAAGGGAGAAACACAGTATTGTTTTTATTATAATAGAAAATGTATCTTACAAGTCATTATACATTATGCCTCCTCATAAGTACAAATAAATTCAAAAAAAAATCCTTGTGAATACTTTAATGAACTACATGCATTTTATACAAAATGGAATTCCCCACTCAGAGCCCCAAAATGTAGGGAGACCCTGAAAATGTAGCAGAAGCACTTCTGCAAACTAGTTTCAGGAATATAGTTCATACAGAAATGTTTCCATTAGATCCATAGAGTATGCTTTAGAAGAAGACTCTTCATGTGGTTTGATAGTTGGCAGCTCTTCAACATGTTCCCACTTTTGGTTAGTTGTGAAAAGCTTTTACATCAGCTGTTGTTCTTACAACCGATTGTGACTTTTCATGATTATGACTTTTTGGGGTAATGGTCTTTCCCTACCAGTGAGGATGACCAGGTATTTGAGTGAAGGCTGCTAAAGCTCAGAACTGTATCCAGAAGGATATATTCTGTAAGAGATTTCATGGTGTTGCTCAGGTGGTGGACTTGATTGGAACAGCAATGCCATATCCTATGTAGGTACTGACTATATAATAAGGGAAAACTTCTTGCCTTGGGGTGGTGGAGGGAAGGATTAATACATAAATTCGCCAGTTAGAGACAGGTGAAGAACCATAGGGGATGATGCTATATAGATCTTTTGGAGGGGAGAAGTAGGTGGCTAAGAGTTCTATTGGCATAAAAGTACCACTGAATGAGGGCAGTTGCCCTCATTAAAGGGTCCATATAATTCTTTGCCCACCATAACCCAGCCTGCATTTTCCAAATGGTGGTGGGCCATTCTTCAGTCTCTGCCATTCTCATAAGGACTTCAGTCTGATTGTCCAATTCAGAAGAAGGCATATGATTTCTCTGGGGGCTACCGACATCCTGAATCAATAACTGTATTCTATAAGAGAGATGAGTCAAAATTTCCCCATTGTTCAACTGACAGCAGAAAGGGGAATCATTTATTTTCTGGTGTCAAGGTTTCTGGTTCTCTCAAGATCTCTGACCACTGAGCCAGAGTAATGGTCACTGTCTAGTATCCAGTATAAGCATCTTATCTACCCCATCCCTGTACATGCCAGTCATGCATCTCACATCTTGATTCAGTGGGAAGACTTGGCAGGACTGTCATTCATCAAGGGGTTCCATTAGCAAATTAATAGAAGTCAAAGAATCTGGGTGGGTTGTTGTGAGGGTAAAATGAGATAGTGCATGTAAAGTGTTTCACAAATCTTAAAGTGCCACATAAGTCTGAGCTAATTACTTCCCTTGTTATTATTATTAATGTCCACTGAGGTCTACTTGTGCACATATCTCCCTTAGCAGGAAGAGTCAAGGTATTGGGATTAGGACTGGAGACCCTAGCCTCTGTTAAAATAAAACCTATGCTTCAAAGGCATTAACACCCAAGGGCCTACCTTAAATGAACCATTTCCATTTAAGAACAGAAACTTCCTCTGCCTGTCCATCATGGTAAAGGAATCATCTTGCATCATTCAACTCATTATAGGAAACTTTGGACTCTTCTGTTCAGTGCAATAAGCATCAGAAAAAAAGAAATCATTTTCAAAAATTGCATATTGTATGACCACTTTGGAGAATTTGTTGCTCCAGAAACCCAACAGTTACTTGATCTAGCTACCCCTAAGTGCCTGCCAAAAATTCCATTCCACTTATGGACCAAGATCTCTGAAAACATGGATCCCACGGGGTGCACAGAGAAAAGACGGCTGGATAACACTTTTGGTCTTCCAAGAGCTATGGCCTATTCCAGGCTATAGAGGTGGATTTATAAGGGATTTGGTAAAAAGGAGCCATGAGAATATCCATCATGGGCACATGTTTTCTCCATAGCCTGAAGAATCCAATAAGCCTCTGAGCTTTCTTTAGAAACTTTTGGAAAGCAAGTATCAGTAATTTGCCACAGACCGTACTTAGAATCACAAGGGTTCCTCTCAGCTGTTGTATTTCTGAAACCTTGACTGAGTAACTATGCTCTGAATTTTCCTAAGATTTCACCAATTTACTGCATCTAGTCTAGGAATTCAAGAGACAGATGGGCTGTTCTGAAAGTTTTTTTTAAGTGGGATGAAAGTAGCAGAGTACTGGGATCTCAACAGGGCAAGGGCATTTTCTCAAGTGAAGATTAGAAAAATACAAGTGTTAGACAAGACAGACTGCAGATGTTCCTCTTGAAAAGTCATGTTACACAATATTCACTGAAATTGTTTAAAGGAAGTTGACTCTTGTTTGACACCACTGTAAGATTCACACAATTTAACACCTTCCAGGTTTTTTTTCCATTAACATGAAAGATTCAAAAATGCTGTTATGGAATCTAAGAATCTTAGTAAGTGGAATATTAAAGATGTAAGATGCCCCTTTCCTTATCAAACTCTTTAAAGTATCCTATAGATTGACCTTTTCTAAATTACTTTTTTTAACTTCATATTAAGCTTTGGGATTTAAATCCAAAACATAAATCTTACTTTGTTTTCCCTAATCCCTAGGACTCAGGTATTTCTCTATAGAATCATATGTGTAAGTGTGAATAGAGGGCAGTTCCCCATGCAAAATGCAGGGGGAAAACATGTAATACCTCATGCAAAGTTTATTAGCAGTACAGGTAGAAAATGAAGTAGGGAATTTCAATCCCCTTGGCTCATCTATTCTACCTTTACCTTCATATCTACTACCAATTCTTCCATTCCTGGTGTGATCCCAAAAAGACTTGGCTAGGAATTTCTTTGCCTGGCTCCTTGATACTTGATAACAGGAATTGTTTTCCTTTCTTCCTTCCTTCCTTCCTTCCTTCCTTCCTTCCTTCCTTCCTTCCTTCCTTCCTTCCTTCCTTCCT
>CM053598.1:195517607-195535669 GCA_028646575.1 Pseudocheirus occidentalis
TGTGTTGTCTTCCTCCCGTTCCATGCTTTGACACTTTTTGTCCACAAAAAAGGATTCTAGAGTTTTATTGCTGTTCTTATTTTGGTTCCTTTTCCTCATGTTGGCCAGTCAATTAATTGGTTGTTTCTTTTTTTAGCTTTGTGAAAATCTGCTTCCAGAGGGGAAAGCCTTGTTCCAAATTGCCGAGGTTTTCCCAGCTGCCAGAGCTATTGGCGGGGTGTTGCAGCACCTCCCACCTTTGGCTTGCTGAAAGCACTCCCCAGGACCACCACCCAAGACCACAATCCAGATCCATGCTGCTCAAGCAAGAGCACTTTGCCTTGATCAAGCAACTCAGCCCCACTGCAAATCCACTGGCCAGGGGTTCTGAAGCAGTCCAGTGTGGTAGCCGCTGATTACAGCAATTCCTGCCCTTCTCCCACTGCTTCCTTGCCCTGGGGGTAGATTGGCCAAATTGCTTTTCTTCCCCCAAATTTAGCTTGAAAGCTTCACTGACTTTCACTGACTTCTAATCCTGGCTTAGTAGATGTGAAGATTCCTCCAGGTGCTGTAGATCTTCTCTGAAGTAGACTCACGCTGAGGTTTGGGAGGCTCCACTCACCCAGCCGCCCTGGGGCCTGGACCACGTGGTTTCCGGCTGGGCTGGCCTCAGCTCCAGGCCTGCAAGATGAACCCCTCCTACCAAGCTGCCTTTCTCTAATCCTTATTTTTCACACCTTGCTAGATGTGGAGTTGGTCCAGGTGTTGTAGATCTTCTCTCTTGTAGGCTGGCTGCGGCTAAGCTCAGCTCCTCCTGACTGCCCTGAGGCCTGGCCGCGTTTTGGTTTCAGGCTGGGCTGACCTCAGCTCCCATCCTGCCGGGATGATTCCCTGCTGCCGAGCTGCCTTATTCAAGAGATGTGTTTTCTGTATTTTTGTGAGTTTGAGAGCCCTTTAATTTGTCCAGAGTCATATTTTATGGGTGTTTAGGGTGGCTGTGTGGGAACTGCTGAACCTTGCTGCTTCTATGCCGCCATGTTGGCTCCACCCCGGCTAAGACTTTTAGGAAGGCAGAAAAGTCAGGAGGAGGAGATGATCACAGAGAAGAGGATTCTTGGCCTCTGAAAATGCTAGCTTGGATGATGGAGTGTTATGTTCAAAGAACAAACAAGAAGTCCAGTGTAACTGGATTATAGAGTATGGAGAGCAGGAATGTAGAATGGGACTAGGTTATGAAGGGCTTCAAATACAAAACAGAAGATTACATATTTGGTGCTAGAGATGATAGCAAACCAGCGGAATTTATTGAATGAAAATGTCATGGTCAGATAAGCTTTTTAGGAAGATTGGTTTGGCCACTGAGGAAAAGATGGAATGAAGTAGAGACTTGATACAGGTGGACTAACCAGCACATACTCTTGCAGTAGCCCAGGTATGAGGTGACAGGTCCAGCACCAGGGTGGCATCAGTATCAGAGGAGAAAAGGGAATGTATATGAGAGATGTTACAAAGGTAGAAAAGATAGCACTTGACAACTAATTGGATATAGGGGAGGAAAGAGAATACAAAGTCAACACCTAGTGAAATCTAGGTTACTAGGTAAGTGGGAGGTTGATGGTACCCTTGCCAGTTAGGAAAGTGAGGATTTAGGAGTGACAAGAGGACTATGAGTTCAGCTTTGAACCTGTTGAACCTAAGATATATACACAAGGCATCCAGTTAAAGAGGCCAAAAGTCAGTTGTAGATGTAAAATTATAGATCAAGATAAAGCTTGGGGCTAGACAAATATATCTGAGAATCATCTGCTAGAGATGATAATTTACTCCATAGATGCTTATGAAGTCATCAAGCAAATTTAGTATAGAAGGTTAAGAGAACAGGGCTCAAAATGGAGCCTTAGGGGATTTCCGATTGTCAGCATCAAAGACCTCTAAAGACAATCACAAAACGATAAGGATTGAGAAAAGGCCATTAAATTTGGAAATTAAGAGATCATTGGTAACTTTAGAGAGTGTAGTTTCAGTTGAATTATTACTTTGGAAGCCAAACTGAATAGAGTTAAGAAGAAAATGAGAGACAGCCTTCTCCAAGGAGTTTAACCATTATAGAGAGGAGTAATGGTGGATAGAATGTTGGGCCTGGAGTCAAAAAGACTCCTCTTCCTGAATTCAAATCCAGCCTCTGATACTAACTTAGTGACCTTGGGCAAATTACTTAACCCTGGTTACTTCAATTTCTTATCTATAAAATGAGCTAGAGAAGGAAGTGGCAAACCATTCCTATATCTTTGCAAAGAAAACCCCAAATGGAGTCACAAAGAGTCAAACATGGTTGAAAAAAGGCTGAACAACAATAATATATGATAATAGCTAATGGAGATGAATGGATCAAGTGAGTATTTTCTGAGGATGGGGGAGACATAGGGCATATTTATAGACAGTAGGAAAGATGCTAGTAGATAGATATTAAAGATTAGCGAGAGAGTAGGGATGATAGAGCTGACAATCTTGTCACAAATAGAATCATTTGTATGTATAAAGAGATTTGCCTTGGCAAAGAGAAATGCTACCTCTTCATATGAAACATGAACATGCATATTTTACTTTACTATTTAAGTAGGTTGATGTATCTCTTTATAGCAGCGGTTTTCAACCTGTGGGTTGCGACCCCTTTGGGGGTCAAACGACCCTTTCAATAGGGATCACAGGTGTCACTTAAGACCATCATAAAACATATATTTCCAATGGTCTTAGGAACCAAGACACTGCTGCTCTATTCATCTCCAGGTGGTCCACCTACATGCAGATATGCCCACATATGAGTATTAAAGGGTCACGGCATTAGGAAGGTTGAAAACCACTGCTCTATAGGTTCCTTGTCTGTGTCCTTGACACAGGTCTCTTTTAACAGCTCCCTCTTTTCTTCCTCAGCATAACTGTTTCTCTTTGTTTCATCTGAATTTAATTCTTGAAAGTTTCCCATCCCTGAGTTACAATTTTGGGTCATGAAGTCCTAAGCATTCTGGTTTCTCAACTCTTTAAAATTCACTTTGCAAAATCTAGGAGGAGATTTTTTTTTAAAACTAGAAGGTATGCTAGATAGCTCTCTATCTGGAAATTAAATTTCCAAGTTTAATGTTCTTTTCTCAGTCCTCATCCTTTTGTGACCTGTCTTTAGAGGTCTTTGATGCTGACAATTGAAAATCCCCTAGAGCTCCATTCTGAGCCTTCTTCTCTTCACCTTTCATACTCTTTTGCTTGATCACTTCATAAGCTTCTATGGAGAGGTCATTCCCCAACAAGGATTTCCAAGCCAGCAACTAGATCCTCCTAGTTGGGAAAATCATTTCCTTTTGAAGGAATAAGTTGTCTGTCTTGCTTTCAACCTAATGACATCTCTAACATTTTTCTGAATTCGTCACAGACACTGAATGTCTATTGAGACAGTCATAAATGCGATTGGTTTCCCAGACTTTTCATCTGTTTCCTCTTCCTGTCCAAGTGGTCTGTACTAGGTTTCTGGGATGGCGTGGATCAGTGTCAAACTTGCAACCCCTTTTGCCCCAAAAAGGTTCCCAAAACTCTTCAGTAACACCTGAACCATATTAAAATGTAAATGGGAAATGTTTAGCAAAATAAATACAAATATAATGCAATATGAATAATGTTAATTTGTGGATTTTTAAGTCGAAAAATGACACGCATTTGCTTTTTGAACGTGATACATTTGCAGTATATAACATGACATCTTGAGGGAGTTATCAGAGATGTATGAGATGAAAAGGAGTTTGATTAGTCATGTATTGAAAGCAAAAAATAATAGATAAAATAATAATATAGGTACACTTTGGAGATATTATAGCTTTGCTTCCAGACCACCACAATAAAGCAAATATTGCCATGAAGGAAGTCACACAAATTTGTTGGTTTCCCAGTGCATATAAAAATTATATTTACACTATAGTGTAGTCTATTAAGCGTGCAATAGAATTGTGTCTAAAAAATGTACATACCTTACTTTAAAAATGCATTATTGCTAAAAATTGCTAACCATCATTTGACCCTTCAGCGACTCATTGTCTTTTTGCTGGTGGAGTGTCTTGATGGCTACTGACTGCTCAGGTGATGGTTGCTGAAGGTTGGAGGATGAAAATTTCTTAAAATAGGACAACAATGAACTTGAACACTTAGGGGATATTGTAGGATTATTAACTGACTTTATTTCAATATTGTTGTGTCCCAGGAATAGGGAGTCCCAGGGAGAAGGAGACAGGGTTGGTGGAACAGTCAGAACACATGACATTTACCTATTAAAATCACCTTCTTATGGTTTGTGGTGCCCCAAAACAATTACAATAGTAACATCAGAAATCACTGATTACAGATCACTTTAACAGATATGATAATAATGTAAAAGTTTGGAAAATTGTGAGAATTACCAAAATGTGACATGGAGACATGATGTGAGCTCAAGCTATTGGAAAAGTGGCACTGATAGACTTGCTCAATGCAGGGTTGCCATAAATAATTTAAAATTTTGTAAAATTGCAGTACTGCAAAGCACAAGAAAATGAGATGTGTCTATAATAGATAGCATTTATGTGATGTTTCAAAGTTTGCAAAGCTCCTTACACATGTTATCTCATCGATCCTCATGACCACTCTGTCAAGTAGATGATGCTGTTATCCCCATTTTACAGATGAAGAGATTGAGGCTGAGAGGTTATCTAATTTTCACAACTCCAAATTCAGTGCCCTATTCACTATGCCATCTTGATACCTTGATAACATCATGCTATGAAAATACCTTCCTGTTTGGTGTACCTCCCATAAAATACTTATGGGAAGAAATGGACAAGAATAGATCAGGAAGAGGAGCCCTGGATGGATTGTGATTTATGCTGTTGGAGTACCCATTACGATTTCTTACTTTGTAGTTATCTGACTCCAATGGACCTATGATCTCATCCTTTTAGTTATCCCCTTCCATGAAATAGTTCATAACCTATCCATGCCTTCCCCTCTATGCCAGCTTATCTGGGATCCAATGTGGAAACTCTTTGTTTGGCATTCAAAGCCATTCATAACCTAGCCTCCCTTTTCTTTCTCACCACATACTCTTTGACCCAATGATGTTGGCCTTGTTCCTTGTTCCTTGTTCCTTGAATAAGGAACATCTCCAGACTCCCAAATATTTTCTCTGGCTATCCCCCTGCCTACTCTCTCTTCTTATCTCTTCCTGCTGACTTCCCTGGCTTTTTTTAAAGTCCCAATTAAAATCCTATAGGAAGCTTTTCCCAACTTCTTTTAATTCTAAGGCCTTCCCTCTCTTAATTATTTCATGCTAATCCTGTACATAGCTTGTTTTTAGATATTTTTGTATTTGTTATCTGCTTGTTAGATTTTCTTGTTTATGCACTTGTTAGATTTTCAAGTCCTTGAAGACAGGAATTGTGCTTTGCCTCTTTTTGTATCCACAGCATTTGGCACAGTGCCTGGGACAGAATAGGCACTTAGTAAACATTTATTGACTAATTATGTGATACTCCTCTGTCCTCCTATCTTTTTCACCATGGGAGATTCCATGTGCCAAGGGTGTTTTTCTTGACCCCTTGACACTGCGTGAGAGCTCATGGGCTCTTCTTCTATTTTTCTTCCCCCTTTCCACCTGACTAATCCATATTAATATTAAAGAATGCCTGCACAAAGCTTGGTGAAGTAAGTGGAAATAGACGCAGATGCCCATTTCTTCCTTAAAAAAAATCGGAAGGCTCACTGGTGCCAGAAGGAGTAGTTAAAGCAAGAATTAAAATTAAAATTCACCTGCTATGAAAAATGAATGATCCATGTTTACTTGTGGATGTCCACATGAGGGCACAGGCTATATTGTTCTGCTGTATCAAAAAATAATACCCAGGTCATCGTACAGTAAATTGGTGGTATGGTAAGAGGTCAGTTGGGGTAGTAGATCAAGTGTTGGACTTGGAGTCAAATCCTGCCTTAGACATTTACTAGCTGGGAAAGACAAGGCAGAGCAGTTAATCTGTCTTGGTCTCATTTTTCTTATCTGTGAAATAATGGAGTTCGACTCTATGGCCTCAAAGATTGCTTTCAGCTATGATCTGATGTGATGTGACATTCTCTCTTCTCATGCAGTGTTGCATGTATTTAGAGGGAGCTAAACTACAGAGGATTAAGGTTGACATATACAGAATATGATTGGAATAAATTAGGCTGTAGTAACGTGTATTAGAAGAGTCGTCTCAGATAGACTTCCCCAAGAGTTTCTAGCTCCCCATAGAGCTCCTGGGATAATTCTGAATTCAGTATGCCATTTATTCATCTTGTGTTTCACTGCCCTAACAAAAATTGGGCTTATGTGTTTGCTTGGCTTCATATTTTAGGACTTGGCTATTCTGTTCAATAGCAGTGAGAAGACAAAAAAAATTCTTAGAGCTGGAAACATTCTGTTTCCTACCAAAAAAAAAACCCAACTATTTTTTTTAGCCAGCTCTGTGGTTGCAAATATTTCTTCTGTGGTCTAGGGATTGGTTGGATCTCATCACTTGTTGGCCAGTGTCTGAGAATTTTAGATTGTGGCTTCCCATCAAATAAGCACGCAGGACATTTTTTTAAAACTAACATGTAACGATTTTGAGTATATGCATATAAGTGAATAAACCTGTTTCAGTGTTTTAGAGTAGATACATGTGGATCCAGCTCTTTCTGGATCAGAATAAACCCTGTTTTTTCCCCACATACTGTACATATCAACATAGCTTTAAGTTTTCATCACTAACATGACAACAAAACCAATTCGTATGAGGACATAATGATAGAAAGGTGATATGTGAGCCATAAGCAGATTCATAACAGATCCACAAACCAAAGGAATCTGAGATTTGACCTGTCACTTTTTTTGCATTTTTTATCTGCTAGAAATAAAATATGAAGTCTATTTTATTAAAAGATCAGGTGAGGGGCGTCTAGGTGGTGTGGTTAATAGAGTACCTGGAGTCAGGAGGACCTGAGTTCAAATCTAGCCTCAGACACTTAACACAAAACTAGCCATGTGACCTTGGGCAAGTCACTTAACCCCAACTGCCCTACCTTCTCTCTTCCAAAAAAAAAAAAGATTAGGTGATCCAAAGACCTTCTCAAGGTGGTAGAGTGAATAGGAACAGAACAACTCAAGGTAGGATAAAAAAAACACTAGACTGAATAATTATTGATATCAAGAAAAAAAAAACTAAGGTACTATGAAATATATCCAGCCAGAAAAGTCTAGCTCAGGAACATAGCACCAAGAAATCTTCCAGCATATGGGTGGGAGGAGCCAGGAAAACCAGAGCCTGTAGCTGGGTACCCTAAGGCATGGAGACTACAGTGTGGACACATGGGGTCTGGATCTATGTTAATCTGATACCTAAGTATCTGGATCAGGAGACTGTGAAGCTTAAACTCAAAGAGCATTGGATAGACTGGCACTTGCTAGCACAGTTTGCTGGCCTGAGCTGCCCTTGAGGTCCATAAAGAACACACCACTCAGTACCTGGAAGAAGTAGTGACAATACACCAGACAAAACAAACCTAAATGACACAAAGCCCCAATTCAAGAAATAAAGCAAGAATAATGACTAAATAAAAGAAAACCCTGATGATAAAGAAATAAAGACCCAGGGATATCCCAGATACAAACTCAGAAGTAGAGAAAGACTCTACAGTTTTACAATGAAGACTTCAAGCAAAAATACAGATGCACAGCTTTACTGCAAAGTCCACTAAAATTCCTGGATGTATTGAAGCAGGAGTTTAAAATGATATTGTCAATGACACAAAAACTCAGGAGGAAAGAATGGAAAATCAAATGAGAGTTTTAGAGGAAAGAATTAGAAGACAAATAAACTGCTTAGGAGAGGAAGTACAAAGCCTTACCCAATTAACAAAGTTCCTGAAAACTACATTGAACCAAACAAAAATAAGGGACTTCATGAAAGAATAAAAAAATACTAGAAAAAAAGATAGACAAAAAAGTGTATTAAAAATGGAAGCTATCAAAAGCAACTGACCTAGGAAACAGATCAAGAGATAGAATAAGAACTTTAAAGAAATCACAAGTTAAGACTGTCCAGATCTATTAGAATCAGAGAGCAAAGGAAAATGAATCTACCAGTCACCTCCTGAAAGACGCCCCTAAAATGATACAACAGCTTCCAGGACAAAGAAAATATACTGCAAGCAGCCAGGAAGGAATAATTTAAATGCCTAGGTGCCACAGTCAGTATCATACAAGATCTGGAAACTCCTCCTATAATAAAGAGAGGAGCTTGTAATGTGCTATTGCAGAAGACAAATGATAAAAGTTTACAGCCATGAATAACTTTGGAGAGACTGTGGTAAAATAGCCACACCGATGCATTATTGGTCAGACTGTGAATTGATCTAGTATATTCCTACAAAAGTCATTAAACCATATATACTTTTTGACCCAGCAATACTATTACCAAACCTGTACCCTGCAAAGAGAAAAGAGATAGGAAAAAGATCCATACGTATATGAATGCGTATAGCATTTCTTGTTGTAGCAAAGACCTGGAAAAAAAGGGAATGAACATAAAGAAAAACAGCTTTGAAAGTCTTTTAAGAACTATGACCAATCGTGATTTTGGAGGCTAAAGATGAGGAAGCTGGCTACTTTCTGACATGCCCTGTATGGAAATTTGTTTTTCATTACCATATATATGTGTTGTAAAGTTTTTTTGTTTTTCGTTTTTGCCCAGTTGGTAATGGGGGGAGTTGGGAAAGATAACAGGGTTAGCATAGAGTTGCCAAAACAAAAAAGAGGGTCGCTGAAGAAATTTTTTTAATATACAAATATGTAAAGGAGGAGCTTCAAAGAGAAACCCAGATAAGTAGGGCAGATTTAAAAGTTAGATTTTGAATTTATTGTACATAATAGAGATTCATGATTTCATGTATAATTTTGTTATTGGTTCTGCTTGTATTTGGAAATATTCATTTTATTACATTTAGATTTTTAAAAGATATGCATACAATCTATCTATCTATCTATCTATCTATCTATCTATCTATCTATCTATCTATCTATCTATCTCTATCTCCCTAGAGAAGTGAGGTGCCTTATCTACAACCAGTTAGAGCCCAGTAACCTGTATTCCATGAATGGTCAAGTTGGAAGCTGATTTGAGAGAGAGAGAGAGAGAGAGAGAGAGAGAGAGAGAGAGCATATCTAGTGATAATATATCAGCCGGGAATTCTGAGATCAGCTTCCAACTTGGCCGCTCGTGGAAGACAGGTCACTAGGCTCTGACTGGTTGTAGACAAAACATCTCACTTCTTAAGGACTTCACTTCTTCTGTCTGCAAAAAAGGCTTTCTGATCCAGAAAGGAAATGTTTTTCTATTATGAGGTGAATCTTAATGTTTGAGAAAAGCTCGTAAAATAAGGATGCCTCATTTTGGGTGCTGGTATTTCCCTTGACATGTTCTCATAATCAGGTGTCTACTACATGGGTGCATATATCCAGGCTTTATACTATTAGAATATTGCCTAAAGTGTTCAGTAAGAAGACCCTAACCTAGTAGTTGTCATTTCAAAACTCTCTTGAATGAAGCTCATTTTGTTGCCCCCTAACCAGGGTCGTATAGAACAATAACCAGGGTCATAACCAGAACAAAGACAACTTGAAGTTTATGCCATCCATGTGATTAGAAGCACATTCCCTCAGAATTTGGAATGGCTTGAAAAGAAGCAACCAAATCAGAGCTTAAAAAGAATTACTGGCTAAAAGAGGACTAATTTTAGAACTTACATGTATTTAAAAGGATCATTGGGAGACCTATTAGAAATGCAATATTTGAAAAAGTGGAACATTAAGGAAATACCCTTCCCCCCTCCCCCTCACAAGGGGCAGGGGTGGAAGTGGTGATCCATGGAATCTCACTTCAAAGACCCATCCCTGACAGAATGAGACTGAAAATCCACCCAGAAAAGCAGAACTTACTGCATCAGAAATCAGCTCACAGAAAATTAACCTGACCCATCCATGCCCTCTGACCTCAAAGGAAGAGGATCAGAAGGGAGAAAGAAAAGAGAGACAGAGAGAAATGGACAGAGACTAAGGTTTACGGGAAGGGGCAGTATTTAATGTGGTGGGAACAGGAGTGAAAGCCCAATTTTCTGATGGCGGAGACATTGCTGTTTTTATCCCCATAATAATGAGACAACAATCAAAACAACAGCTCTCTCAATGCACAGAAATGTCAAAACTAAATGAAATGGTGGAATTTTTGTGGCTTTGGCTCTTGGTGTGCAAGCATATTCATGAATTAGGGCCATGGTTTGGCAATAGTGAGGGCGGCTGTGTGGATCCTGGGGGAGTTCTCTTGCTCTGTGGCTTTCTTTGATATACCATCAAACATTGGCAAATTTCTTTCTCTCAAGGCTATGTTTATGAGGTCCAGGAGTAAGCAGAGACTCTCATTATAAAGCCCCAAGCAAAAACCAAATTAGAACTCCCTGATGCTTTCCCACATTCACACATCCTTACTTGCAAGCTGAGGAGCTGACCCACCAAGCTAGAAGCAAAGGGGAAAACTAGGGGGAAAGGACAGCTGGGTTCTATTCTCAGAATTACAAAATCCTGTGTCTGTTATCTTAGTAAAGTCTTTCTTTACTACAGTTTTCTTGTTACTAAGAGTCAGAGAATGCTCTCTACTAACAAGCTATTTTAAGAACTGATTGCTTCAAGAAAGGTTTTTTTGATTCCTATAAACAAGATACCCATCAAACACAAGATACAACTTTGTGTTGTTCACTTGTTTCAGTTGTGTCTGACTCTCTGTGACCCCATTTGGGGTTTTTTTTTTGGAAAAGATACTGGAATGGTTTGCCATTTCCTTCTCTGGCTCATTTTACAGATGAAGAAACTGAGGCAAACAGGGTTCAGTAACTTACCCAGAGTCACACAGGTCGGAAGTGTCTAAGGCTGGATTTGAATTGAGGTCTTCCTGAGTCCAGGCCCGGTGCTTGACCCATTGTGCCACTTAACTGCCCACAACTTTGTAGAAGAGTTCCTGTTCCTTCACATTCTCCCAATCTAGCTACTTATCACTTATCACAGCAATAATGAAGCACATGAAATTAACATACTTCATTGTTGGCCTGTGATAAGTTGTAACTGATCATGTGGACATTTTCAAGTCAATTCCTGTATTTGGCAACTGAAACATGGGACTTCCATGGGAATCCAAGTAGATATGAGTGACATTATATATAGATTTGGGGAACTAAGGCATCATCTGTCCTATTGGCACTTGCATATTGAAAACCAAATAAGTATGGTACTGTCCTGGAGGACTTAAGGCACTGGTGAAGGTTGTGGGTCTGTTCAGGTAATGAGGTTCAAGCCAAACTATTCTAATAGCAGATGATTGGTATCTAATTTGCGGCTCTAAGATCTTTTTATTCCTCCTTTGTTACATCACATCATTTGTGCATTCTGTCTGCAAAGAAGCAGTTGACAGTGGAAAGGCCTATGCAAGTGTGGTAACCACAGAAATATCAGGTTGGAGAAAGCAAAGGTCATTTGATTGGTGGGGGAAATTTTGGTATAAAAAATCAGAGGCATCTTAGATCATCTTGTCTGAGCTGACAGTAGTGACCTAGATGAGGTAAATAAACCCAAGTCTTCATTTATTATGCCACAGCTAGTCACTATCCCCAACGTTTGTCATTCAGTTATCTGCTAGGTGTATATGATGGGGAGACTGGCCAGTGATGACCCAGTTCTGTTCCTTAGAACATGCTCAGATTAGCTAGGTAGCCCAGTGGAGAGAGCACAAGCCTAGTTCATATGCGGCCTCAGAAACGTACTAGCTGTGTAACCCTGGGCAAGTCATTTAAACTGTTTGCCTCAATATCTTCAACTGTAAAATAGGAATAATCATAACATCTGTCTCTTGGGATTTTTGTGAGGATCAAATGAAATAATCATCTGTCCAATGCTTAGCACGGTGCCTTGCTCATGATAAGCATCATATTACTGTTAGCTAGGTTATTATTACTTTTTGCTGTTCCTGGTGGAAGGTTGTGTAAAGATATTCCCTGCCTGGTTCCAATCTAAGCCGTGGACCTTCAAAATCCTTTATCCAACCACAAAGAGAGAAAAGGATATCCAACAACCAGGGCCCTACATGCATATTTTAAACATGAGTCCCATTTGCATTATTTCTAGGTATTCTCATGATGTAGTGATTCACACTGGGCTATGCTAGGAGGTATAGTAGACAGAGAGCTAGCCCTGAAGTCAGGAAGACTCATCTTTCTGAGTTCAAATCCAACCTCAGACACTTACTAGCTGTGTGACCCTGGGCAAGTCACTTAACCATTTGCCTCAGTTTCCTCATGTGGAAAATGAACTAGAGAAGGAAATAGCAAACCACTCCAATATCTTTGTCAAGAACACCCCAAATGGGTTATGAAGAGTCAGACATGACTGAAACTATTGTGCTCAAACTTGAAGTATGACAGTAATCAGGCACACATATGGAGGAAGAGCATAGCCAAAGAGTACCTTCTTCCTCTGGGTCCTAGAAAACCTTTTTCCCTTTATGATGCCTCTTCTCACCAGCTCCCTATTGGCCTCTCTGGATACAGGAACAGTGTCTTTGTAGAATCAATAGCCATCACATCTCTCCCTGACAAGGACTCACTTTGACTGAAGCTGATGCCATCTTCAGGTGATTGTCTTTCCACATTGTCTCCAGGTGTTTCTTCTATCATAGGCTACTGCTATTTCAGTGGGTGTAGCAGCAATGCAATATTCACAGCACTCACAGTCACTATAAATATACCTGCATAGTGCTCAATCACAAAATATAACAGATTCTCCATATAGAAGACAGAAGCAAAACATTTATTCAGATGCCAGAAAAACAAATCCCCAAACCAGTAAGTTGATTCCATCATGGTAGCAAAGAAGTTAATAAGCCACAACAGCACAGAGTCACAACATCCTTTAGCCTTCCCATAAACCAACACAACACCAATATTTATTCACAAGTTTATCTGTTTCCCTCAAAAGCATCTAGTTTGCTCCAACACCCAGCTTCCAGGTAGGTTTTGCTCTACCCTTCAGCAAACTCCTCCCACAACAGGCTCCATGTGATTACATTCAGCCTATTAGGGGGTAGGGTTTATTTTCAAAGCAGGGGAGGTCTTCAAATTATCATTACAGTGGAGACTACCTGCAGTAGTCTGACTCCCAATTCTGGTATCCAGGGAACCCTTCCATGGCTCTAATAAATCTCTCAGGGGACTCATTCACCTGAAATCAGGAAAGAATAACCACAAAAGAAATAGAGGTACCATAAGCATAGCAGTGGGACAAGTAGCATGACTCCCTTCCCCTCTCCCCCCACCATCTCTTAGCTGTTTCTCCTGCCAGAAGGAAATAAAAGTGCTACTTTTCTCTAGTTCAACTTGTCTCTCACTTTTGTGCTCAGTTCCATCTCAGTACCCCTTTATCACATGGTACTAACCCCCTAGTCACATGTGGCTGGAAACTGGGAATATCTATAGTTGAGAACCTGAGTTTAATTTAAGGACTGGACCATCAATGTCCAGTCTGCCTACTCCATGTAGGTCATAATCATTTAGGGACTATTTATTGAAATTCTGAATTATAAGTATCTTTTACTCCTCATCTTCCTTATCTTCTCTTACTTGTATTTCTTTGCCTGGCCAAAAGGATGTAAGATCCTTGAGAATAGGGATTGTTTCATTTTTATTTTTTAGCCTGGCACACAGTAGGTCATAGGATGGGAAACCCTTTCACTTCCAACTCTTTGCTACCACAAGAAGAGCTGCTATAAATATTTTTGCACACATAGCTCCCTTTCCTTTTTTAAAAAAATCTCTTTGGGATACAGATCTAGTGGTGGTATTGGTGGGTGAAAGGGCATACACAATTATTTAGACCTTTTGACATATAAAGTATTGTCTTCTCGTTCCTTGGTCCAGTGCTTTTATCCATTGTGCTACCTTTCTGCTAATGATGAAATCAGGAGCCATATTGTATAGGTTTTAAAAGAAAGAAGAAAGGAGAAGCAGGAACAGAGTATAGATAGTTTTTCAAGGAGTTCAACTGAAAAGAGGAGGAGTGATAAAACACAATCGCTAATGGGAATGATCTAGTCAGGGGTTCTTAGGGAGGGGGACGACTTAGGTATATTTGAAGGCAATAGGCAAGGAATCAATACATATGGAGAGATTAAAGAAAAAGTGGGAAGATAATGGGTTCGATCTATTGGAGACACTGGGAAGGGAAAGGCTTAATGGCACACAAAGTTTGGCCTTATCAAGGATAAACGTTCCCTCTTCATCAGCAGCTAGCATGGATGAGATGTGGGGAAGATTTCAAAGGATTGTGAGATGAGGAGAAAGAATTCCTCTTACCAGATGACCTCAATTTCTTTCATTGGAGGCCTATTCGCTGAATGGGCATTACCTTACTCAAAAGAAGAACCTGAAAAGGCCTTAACTGAAAAGGGCAGAGGTCTCCCATTGCATCCTGGGCCATCTCTAGTTGCCCTGATGAATATCTAGTCACTAGATTCAGATGGCTCTGGAGGAGAAAGTGAGATTGGTGACCCTGCACAGCCCTCCCTCACTCAAATCAAAGTCAACTACAAGTCATGTTATCATTTCCCTGATGTCATGGTCCTCTTCAAAAGTAAAGGACAAACACAACAACAGAAGAAATGCTTGTCAATTGATTGATTGACTGCCTTCTGAATATTTCATTGTTGATTAATATTTAGAGAAAAAGGTAAAACACATCAGGAAGGTTTGAAGTTTATTTATTTATTTTAATATCTCCAGAAAATGATTCAGTTGGAGAGTAGTTTAAAGGAAATGACTTTTAAAAGGTTTTTGGATTCTTTGTGGTTTTTAGTTGTCCACCCCATCTTTGTCCTCTAAGCCACGGAGAAGGGCTAGATGGCAAAGACTCAAGATTTCTCTTCTCACTCTTAAAGCTTTACTGAATAGTGGACGTTAAAAAGCTAAAAATCTTCCTTCCAGTTAAAATGATTGAATCTATGTAGTTAGTCATTCAACATGACATTGGCTGAAAATAATTAACATATTAGAATTTTGGAAAGGGTCATGGGAACTTTAATGACCAAGTAATGAAGACTTAGAGGAAAAGAGGTTATTGGTTTGCTGACAGAGAAAGAAATGTCATCTCCTGAGTCAACATCTGTAGAACCTATTGGGAAATCTTTTGTATTTATCAACCAGACCAAATCTTTCTTCATCTAAGAATATACAAATATTAGAAATTCATTCTACTGAAGTCATAAAACTTAGACTAGACTGTATTTCTCATTACTCCCTTTCCTTTATTCTGTGTTCTAGCTGGTGGCACAGTGGATAAAGCTCTGAGCCTGGAGACAGAAAGAGTTTGATTTTAGCTTCAGACACTTACTAGCTGTGCGACCATGACCAAGTCTCTTAAACCTTTGAAGGTCTCAGTTTCTTCACACTATAAAGTGGGGCTTATAATACTTCTCAACTCCCAGGATCATTATGAAAATCAAAAGAGATGTTTGTGAAGGGCTCAGTATAATGCCTTACATATAGTAGGCATTTAATAAATACTCCTTCCTTTCTTCCTTTTTTTCTTTCTCCTTTCCTTCATACATTCTTTCATTCCTTCCCTCCCTCTTGTTCCTTCTTTTCTACCTTCCCACCCTCTTTCCTTTTCTCCCATTGTTATTTCTTTCCTTCCTTCCTATATCTTTTCCTTTCCCCTTTCATTTTTTCCTCTCTTCTCTCTCTCCCTCCTTCTTTTCTTCCTTTCTTTCTTCCTTCCTTCCCTCCTTTCTTCCCTTTCTCCATCCCACATTTCTTCCTTTCTGCCAAGCTGACCTACTTGCTGTTCCCTGAATTCAGTGGTCCAAACCCTACCTCAGTGCCTTTGCACAAGCTGTCCCCATATTTGGACTTCACTTCCTTCTTACCTTCACTTCCGAGCAAATCTTGCTTTCTTCAAGAATTAGTTTGTGTACTCATTCGTGACACACATAGTACTCTCTTTAAATCTTTTAATCACCTATCTATTTACATGTTTTCCTCCTGAGTAGAACATGAGCTCCTTGATGGTTGGGGCCATTTTCCATTTTATCTTTTGCATTCAAAGTGCCTTGCTCATAGTAGTAATTATCGATTGTTTGAATGGATTGGAGCATGGCTCCAACAATGAACTATGTATCTATAGCTAGAGGATTAGCTCAATTTGGAGAAGTTCATTCCCCAAAGGGTTGAAACTAGCTCATAGTTTGGTTTGCAACTAGTGAAGATTCATCTGAAGCATGGTGAAGGCCTTGATCTGTAACTGGACATGGAGTACCCAGATAAAGTTTCATCAGTGATGTACTTATCTATCCTGGGGCTCCAGGGCTGGAGGAATGATAGCCCCACATCGCTGTTGAACTGTTCTGCATTTTTTACCTGAGTGGGATGCTGGAGAGGAAAGCAAACATTATACAATGACTTCTGACACATATTTTTATACAATAAATTTAGGACGGCTCATTCAGTACAGGTCCTGTCTCCTTCAAGTGTCCTTAGATAAGACCTGGCTTAATTGTGAACTCTTTGTTGTTTCCAACATTACTATGATATATAATAAGGGGAAAGGAAAGCATAAAAGAATGCTTTAGGTCACTTAGCACATGAGATCATAGCGTGCAGTGGAATATGAGACCCTTGTATCGCCATCCCCTGATCTGTCCTTGAGATCACACTCCCTTATCTTGTGTTTTCTCTTTCTGAAGCCAGAAATTCTGCAGCTGTGTCAGATGAGCGCTAAGATCTCAAATGTCTTGTACAGCTGAACCCATTGTTTATAAAGAACTTTCTTAATTTTTTTTTCCATTCTCTTCTGTTGTACTCCCTCTCCTCCCAACCCTACTCCCACTCACCCTTTGGTACCTCTTTCCATTTGGATTACTGAAAGCCCAAGGGATGAATCTGCCAGCCTGTGTGTATAGGAATCTGCAGTGTCATTATAAACGGTTATCTCTCATTCACTCTTCCTCATTGTTATTATAAAAGCTATTCTAGGGCATTGAAGAGAGCTCATGTGGGCTCTTGTCTTTATAATAGAGGCCTTTGTCCCACAGTAATTAGGCAGAGCTCTGGATTGCTTCTACAACATTATTAACTCCTAGGAAAAAAGGAAAAGGAGGGGAAAAAATTAGTTGTTATTTAAAATTGGTACCCTAGGGGGACAATGAGGAAAGCTTTTCACATGTTTCCTGCCACAATCAGGCCAAGCCCAGGGTTGTTGGCATGTTACTCAAAGCTTTTGCATGTTTAATGTGAGAAGTTGAACAAAGTGAGAAGAATGTGTCCTCTTCCCAGAGGGGTTGATTTTATTATTTGTGAGGACATCATCCAGAGGTTTTGGAATTGGTTCGTACTCCTCTTAGTTACAGATGGGGGTCAAGTGTGGAACCCGTTGACTGCAACTTATAATTCTTAAAGCTGACCTAGTCTTATGTTTAGAGTTGGATAGATTTTCACAATTCAATTCAATTCAATCAGTTCATTTTAGCAGATGCCTCATAAATCCATAGGGTGTATAAGGCACTGTGTTAAGGACAGGAGATAGATATATGGTCCAGGTCCTGCGGTCAAGGAGCTAATGCTTTAAATGAGGGAAAGAGTCAAAAATAACTGTGATAAAAGTGAAAGTTCACAGGAAAAGTATGGAGAGTAGAGGGAGTGAGCAGGAGAAACTTTTCTGAGGTATGTGAGAGTGACTTACTGGCCCATACTTGTAAATTGAGTAAATCATAAGTTCCTTCAGGTCAGGGACCACCTCAGCCTTTATTTCCCCTGGTACTGAGTTCTTTTTGCACACAATACAAGTTGCAGGATGAACATTTGTTGAATTAAAATGAATTGAATCAAAGTCAAAAAGCAGGGATAGAGAGGCAGCAAAATTGAAGTGTTGAAGGGGTGGAGCCAAGATGGTGGCATAGAAACAGCAA
>CM053598.1:195551752-195570624 GCA_028646575.1 Pseudocheirus occidentalis
CTCTTAACTGGGCATCATGCCACACAGGAGAGTAGGGGGCATGGGGATGAGAGGGGGGAGGGATGCTGGAATCACACACTTCAGTAAACAGACAGGGATAGGGTAGAGAACAGAACAAGGGTGGGGGAGGGATAGGAAGGAGAGACAGATGATCACTGTCACAATATGTCCACTATGAAGATGTCCTGTATAATTACACATCCACAGCCTGTATTGAATTGAATGTACTTCCAGTGGGGGTGGGTAACAAGGGAGGAATCGAAAGAATCTAGAATTTAAAGTTCTGCAATACCTGCAACTTGGAATTAAGATATACAGGGGCTGGGATAGGGAGACTCTCTGTGCCCTACCAGAAAATAAGAGAGCAGAGCAAGGGAAGTGCTTTACAGTGGGATTGCTGTTTCAGGATTGGAGCAGGGGCAAGATGGGGAGAAAATTTGTAATTCAAAAATGTAATGAAAATGAATAATGTAAACAAGAAAACAAATAAAAAATAAAAAAACAAATTAAGCAAAGAGATTTTTTTGACACTGTCATAATAGAAGTAAATCCATATTGCAAAAATGATTCAGTATTTTTTGTTTTTCTTGTCTCTTTAGGTGTACTACAACCGGGTAGTGAAGACTGCCACATTGTCTTCGCATTTTTACCTCTTCTATCTAAATTTAGTCACTTATCCATAACAAAAAAAATTTATGTCCTAAAATATAAGTATATATTGCTAATAATTTCTCAAATAAACGCTAGCTTTAGTGTATGAAATTACATATGTTTGTGCTTAATGTCAAAAATTAATATTCACATGTCTTGTTGCAGTTAAACACTTACGCTTCTGTAAAAGAATGAGATAGCAGCAGTTTTCTAACACAACACAATCCAAAAATATATTCATTTGAGACATACATGTTGAGGAATGACAACGGAAAAATATGGTAGAAAAAAGTCTTTACTTTCTGTAATTAAACTACTATTTTTCTCTAAGAGCAGAAAACTTTTTACATATATTAAAAACACTGCAATACATAACGTACAATAATCTTGAATCTGAGCTAAGGTGTTTCTGGCAGCATTCATTGGTGTCATGTGGCATAATTGCATGCACAATGCAAAGTGCACATGCTGTATGTTGAGAAACAAGGCTACAATGAAGTTTCAAGATCTAACATGGGCAAGTGCTGCCAGAAGCACCTTGGATTCATTACGAGTTTGATTTTAAATTAAGTTTTGGTCATTGCACATTCAGAAACTTTTTACTGTTGCCAAATTTTTCTCTCTCCCACACATTTAGTTATGTGATCCCATATGGAGTCACAACCCACCATTTAAGAAACCCTGGGGGTAGAGGAAAGTCAGAGTTTCTAATTAAGGAAGTGTAACATTTGTCATAAAGAGGAAGTCTAGGGTATGGCTATCTCTGTATGTGACTGAGGTGAAATGAAAGAGTAGGTCATGGGATTTAAGGAGGCTGAGGAATTGGGAGGCAAGGGAATTAGAGAGAACATCAATGTGTGTGTTGAAGTCCTTTAGTAGAGGGGTGGGACTTGGGGAGGAGAGGAAGTCAGTGAATCAAGTGTTGAACTTGAAAAAAGAGGGAGAATAATCTGGAAGATATTATAGTACACCATGGTTTGGATTAGGTAGAAATTTTAGTTTGAGTAAACTTCAAAGAAGGAAGAAATGTTGAGTAACAGAGGTAAAGGGAGAGACTAGAAGTCTTATTGGGTAGCAAAGAGTATTTTAGTTCCCCATCTAGGATCAGCATGTTGGTGAGGAATGAGATAATGTGTATCCAATGATGGAGAAGATAGCTGGAGATACAGAGTTGTTGGGGAGAGTCAGTTCTCAGGGAGAGCTAGGAGGTAGAAATAGTGTGAGAGAAGGGGTCCAGAATGAAGGTAATTTTGTTTATTATAGTGCAGGATTTCCAGATGGCATAGTGAAAATGGTGG
This sequence comes from Pseudocheirus occidentalis, assembly GCA_028646575.1. Taxonomy (NCBI): domain Eukaryota; kingdom Metazoa; phylum Chordata; class Mammalia; order Diprotodontia; family Pseudocheiridae; genus Pseudocheirus; species Pseudocheirus occidentalis. The sequence goes on from CM053598.1 coordinate 195,553,702, forward strand.
GCAAGGTTGGAGTAGGACATGGTAGGGCAGAGTTGAGGAAGCTAGGGATGAAAAAATGGGAGATAACAGTTTGATAGTTTCATTTGATAGTTTTATACTGCTGATAATTGATTATTAGAGGGATTGTTGTTGTCATTAAGTCATGTTTTTCAGTTGTGTCTGACTTTTCTTGACCCCATTTGAGGTTTTCTGGGTGGAGATGCCAGAGTGGTTTGCCATTTCCTTCTCCAGATCATTTTGTAGATGAGGAAACTCAAATAAATGGTGTTAAGTGAGTTGCCCAGGGCCACGCAGCTAACAATGTCTGAAGCCAGATTTGAACTCAGGAAGATAGTCTTCCTGACTTCAGAGCCAGCACTCCACCCACTGCACCCCATTACAGGGATAGGGAGAGAACTAGGAAAAGTCATTGGGACCATAGTGGATGACATATGAATTAAAGCTCAGTCTCCAGGAGTGTTTCAGATTAGGCCTTAGCACCTGAACTGCTTGCTATAGCTATTCCTCCAATAGTGACAAGATGGAGGTGAAGTATGATATCCCCATGTAGCAGAGGGGTCTGGCCAACCCAGGTCTGTGTCTGGGTTCAATCCCTGGTCTCCTGGTAAAAATTCTGGTATGTTTGTTTGAAAAACAACAATAGCACCATTAATTTCTATTTCTTAATAGTGCTCTTAAGTCCTTGGATAAAGCATCGATCTAAGAAACCCAGCTGAGACATTCCTTTAACTTTGGACAAATGTGTCTGTGTATAGATTGTCATTGCCAAGTCACCACTTGCTCCATTCTCCATGTTCAATTATACCATCAAGGAGACTGGACTAGTTCTTCCAGGTAAGACCATCCCTACCTCAAGAAAAAAAAAAGTTAGATTGTTTCAGAGAATTGATGAATGAAGAGTATTAGTGTTTCATTTGCTACCGTGGTCTTTTCAGAGGTTATTTGAGAACATAAGGAACTCTGTGGTCAAAATAAGGATAAGGGGACAAGTGTCAGGAAGACTTATCCAGGTGTATTTATTAAAGAAGAGCCCATAGTTCATACCCTCTCCTCTCAGTTGGTAACAAATTTACTTAGTTACATGGAGTAAATGAATGAATTATCATTTATTAAAGGCAGTCTATGTGCAGAATGCTAGAGATGCAAATAGAAAAGCAAGACATTCTCCTTTCTCAGGAAGTTCAGGTTCTGCCTGGGGGAACAACACATTCAGGATGTCAGATGGCAAGACCCAGTGTTCCTCAAAACTGTAGTGGCAAAGAAGATGGCAATGCATCTTCTTTACATGCATCCATTTCATTAATAAAACCATATATTTTTTCTGATGTTGAGCCATTTGATGCTGCCAAAGGCTTGGTGATGAGAACTGTCTTTTGTAGGTATTCTGTAGCTATGACTTCTGAGGAAGTGGAATTTATACCAACAATAGAACCAGTTGTCAGAGTTCTTCTCCCCAGCATTGCTTTCCTGGATGATGTCTTCAGGGAGGTGGGAAGCAGAGTTGGTGATTGGAGTGAAGGAATGGCTGTCCCAAGGCTGCTTGAGTTTGGGCTTGGCTGCACATTGGAGGCAGTTGGTTGGCAGCTGGTGTTGGTGGTGGAGGGGATGATGGGCTCTTTCTCCAAAGGAGGTGCTCCCCTGGAAGATGGCTGCAGAATATGTTATTATCCTTAACCTGTGTCTTGTGTCAATAATAGACTCCCCTGATCAATAAATGCATAATCCTTTCCTTTTCTCCTCATCTCTGCCTCCCAGAATCCTTATCTTCCTTCAAGGCACAGCTCAGGTATCACAAGAAGCCTTCCTTGCTACCAGTTCTCACATCTGTGCCTGTTAACTCTCTTGCTTCTCGAAATTCCTTGTATTTACTATCTATGAACATATTATGCCACTTCAAGGGAGTGATATTACTTGAGGTTAAAGATTATTTAATTTTTTAATTTCATTTTTGAATGAAATGAACATTTCATTTTCATGAATATTTCATTATATTTTAATATTAAGTATACTGTATGCTTCACTGAATTAATAATAATAATAATAGCTAACATTGATATAGCACCTATTATGTGTCAGGAATTGTGTCAAGCACTTTTGCAAATCTTATCTCATTTCATCCTCACAACAACTCTGGGAGATAGGTACTATTCTTATCCTCATTTTACAGGAATCTGAAACAAGCAGAAGTTTAGTGACTCACCTACAAGTTATATGCCAGTAAGTGTCTGAAGCTACATTTTAATTTAGCACCATCTTGGCAACCATACTTGTATCAGTATTTACCGAAGTGTCATCTTTCAGTTTGTGTGGGAAACCTCAGTGACCAGAATCCACTACCTAGAATCAGGAACAATAATTGGAAATAAAGAAAAGAATGTATATCCCCAAACAAAAGGCTTGACAGTTTCTAACAGATTTTTTTTAAAGTGTGTTTAAACAAAAATGAGGAGAAGAGTAAAATGGAATGGAAAAATTAGAACATAACTACAAAATTAGTCAGAAGTCCAAAGTAGTCCTAACTAAAGCAAACTGGAGGAAGATAAGCAGTGTTAGGGGAACAGCTCAGAGATATAAAAGACCTGGGTTCAAATCCTAGCCCTGCCATTTACTGGTTGCATAAGTCACCACTCTGTCCCTCAGGTTATCTGCAAAAATAAGGTGGGAGTTTGAACTAGATAATCTCTATGCCACCCTTTCCCCCCAACTCTAATGGTCTTTGGAGTTCTGAAAACCATTGCAATGTAAGCCATGTAGCAATTTGCCAATTTGAAATGAACCTCTAATTCACAGCATTGTAGACTCAGAATTGGAAGGAATTTTAGAAATTATGAATTTCCTTCCTACCAAATTTCTAACAAGTGATCATCTAGTCTGTCTGAGTATCTCTAGAGATGGGAAAATCACTGCCCAATAATTATATGTTCCCACAATTCTGATTATTAAGGATTTCTTTTTATTTTCTTGTGATTTCCACCTATCAATTCTATTTCTTCGCCCCAGAACCATGCAAAATATCCCTAATTGTTCTTGAGTAGACTATCAAATATTTGGTAACAGTAATCATGCCCCATCAAAGTCTTTTCTTCATAGATTAAACATGACATGCCTAGTTCTTTCAGTTGATTTTCATGATGTGGTTTTCAATTTTTGGAATATCCTGCAACTTCTTTCAGTACCCTGGAATGAAATTTGTCCAAGTTCATGGCAAGTCCTAGATTGGCAGGCCACCAATCCAATAAGAATGTAAGGAAGTTGATGGGCTCAGGCCAGCTATCAAGGGGCACTGACTTCTACAGATCCCTATTAATCTTTAGCTCACCTTTGACTTAATATCCGCCTATCTACATTTCTCTGCACTGGCTTATTAGTCAGTTCTGTTCTGTTTACTTTTATCCAGCTTTGTTGACATAGCCTTCTCCCTTCCTACCTAGATCTCCAATTCCCATGACTTATGTTTCAAGCTCATTCTCTTATCTCTCCTGGCTCTGTTCCTTTGGGAATCTTGCTCCTTTGGTTTTGGCTAGATTCCCTAATATGTAATTTGTATATGTGAACCCTCATTCTTTGGAAGATTCCTAAAAACAGTGATACAGGCTTGCTAACCTCTACTAGTACCATTGAAGCTGGTAGGCCCAGAGCAAAGCTGGGGGTCTTTGATTAAAACAGCCAAGTGTCTGGAACTCATTTAGAGCAGTTATGTGCTCTTCATTGGGTACCCACCTCTCTTGGGCTTCAGTCGTCCTTAACTTTTTTTTTAATTCTACTTTTCAATCTGAAGATTTTGGGGGGGAGGGGGTTGGAAAAAAGTGTAACATGCTTGTTTTCCTCCACCAAGATTGTTAACCTTGTAACACCTGTCCCCCACAGTAGAGCTTATCTTTTCCTTGTCCTTTTTCTTAACTTAAATATATTTGTGCATGTATCTGTACAATACACATATTGATCTTTGTAGTTTTTAACACCACAATCACCTATGAAAAGGTCATGTCAACCAACTGTTCTATTGTTCCACTCACCATCTTTGTGATCTCCCAGATACCTTTTAGAATCAAACACTCTTCCTTGGCTACCATTGCCCTCTATGTGTTCTCTCCTCTTCCCTGCCCCCCCCCATCAAAAGTCCTCTGAGAAACAGAGGCTGTCTTATACTTTTGTTTTTGCCAGTGCCTAGCACATAGTAATTGCTTAACAACTTTTTTGATTCATTCACCCTAGAATAGAATCCTCTAAATGTAACAAAGAAATACAATTAAATAAAACACAAGTGCTACATAACTATGTCATATCAGTGCTGGACAAAGCCTTACAATCTCTTTTGGTTTTCTTTAACATTTTTCACAAGCCTCATTGCAATTCTGGACTTCAAGCTTCTTGACCCAATTCTTTGTCCTCCTAATATTTGTCCTTGGTTAAATACTCCTGCTTCAATTTTTTGCACATGCCATTTGATTTTTATCAAATTACTCCCTGTGAACACTAATAACAACAACAATGATAATGATAATGGTCATGGCATTTTGCAGTAATGCCTTTATGATATACAAAGCGCTCTCATTTGATCAGAGAGGCAGCACAGTAAGACTTGGAGTAAAGAACTGCCTTCAAATATTGCCTCAGGTACTTACTTGCTCTGTGATCATAGGCAACTAATTAACCTCTCTGAGCCTCAGTTTCCTCATTTGTAAAATAAAAGAGCTGAACTAGATAGCCTCTGAGGTCCCTTTCAGCTCTAAAACTTCTATTCTTTTATTTCTATTTTCTATAAGGAACTTCTATTTACCACTTCTTTTTATTCTTATTGGGATCATTTGTAATTTTGTCTTCAGATTTTTTTTCCTCATTCTTCTTGAGTCATCTTCCCTTTCAGAACTTCTGACCAGTGAATCAAATGTATTTTTTCCATGAACTTTCTGAAATCTGCTTTCTTACAGTTGTAGCATCCTTTCGGGAACTATTTTCCTGACCTCTACATCAAGAACTGAGTCCATAGAGTGATTACTGCCACTCCTTCAGGGATCTAGTCATAACCCTAAGGGGATGGACAACCTCCCGCCCCCATCAGTATGCTTTAAGTCAGATATCATCTCTCTAACATTAGTTAACCAATTAACATAATATTAACCAAGAAAATATTTAAAAGATTGATGTATAAAATCTCTTTTCTATATACCCACTTGGTCCCTAGGTCACTTATAAAACATTTCCCAACCCAACTCAGAGTGGGGAGGAGCAAGGTATGGAAATTTCTGGTCTTGGAAGTCCTTTTTCTCCTATTCTGTTTCATTCAATTGATTGAATTCTGCTCATGAATGAGTCTCTCCTTTGCCCAACCAGGTCCAGTTTATCAGGTTGCTCCCCAGTACTGCTGTACTCTGTCTTCACACCAGACTTATCTACTGCTTCTACCAGTTATTTGCAGGACCTTAAATAGACTTGACAAATCTTCTAGTCTCCTTGAACACCTAGGAACTATCATGGACCTGCCTATCTCACTGTTTGTTCAAGTGTTCCAATCTCAGGATACTGTTTCCCCTAAGATCAAGAAAGAAGAAACATATAATCAGAGAAGCTGTGTAATCAGGAATACATGGTGATCAGATGAGGAGACAAGGAAGCCAAAGCTCTTGCCTTGCTCTTCTTCTTCACTCAAAAGCTCCTGAGGAAGTAAGCAAGAGATTATAGCCCTGAAATTTTTGTACACTTAGTTTTGTCTTAGCAGCCATTTAAATGACTTTTTGCAACCATGAAGTAAGCTGATAGGAAATAGTTTGATGATTCCTGTGCATGCTTGTGGCGGAAGGGTCCCTCCATTACACATGCTGAGAAAACAGGCTCACCAAGTCCCTACATGGATTGGAATTGTGCAGGGCATATTATTCATATTGTAAAAACTGGGTCCTCATTAACCAGCATCCCCCTCCTTAGCTATCATCAATCCTTGAATGACATGGTCATCTTCCAAGGTTCCCATTGTTTCCAGTTCATCAGTCAGCATTAGAGATTACAGTCCAATTCAGTTCCATTCAACAAACATTTATTAAATGCCCATTATATATAGTATAGGCCAAAAGCTTAGGTTTGAGCTTTAATAGTTTAAAACTTCACTAAGACTTTAAGGACAGCCTTCACAAAGACAAAATTAATTGTTTCCACTCATTGCTTCCTGTACCTTTTGATTTTCTAATTCTTAAAACTATCCGCTCATTATTATTTTATTTTATTTTATTTTTTTGCTTTTTTTTTGGAAGGCAGTTGGAGTTAAGTGACTTGCCCAAGGTCACACAGCTAGTTTTTTGTGTTAAGTGTCTGAGGCCGGATTTGAACTCAGGTACTCCTGACTCCAGGGCCGGTACTCTATTCACTGCACCGCCTAGCCGCCCCTTATTATTATTTTATTAATGTAAATTCTCAGAGATACAATTTTTTCCTCTGAGAATTGTTAAATCTCAATTTTTTTTAATATACAGGTTTATCATCATTCTTTATCACATAGTTTTTAAATTGCTTATATGATTTGTCCTTTAATACATTCATAAGTAGGTGTGGTATATATTTTGCTTATAAATGTTTTCTATATTAATTTTTCATTACATCTGTATATAATTAATATTTGTGCTTTTTTAAACATTTACTTTTAATTTCTCTGTTCCTTAGAACATGGTCTATTTTTGTAGAAGCATCATGTTCAGCAATAGTTTAGAGTCTTCCCTCATTCCCTCCCCTGCAACCTTTTATTTTTAGTAACTTTCTTTTTCTGTGCCTTATTCTAAAAAATTTTCCTTTGCTTTGTCCTCTCCATTCTTTCTCTTCCAGAGAGTTTATTTCCTGCTTCACAGGCTATACATATTATTGTTTTTTCCTTATTCTTTGTTTCCTGTGGGGTTGGAGTTTCTGATTACCCAGTTTGAGGTCCCTCTTCTGTTCAGTTTCTATGATACTGCCATGGTAGAGTTTTTGCTACCTCTCTTAATTCTGCTGTGCCTCCCTCTTAGAAATATCAATTGATGAAGGGAGTAATGTCAGACAGAAGCAGTGCTAGATGGTACATATTACTCACGCATCCTTTCTTTTGGGCATAATGCTGCCCACTGAGGTACAAAACTCTCAGAAAAAGCAGACTCCCCATGCACAGACTTCCTTGTAGGATTCTCTTTTACTTTCCTCCACATTATGATATTTGCTAATTGTACTTCAGTTTTTCTTTGAAGTTTTTGTTACCTCTTGTTCCTGTTTCCCTCAGACAGAAATCACCTTAAAAATTCCTTCACCCACTACAGAGTCATTCCTCCTCCCCCTTGGGAATGCTCTTCAATAAGACCCTCTGCCACCTCCAGCTGCCTCTTCCACAACCCATCTTTCTAAGACTTTAATCATCTGTCTACTCATTCAATCATGGACTAGATAGGTAGGAGGGCATCATTGCCATATCTCTTCCTCTTTATATAACCTTCTCTTCTACTATTCCCTCCCACAAAAGACAATGATTCCCTTACCTATGGGAAGGTGAGTGGATTAAGCCAATGAGGGGTCAGATGAGTTCCTTCAATCCTCATGAAGGTTTAAGTTCCCCTGAAATCTTAAGCCCCTTATGTCCTTTTTATCCCTTGGGTTTTCTTTATTCTTTCTTTTATCTTAAAGATTAAACCTTTGTTTTTAAATTATAGCCCATAAACATGAACTTAACTGATTTTTTTTATTTTGTCTCTTTTTGAAAATGTTGTGTTTTCTTTCCTATGTGTGTGTGTGTGTGTCTTTGCAAGTCAAATTGTCAGCTCTGTTTTCTTACTATCTCAGTTGCCTGGGTTTTTTGTTGAATGCTCAGTTTTGAAGGATATGTAATTCTGAGTAAGAGCTTTAGTGCCATTATTTCTTTAGGATATATTATCAATTATCAATTCCCTTTTCTCTGTTTCTATGTAACTATTAAGTAAATCTATGATATTTGGATTGTCTTTCTTTCATAATAGCAGATATTCTCAGTACTTCCAGAGTTTGTTTTTTGTCACTGAAATTATTAAATTTAACCACTACAGTTTAAAATACAGACTTTTTTCCCCTTGTGATCTGTGCATGCTTTCATTTGATACTAAGTTGTCTACAATCAGAAGTACTAGGGAATTTTCTCATATTAGATCATTTGTTTTGATTTATATAAAATCATGAATTCTTTTAATGTTGTTTGTTTTGTTAAATTTTCCCATACTCGAGCTTCTATGTCTTTAGAGAGGTTCTCCATTATGGATTCAATATCTTCTATTCCACTCATCATGCTTTTGTATTTTGTGTTAAGAGCTCTACTTCACGCACTGAGAGTTTTCATTTCTGACTTGTTTCGTTTATAATTATTTCTTGAATTTTATTTCTCTTTTGAACTATTCTGAAGTATTTTGTTGTTGTTGTTCTGTGATCTCTGGGGAGCCCACAAGAATCTGTCTTTTACCTTCTTCCACATTATAATATTTGCTAATTGTACTATGGTTTCTCTTTGAAGTTTTTACTCATTCATCCTCCTGTTTCTAGGATTCTCTTTTGGCATATATGCTTGCATACTGGGCTTTTATTGAAGCTTTTTCTCTTAAAAAGGAAGGCCTACTGCAGGTGTGGACAGGTTTCTGCCTTGTCATCTCTGGAGGACTTGGGGAAAACAGTACTCACTCCAGCTGCTTTACCTTCTTCCTCCTGGCAGGCCTGGTGTAACTCAGTGTCCTGCAGATTTTTAGCCCACCTGACCTCTTCTTCTCTCCTCTTTTTTCATGTGTTCAGCAGAATCAGGGTACTGCCTCCTGTCAAGTAAAAGTGGAGGAGTGTTTGGGCAGAGCCACTTTGACCTGTCTTACAACCAGGTCTTTGCCAGGGGTAGTGAGAGGAATACTGCTTTTATCTTGCACACTTCGGTCTACATTATACTACATTTGCCTCATAATTTCTTTCTTCTGAAGCTGCATAGTAGAAGAGGTTTGTAGAAAGCAACTAACCACCACCTTGCTGGTTAAAATCTTCCTCTACCTTTTGAGAATTGAATTATCAGCTAAGAAACATAAGAACTTATCAGAGGCTCTGGTTTTTGGTGGACGGAGGCCAACAAATGTCTCAATTGTTGAAGTCATTCATCATCAGTCTGTCTTGCCAGTGTTCTCATTATCCATATCCTTCATCTGGCTGGATTATTCCCACAAGGATATCAGTCTTTTAAACAAGGTTCGCCCTTCTATTGAAAAACTCCCAATTTTCATTCTACTAAGTCTCTGATGCCTTGCTGTTCATTTTTCAGTCATGTGACGCCATTTGGAGTTTTCTTGGCAAAGATATTGGAGTGCTTTGCCGTTTCCTTCTCCAGCTCATTTTATAGATTAGGAACTAAGGCAGAGTTAAGTTACTTGCCCAGGGATACACAGCTAGTAAGGGTCTGAAGCCAGATTTGAACTCAGGAAGATAAGATTTCTTGACTCTAGTACCACTGCTCCAATGACTGTGCCTCTTGGCTGTCCTTCATCATTACAATTGCTAACATTTATGTAGTTCTAAAAGGTCTTATTAATAATATCCTTGACTTAAAATCTCAGGTTCACTTTGCTTTTGTAATTGAGCAGCTAGTCTGTTGAGAATAATTCAGACACATCCATATTATTCATATTTCCCTCATTCCTCAAAGGCGTATGAATCTTTGAAGCATCAGTATAGTTATGGTTGTTCCCATTCATTTTGGCCCGTTGTATTTGTGGCATTTGTGGTGGGGTTTCAGACCTCTTCAGGCCTGGGTCTTGTGACATGAACTCACAGTCCTGAGAAATATGAGTTCTGTTCAAGGTTAGAGTACTCTTCAGCCTGTTCCTGGAACTTGCTGCTGAAGAAGGAGCCAGTATCACCTGAAATACCTCTGGTTAAGAAAAGCTACAATGTCTGACTAGGAGATTATTTAAGTTAAAAAGGGAGGAACAGGTATCTTTGACCTCGTGAGCAAGATTTCATGTATTTGGAGCCATTTATCCATTGAACATAGCTTGCACAAGGCTTCCCACTATGCTACATAAGATGAAAATCTATTTTAGACTGAATGTCAGATTCACCTGTACAGATATAGAAGATATACATCTGGGCAACTAGGTGACCCAAGGAATAGAGCACCAGGCCTGGAGTCTGGAAGACCTGAGTTCAAATCCAGTCTCAGACATCTACTAGCTGTGTGACCCTGAGCAAGTCACTTAACCTCGGTTTGGCCTTAGTTTCTCCACTTGTAGAAAACAGTAGCACCTACTAGCTCCCGAGGTTGTTGTGAAGATCAAGTAAAATAATAATTGTAAAGCACTTAGTACAGCACTTGGCATATAAATGCTAGCTTGTATATAATATATATATATATAAATATATTTTACATTCATTATAATAACATAATCGTTATTGTCTGTCCTGGACTACAAAGGATAACATTCCCACTAAGCTCCAAAGCATGGGCATTGGGTCTTTGATTCAGGAAACGTTCTCCTGTTAGTTTCAGTAGAGGCCAAGTGTGGCAGTGGATAGAGAGTCAGCCTCATAATCAGTAACCTCGGGCTTAAATTAAATCTTGCCTCTGCCCCACACTGACTGAATGATTCTAGGCAAGTGTCTTATCGGCTCAGTGCTCTCAGGCAGCTTTCTGTAAGTGGCAGATGGGCATTGGCAGAGAGAATTTCCTTTCTCAGAGTTCCGTATGCCAGTGAAATCACCAGTCTAAACAGAATCAAAGAGATTTAGTAGATTCATTGGTTTTGTGAGCTAGACCGTTGGAGCTGTATTCCAATGGAAACGTATTCCAATGGAAACATTTTGCTGTCTAAAGGCCTAACAGACATTCCATTGGGGTTGTTTGGGAAGGGTTTTCTATCCTGATGGAAGTGGAGGTCACCATCTTCCCATTCCTTCTCTTTTGAAAATGTTTTTCCTCCATCATGGAATCTGGGAATAATTATTTATTTTGGTAGGCACTCCTGGGTGCAGGAAAACTGGGGCAAAGTAACTGTTGCTCTTTGCTTTTTAGCCTTTGACTCTTGCTGTTTAAGATCAGATCATTGGTAAATATTTCCTTTATAACTGCAAATATTGTTTTCTGACAGAGAATTGGAGAATCTAAGGACAGATTAACAAAAGCAAACCAAAGATCCTTTGTTACATATTCTCCAAGGGCATGTAATCAGAAAGTTGAACTTTTATTTTTTTAGTGCACAGTCTAGCTTTTGAAACTTTGGGAAAAGGTTAGGCTTCAGTTAAATAACAAATGGGAAAGAATCAAAGGTTCTTAGAGGCTGTGGATAGAGTCCATTATGGGAAGAAGGCAGATGCTGCCTGAATAACTCCTCTGTCTTCTCCTCCTCCTCCTTCTCCTCCTTTTCCTCCTTATCAATATATTATACCATAAATGGAAAGAAGAAAAAATACAATGAACATTATGTAATTAAAGTACTGTATGTACATCAGTTATTATCATCATTAACATCAGTCATTAATAACCAGCAGTTAATTCATTGCTTATAAGCATTGATTTATTACTTCTAAATAATTTATTATTAAATTATTACATTAATGATTTTGTTGATAATAATAATTATTAATGACAATAATAGCTAATATACTTATATCATTTCAAGGTTTGCAAAATACTTTACATACGTTATCTCATTTGATTTTCACAGAAGCCCTAGGAGGTAGGTGTCATTATTATCCCTGTTTTTACAGATGAAGAATCTGAGGCTGAAAGAGATTGAGTGATTATAACCAGGTCACATGGCTGGCAAGTACCTGAAGTCAGATTTGGGCTCAGGTCTTCCTGTCTCCCAACTCTGACATTCTATCCACTATGCAAACTTGCTGTCCATGATTTGGCTTCATACTAAATGTCTGTCTTAGCTCAGGAGTGGGGAACCTGAGGCCTCAAAGCTATCTGTGGCCCTCTAGGTCCTCAAGGGCAGACCTTTGACTGAATCCAAATTTTAAAGAACAAATACCCTTAGTAAAAGGACTTGTTGTTCTGTCTGCCTATCTAATGTGTTATTTAAGCAAGTAGCAATAACATTAAAGGGTTAAACAATATGGCAAGCCTTCACCACTAGATAGGTTGGCATGGTACAATTGAAAGAAGACTGACTCCAGAGGACCTGGGTTCAAATCCTGACTGACTCAATCTCTGTGTGCTGTTGCACAAGACACTCAAGATCATTTGGCTATAATTTCCTTTCCATAAAATTAGGAGATTGAACTAGATGGTTTCTTAGGTGCCTTCCAGTTCTAGATTTATGAGCTTAATTTATATTATGGCTTGCGTTTATAACACTTTGCTTCTCTATACATGGGGAAAAGCTTTTTTCAAATGTGAAAGGATCTTTAGAAATTTTTATTGTGATTTGGGGACAAGGGAGAGGGAAGTGAGGCCCAAAGGCATGTTAAATGACAGGCATCATAGATTTGAAGTAGAGAGTAAGGAAAAAGCCTAAAAGGGAATCAGCCATTCAAAATGAAAGAAAACAGGTTGAAAGGCCGTCGTGAATGATAATTAGAATATTCTAATTTCAAGAATAAAAGAGAGAAAAGTGAGAAGAGCAGAACCAGGAAAAATTTGTACATAGTCATAGACACATCATATGTGTGAAGACCAACCTTGATAAACTGGACTCTTCTCAGCCACACACAGTTAAAAGACAACTTTGCAAGTCTCAGAATGGAAGGAGATGTCTACATTTAGAGAAAGATCTAGAAAGACCAGAGTTTAAATGGAGACTGAAGCAATACATGCTATCATTCTTTCCCATGTTTGATTTTGTTTCTTTTTTTCCCATTGTTCACTCCATTGGGTACAACCCTTCTATACAACCAGACTATCAATGTGAAAGTGTTTGCAGATCCTATACATGATTGTACGCCACCATGGGGGGGGGGGGGGGAAGGGGACAAGGAAGGGGAGAAAATCTGAAACTCAAGTGACAATGGAACTGAATCTTGTAAACTAAAAGTAAATAAACAAGTCAATTAAAAAAGAATAGAATAAAAATCAAACCAAGACGAGGAAAAGGAATAAAGAGAGAAAGTAAGGCATCTAAAAGTAAATTACCAAGGATGTTGTGATGAAGAGAGAGAGACCAGGATCAAAGCCCTGATCAGCAAAGTTGATGTCCTGAACTAGCAATACAAGATGTGCCCTTATATCAAAGTTTGAAGACAAATTCATTTGTGAAAGGGTAGGCCTAGGGGCAAAGACCCTAGAACACTTTGAGGCCCAGAAAGCTATTGACCTTTGAGAGTAGGGGAAGTCTCTAGGACATCATGGGGGAGGCAGGCCCCAGAGGAACTTTCTTGATGTTCTATGGGGGAGGTGGGGAACAATAAATAGGGGGAGAACAGAATGTGTCATCTAAGAGTTTCCTGTATTAAATAATCATTTTTCTAATATTTCTACAGATGCTGAAAGAGATTAAATGCTTCCATGACTCTGTATTTTGGTTTCCTTAAAGACTTCTAAGAACTGAAGTAAGCAGGCCCAAGAAAACAACATGCATTACAATGTCTATTAGCCTGTAGATGGGAAAAAATTTTTAAAAAATAAAGTGAACACACTCCATAATTATCATGACCAAGGTTGGCCTTGAAAAAGAGTTTAGAAAATGCTCCTCCATCCTTTCTTTGCAGAGGAGGGGAACTATGAATGTGGAATATTGCATTTTATTATCAGATGTGCTGGTTGAATTTGCTAAACTACTTTTATTCTTTATGTTTATTCTTTGTCATAAGGGAGACTCATTAGTTAAGGAAGGGTAGAGAGAAGTATCTGGAATTGAAGGTTTTGTAAAAATTAAGGACAGCAATTGTTTCACAGATAACACACAGGAGGCACTGGAGTTTTCAGTTCCCAGCCTCTAACAGGTTCACTCTTGATCTGCTCAGATAGGCAGATCTCTTTAGAGGGGTTAATAATCAGCTTTATTCTAGTCTAGTCTTCTCAAAGGGTTGTTGATAATGGGAGAATCAGTTCCTATAGCATTCCCTAATCACCCTTCTCACAGGGGTGGGAGAGAAGGAGGGAGTGCAACTATCCCTATGTCTCGATGGGGTCAGTCAAGACAGGCACAACTTGTGCACTCTGCTGAATCCTCTCAAGCTTTGACAGGGGCTGGTCAATGCACACAGAGATTCCCCTATGAGCTCCCTGTGGTTTTCCCCCTCACTAGCCAGTGCCCCTTGCTTTATAGGGCAACAAAGAAGGCCTTGCCAACAATGGCCTCACAGGTTAACTTTAGCAATATTGTCATTCATTGCAAGGATAGTAAACATCAATTATGTCACCCTCGTTTCTCACGGTACAGCCTCAGTAGGACTGTTTGTCACTGATTCCTGGAACTACTATCTTGAATCCTTGGAGCTATTCTGGGAGTTATTGGAAACTAGATATTGTCTTGGCCATGGATCCAGAGAAACTGAACTCTAAAAGGATAAGAAAATCCTCCTTATTTACAGCAATATATAATATTTTTAAAGTAAATATCTGTTTCTGAGGCAGAGTCCCAATCACCCCACCCTTGTTATGACTCTGCCCAGGACAGTATCACCGTTCTAGACTGAATGAAGTGCTAAGATACCAGGCAGAACATACCTTGGTTCCTCAGTCATTGGAGAGCTCATCAAGAAAGTTCTAGCAGGCTTGCAAATAGCAACATTTGGAATTTATTTTTAAAAGAAGGCAGAAATGTCTAAATTTAACAGGGATAAATGTAAATTCTTACATTTTAGACTCAAGAATTAGTTACCCAAGTTCCTTAGACAGAATAGCTTTATTCTCTATGTTCCTTTATCCCTTTACTACAGATACTTCACTGACATCCCCCACACAGTCCCCTCATTCACAATAAAAAGATTTAAATAATAAAGAAGCTATAATTAACCATTGACTTATATGAAAGATTAGGAATCTCAAATCAGGACTTTGAAAACAATTTAAAGAAATGGAGAGATCATGTGGAAATTGCCTGCTCCCCCAAAAGGGAGAGGAGTGAAGGGAGTTAAATTTTCTCTCTTTTTACTGATCTCAAAGGATTAACAATGACTAGAAGCTCCAATCCATTTCAGACACCCCTATCAGGATTGTTTTTCTAAAAAGCAGAGGCCTTGGCTGTTGGGACTGAACTCATAATGCTCAAACGCAAGACTTTGAGCTTACACTGCAAAAGCACCTACAGGCACTACTCTCTTTCTCCAGCTACCATCACTAACATCTTATTCACTCTGTTCCAACCCCAAACTCTGACCCAATTTTAGATTCCATCACTTTGCTACCTGTGTGCCTGTGCCACAGACTCATAAGAGGAACTTTCTCTTGCATGACAGAAACAAAACATCACTGTTCAATGACTACAATTCCCATGATTCACAGACAGGGTTAGGTTCCAAACCCTCTCCCTGCCTACTGGGAAAATTTGCATGCACAGTTACACATTTCGGGAGTATTTTATTCAATTCTGAAAATCTTGTCTTGGGGAAATAGTTCCAAGCTGGGATATATCAGAATTATTAGGAATTTTAAAATTATGCCATATAAGCATTGGCAGTATTTAACCTGGAGAAGAGAAGTGGGGGAAGATGAAAGCTGTCCTGAAGAATTTGAAGGGTTGGCATGTAGAAGCCTTTTTTTCCTTGTTTTAGACATTGAACCGGGAACAATAGTAACAGAAGTGGCAGAGAGGCAGATTTTGGCTGAATGGAAGTGGAAGCTTCCTAACAATTTGAGCCATCCAAAAGTGGAATGGGATGCATTCTCTAGAGTTTCAGAGGAAGACCAGATAAAGTACTTTCTTAAGTATAAAATAAGTAATTAAACTTACCAGATAACAGTTGGGTTATCTGATAGAGGGATATCAGTTAGGGGACTCTTACTCCTCTGTGACCTCTGAGGTCCCTTCCAGCTCTGAGATTTGCAGTGTTGTGTGATATAGGGAATCCCAAGTAGATTGAATAGACGCCAGTAGATTGATACCTGCCTGTAGCTTCAAAGCCCTGCTTTGTAGCTTTCCAAACCATTTGTGACCACCACATCTCCTTCTCTCCCACACTTAGATATCTAAAATTTGCCAGGAAAGCAAAGCCATCTGGGAGGAAATGGCTAAAAACCATCAGAAGTGTGCCTTTCTCTCATTCTGCTCAAGGGCTTTGCCTTATCTTGGAACTGTTGTTCCAGGGGTGTGCCTTTCTCAAACCACCCCTCCTGGATTGATATGAAGACCTGAGGTAAGTAAAGAGCAATTTATTTCTCCTTAGAACAGTTGGGTTATCTGGTATAGGGAAAGGAAACATGAGATACATTTTCATTCTGGTTCTTTTTTTTAATTTTAATTTATTTTCTTGGTTGCATCATTCATTTCCACAAGGTTTTGAGTTACAAATTTTCTCCCCTTTTTGCCCCTACCCCCCAGCCCAGAACATTGATCCCACTGTAAGGCACCTCCCACAATCTCTTCCCTTTTGTGCCTTCCTCCAACACCCCTCTAGCTTTCTAGCAGGGCAGGGAGCGGCTCCCTGCCCTTGTCCCTGTATGTCTTATTTCCCAGTTGCATTTAATTGTATATCTTTAAATACTAGATTCCTGCAATTCCTCCCCTGTCACCCACTCCCACTGGGAGGAGCAGCAATTCAATACAGGCTGTACCTGTGTAATTACACAGGACATCTCCATGGTGGGCAAATTGTGAGAGGCTAATTGTATGTCCCTCCTTCATATCCTGCACCCCCCCTTGTTTTGTTCTCTACCCTGTCCCTGTCCCTTTACTGAAATGTGTGCTTCCTGCACCCCTCCCCCCACCCCGCCCTTCCCTCCATCAAACCCCCTCTCATCCCCCTCCCCCCTATTTTCCTGTGTGGCAAGATACTCAGTTTAGAGTTTATGTCTTTCCTTCCCTAAACCAAATT
>CM053598.1:195571124-195605049 GCA_028646575.1 Pseudocheirus occidentalis
CTTAGGGAAACCAGGTGATTCTTCTTTTGTTCCTTGTTCTGAATATTGTAGCCACCGTAGTGAAAACTGTGTGGCCATTCCAATGTTAAGCTGTTATGAACACTATACTGTGACTTTCTGTAACAAGATGTAATATTGAGAATATTATATTGTGAATATTGTACTGAATCTTGATTTGTAATGGAACAGAGTGTTCACTATTACTGTGTAATCTGAATCTTAAAAGCTGTTCACAGTAGCATTCTTTTGGGAATCTGCTCATGCTTGGCTTTATACCATCATAGTTTGATCACTCCTAATAATTGCAATGGCCATTTCCCTGTCTCAAGTTTCCCTCCTACACTCTATCCCATCTTCTGATCAGGTGTTTTCCTAAATGCAAAATTTTCCTAAATGTGAAGTTTAACTAAATGCAAAATGATTTTCCTGAAGTGCAAATTTGTCCACATCATTTAGCCTCCCTCACCAAACAAAAAATTCCAGCAGCTCCCTATTACCTCCAGAATAAAGAACTCCATTAACCCTTTAATGGTGTTTATGACAACTTCTTTATAAATTGACTTTTTCATAATATCATACCTTTCCAGTCTTCTTACTCTTTACTGTCTTCCCGTTCCCATACTGTCTTCCCTGCACAATATGTTGGTCTACTTGCTACTCATTGTACATGACACTCCATCTCCCACTTCAGTATACTTACCATCTCCCATACCTGGGATATTCTGCTTTCTGTGCCTTTTAGCTCCCCTGGTTTCTTAAGAACTCAGCTTAATTCTCATTTTCTTCCAGAAACTTTTCCTCATCCCCTAGCTACTACTATCTTATAAGCTTGTCTCCCCTCCTCCTCCTCCTCCTTCTTGCTCTTCCTCTTATTCTTCCTCTTCCTCCTTTTCTTCTTCCTCTTCCACTTCTCTTCCTCCTTCTTCGTCTTCTCCCCCTTCCTTCCTCCCCCCTCCTCCTCCTTCTTCTTCTTCACAATATGTATAAAAATATATATTATACATACAAATTCTAGCTCTTTAGATTTAGGGAATCTCATGTTTTCTCCCTAGCTTTATGGATTATAGTAGGCAGAGCCATCAGCCACCTTTAACCACCTTTCTGATTAACAAGTCCATCTTTCCCACCCCTCCCTGTCTGTGTGACACCGAAGCAACTCCTCTTGAGTCATAAAGCAAGCATTGAAAGGCAGGTACAACTTTGGGCTTGAAATCTGACTAGCCCTAGGAGTCTTTGTGAAGGTCATTTGGTTGAGAGGCTTGAAGAAGCAATTACCCCTTTCAGAGAATTTCAGATTGTGTCTGCAAGGGTTTTTCCCCTCAGCTTTTTCTGAAAAATAATCAGAATGAATTGATCTTGTGTACTTTAGAATTCCCCCTATATACCACTTTCAATCTGAGCATCCTGAGATTCTAGTCATATCGGCTCACACTCATATCATACTTTGAGGTTTGTGTTGCACGTTTCTCATGATTCTATACTGTAATCACAGCAGTATGTTTATCTCCAGCTCACAGATGAGCAGACTGAGGCTCACAGACTGCTTTGTTCAGAGTCATACAG
Source organism: Pseudocheirus occidentalis (assembly GCA_028646575.1). Classification (NCBI taxonomy): domain Eukaryota; kingdom Metazoa; phylum Chordata; class Mammalia; order Diprotodontia; family Pseudocheiridae; genus Pseudocheirus; species Pseudocheirus occidentalis. The sequence continues at coordinate 195,572,688 of CM053598.1, forward strand.
CTGGCAAGTGATGAAGCTGGGACTCAGAACTTTTGCCTCCAAGACCTCTTTCCATACCATAGGTGCAACAATAACTAAAAATTGTTTAAAATTAGCCTATTCGTTGCTTGGTTTTGTGTGCATCCAGGCTGCTAGTGAGGATTTCTTCTTTAGCTGTTATCAAAGAAGCAACAGCAGCTACTGACAGTTTGCCATGTTGTTGTGTTTCCATGACAAACCCCAAAAATTCTTTATGAAATTCATAAAGACCAGTCAAAGGATCTTAAATTAAGGGCTGAAAGGAACTTAAGGGTCAATCCCTTCATTTTATAGATGAGGAAACTTAGACCCAGAAAGGTTTAGTCTTTTGCCCAGAGTTGCACAGCTAATGAGTGTTTAAGTCAGGATTCAAATACAGCTTTATCTATCACTCCCAATGCCTGTCACACTGACGCTGGGTCAATGGGTCTCTGGGAGCTCTTATTAGGATTTTTCCTCCTCTCAGATGTTTATTTCATTGCTATTGTCAGAAAAAAAAATAGCATGGCAGAAGATAGATAGATAGCTAGCTAGCTAGCTAGCTAGATAGATAGATAGATAGATAGATAGATAGATACTAGATACATAGATACATAGATGCATAGATGCACAGATACATAGATACATAGATAGTAGATAGAGAGAGAGAGAAAGAAATAGATAGATAGATAGATAGATAGATAGATAGATAGATAGATAGATAGATGGATAGATGGATGGATAGATGGATGGATGTATAGATAGATAGATGATAGACAGACAGAAAGACAGACAAATAGATAGATAGATAGATGATAGATAGATAGACAAACAGATAGATATATAGACAGACAGGCAGACAGATACAGTACTCACTTTGACATAGGGAGACTAGGCTTCAAATCCTGCCTCTCACACATTGGCCTTGAACACATACATCATTTAACTTTTGTGTAGCTCAAGTGACTCTCGAGAACTTTCCTCCTAAGTCATAGACAGGTAGCTGACCTTCTTAATGGTTCCCCACTTTAATGAAAACTTATATATTCAAATATTTGTATCTTTCAAAAAAGTACAGTGGATAGAGTGCTGGACTTGGAGTGAGGAAGATCTGAATCCAGATCTTTCCTGAAATTCTTATGAGTTGTGTGATGCCTGATGTGCAGGTATGTGGCACAGTAGGTAGAGTGCCAGCCCTATAATCAGAACCTAACTTCAAATTCTGCCTCAAACACTTACTAGATATGTGACCCTGGACAAGTCATTTGACCTCATTTGCTTCAGTTTTCTCATCTGTACAACAAACTGGAGAAGGAAATGGTAAACTCCTCCAATATTTTTGCTGCTGAGAAAAATGCCAAATTTGTTCATAGAGAGTCAGACATGACTGAAACAACAATGACCCCCCAGTGGCAAATCATTTAAGCCCTCTGAGCCTCTGTTTCCCTGTCTGTTAAATGGGGTAATAGTAATACCAATATCATAGGGTTGTTATGAGGATTATATGAGATAATTGCTTTGCAAACTTTAATGTGTATTGGTCGAAATGCTAACTAGGTGATGCAATGGCTAAAGCACTGATCTGGAGTCAGTAACACTTGAGTTCAAATCCAGCCTCAGATATTTACTAGCTGTGTCACCCTGGGCAAATCACTTAAGCCCAGGTTCCCTCAGTTTTCTCATCTGTACAAATTGGGATAATAATACCACTAACTTCCCAGAGTTGTTATGAAGATCAACTGAGACATTATTATCTATTACTACTATTACTTCAGATCTGCCGTTTTCAGGATGTTTTCAAGATTCTTAATGATTTGAATATGAACAAACATACTCTTTAAGATCTACTTCTCCTGGCTTGTATAATGCTAATTTTCTATACTTTTCATATCCTCCGTCCCACACTTCCCCCAAATGGATTTGGCATCAAAGGACCTGGGTTCAAATGCAGCTCTGCCACCTCTGTAACTGGTCAGTCTCTTTAGGACTCAGTTTCCTCATCTGACCAATGAACGGTTGTTCTGGATGACCTCCTAAGGCCCTTTCTAACTCTAACTTTATGATCTTTTATCCTAAGTGAAGAGTGGGTAACTTATCTAGTTTGTGCTTTTGTTTCTTCAACGCTTAGGCATTCAATAAATGTTTACTAAATAGATGGAGATCTTAAATTCTCCTCTCTGAAGATTTCATAGGGCATTGGAAGCTGGCGACCAATCTCAATGATAGAAATCATCAGCTTTAACCTGGAGAACTCTAGATTAGATTGTTTGCCAACTGTGTTCCCATACTCTGCTTGGAAAGAGAAATCTAGATGTGCTCATGATTCAGATACCTTGAACTAAATGGAACTAAATTTTCATCATTGCTTGATCCATATTGATATGTGCTGGAGGGGAGAGAGGGGAAAAAACTAGCAATCAAACTCTAACCCGATGGACATGCCGAGGCATATCACAAGTACCATCAGGGTAAGGACCTCCAGGCTTTCCTGCTCCTCTGCTGCCCTAGGGAGCCCTCAGTCACACTGTACTCTTTGTGCCCACCTCTCTGGAGAGAAGACACACCTCCTAATATGGAAGGAGTGTAACCATGTCACCTTCAATAACACTTTGGAGTTTACAAAGCACTTTCCTCACAATGATGATGTGAAGCAGCTAATATAAATATTAAAATCTTCCCATGATAAAAGAAGAAAGCAAAGCTCCAAATTTTGAAGTGATTCGCCCAAGATCGTAGGGCTAGTAAACTCGATGCTCTTGCCATTGGGCCATGTAGTACTAAGCAGCTAAAGGATGCTGAGCCTGGAGTCAGGAAGACCTGGGTCCAAATCCTGCCTCAGACACTTACTAGTTTGTGACCTTGGGCAAGTCATTTAATCACTATCTGCCTCAGTTTCCTCACCTCTAAAATAAGAAGAATACATAGCTGCCTCTCAGGCTTGTTGTGAGGATAAAGTGAGGTAATATTTATAAAGAGCTTCACAAACTTAAAGCTCACTTTACTCACTACTGTTACTATGTTGCCAACTACTCCTTTGGTGCAGGATTTTGACATATTCTCTCTGATTTATGGTAAGTAGTTGTCCAAATTATACATTATTCCAGTACTATTTAGCCTTCGTTTTTTAGTATCCTCAACAGACTGTATGGTCTGTGACTACTTATCTATCCTAAAATTTATGCTTCAGTGTTAGGAATGGATTTGACTGATTCTTGAGTAACCTTTGGTTCAGGACTGGTATGTTTGACTCTCCTCACTGAGGAGAGGATGATTGCTCAACAATGTATGTCTACCTGAAGGGGCTGAGTTGGCTTGAGAGCTTGGGAGATCTTCTAACTTCTTGCTTCAAGAGATAACACCTGTAGTTCCAGGCCCTCTGCAGAAAGAAACACAGAAAGACAACAGACTATAGGGGGGCACCCCACCTCACCTCCCAACATGTCCCTGATTTCCAACTTGCTTCCTTAGAGAATTTGGAGAATTTCTCCTTGGATGACATAAGGGGTCTTCTCTCTTGGTTGAGTTGAGAGATCTATCTCACTCGTAATGGGAGAATTTATTCACTCTGTATTTTCTGGTATATTTTAATCTCTATAAGCTTTCTGCTTTCTCTTTGCTATCTGTTTGGATACATGGGTTTATTTGCTATTCACTATTTGTGATGGTCTTTTATATAACTAGTATTTTATGGGAAAGGGGTAAAGCCTTTCAGTATAAACTAAGCCGTACCCCTTCCTCTTTAAGGTATAGCAACCACAAAAGCAACTTGAATCTAAAAATATAGAATCATTTCCCCTAGAATAGCGATATTTAGGGGAGGAAGCAGATAGATATAATTCGGTCTGGTATTTTCTCTGAGGACAGCAGAATAGCCAGCCTCGTGGTGCCTTCTCCCATTCTTTTCCTGGCAGAAAAAAAACACAAAGTGTTCAAGGCTAGATCTGAAGTAAGGTCTTCTGCCTAGGCTACCTAGTTTTCTAGGAATCAAAGTCTCCCTTGGAGAGAGGTAGATTAGATTCTTGAGATACCCATTACAGCCTCTATGAGAGTCACACTTAGACAGCCCATGTGAATATATACATAATCTACATGGGCGGCGCACAAACTCCCTACGTTTATTTTTGGAATTGGCTGATGATACAGCTTCGCTGACTGAAGCTAAGCCCATACAGCAGAATCAAATGTTTTGGAAGAGACCAAGGGGGGCTACCCTGGAAGCATAAGGAGCCTCCTATGGCTTGTGAATTAAAGGAGGATTTCTAACAAGAGCCAACAAGAAGAACTTAAATAACTTAATTTTTCTTGACCCATCTTCCTTCCCCCATAGGCACTGACTTGCTGCCTTCCCTAACCCTCAAGCTCATGATGGTCATCTATTCCTGGCCTTGCATCCTGTCAGTTTCTCTAGCTGGAGCAGTTCTCTCAGCAGAGCCACATCCTGTTTGTTCAGTCCCCCTTTTGTCTGCCACTGAGCAGCAGGGAGAAAGGATTCCTCTGGGTCCCTTTGCTTTCCACTTTAACATTGGATCCTAGCACACCTGATTACATTAAATACCTGGAAATGGTCAGGAATTCCGATGGCAGAGGACTCTTGTTTAAAACTCTGTGTCAGGAAAGGGGAGTTGGATCCCATTGGTACTGAGCTGGAGGGGGCAGGATGTGTGGCCAGGAAAAACAAATAGACAAGTTGAAATAAAATTCACTTGAAAAGGGGCCAGGAACACCATCCCTCAGCAATATATGAACTGCATCTGACAACACAATGTGGGACTTATATTCATTTCTCCCTCCTTGTACATTCCTAGACAGAAACACCCACTTCCAGTAACACTACACCCAAGGGTAGGGGCCTAGAAGAGAAAGCTTGGCTGTCTTTATCTTTTCCTAGAGGGACAGCTGCCTCTAGTGCCTTAGCAGAACAAGAAAATGGAAAAAGGTATATAGTATATAGTAAAGTACATAATAGCAAATGAATGAGCTTTAAATTAAATGCTTAATGTGTGCCAGGCACTGTTATAGGAAGGAAGGAAATAAGATTTTATTAAACACCTACTATATATTAGAAACTGTGCTAGGAAATTTACAAATATTATCTCACTTTGCTATGAGGTAGACGCTATTATTATTATCCCCATATTAGAGATGAGGAAACTGAAGCAAACTGAGGTTAAGTGACTTGCCCAGGGTCACACAGCTAGTAAGTGCCTGAGGTTAAACCTAGTCTTCCTGACTCGAGGCCCATACATTGTGCCACTAGCTGCCCCAGCATAATTTTTAAAATGCGTAAACTACATAGCATTACAAAGGAAATCTGGAAATGCAGGAAATTATCAGACCAAGTGCATTGGTCTAAAGCAGCAGTTAACCTGTGGGCTATGTTCAATTTGTAACAATGAAAATACATCCTGCATATCACATATTTACATTATGATTCATAACAGTAGCAAAATTACAGTTATGAAGTAGCAATGAAACTAATTTTATGGTTGGGGGTCACCACAACATGAGGAACCATATTAAAGGTTCATGGCATTAGGAAGGTTGAGAACCACTGGTCTAAAGTTTAAGAAGGTTAAGAACTGGTCTACAGGTTAAGAACCTCTGTTCTATTAGGTATCAGAATACGTGTTATTAAAGGGAAGACCCTGTCACTTTATGTGTTCTATTCAATTCCACTCATACTGCAGTCCATCAAAAAGTAGGTGATGTTGTAGATAACAGCCCAATCTCTCCACGAGGAAGAACCCACACAAGTCAAGACTGAGCTCCCTGGTTATAGAGATAAAGTCACAGTGAAGTTGACCATGAAATTGTGAAAGAAGACTTGTTCATTGGACCAGCAATGTGAAGAGTGATGGATCAGGACACGGTGTGACTAGATCTAGAAAGAGAGACTGAGGAGAGAGCTGCCAGAGATAAAACAAGGATGACATATTGCATATTGGTAGGCAGCTAGGTGGTGCCTGGCCTAGAGTCAGCAGAACTCGTCTTCCTTAGTTCAAATCTGGATTCAGACACGTACTAGCTGTATGACCTTGGGCAAGTCACTTAACCCTGTTTGCCTTAGTCTCCTCATCTGTAAAATAAGCTGGAGAAGGAAATGACAAACCACTCCAGCATGTTTGCCAAGAAAACCCCAAATGAAGTGATGAAGAGTCAAATGAAACTGAAAACAAGAAAATTACCTATCAGTATTTAGTAGCCCATTGGAACATGGGGCTAGCCTGTGTGAGTCTCCTTCTCTTCTTTTTTTTTTGCTGAAGAAAAAGGCTCATCACACATTTACAGGGAGAAGTTCACCCACACAGCTTAGAAGGAATGGAGATCACTAATAAGCCATCACCACGTGGAGCAAAAAGCTGAGGTATTCTTGTTGTGGAAGAACTGACCATGGGGACCACACCAAGCAGTGGCAAGGAGAATGATGCAAATGAAGCCAGGAATTATGTATGTCCGTGTCTCTGGAGTCCACACTTCTCCTTTAAGGAAAAAAAGTTATTTGAGCTCAAATCCTTTAAATAGATAGGATCACTCTTGGTATTTGTACTCATAATTTCTAATACCAGAGGAAGCTCACACAAAAGACAGACCATCAGATGACTAAAATTAGACAGCTCCATAATATCTCCTTTGTCACACCTGTCAAGTAAGATGTGGGTAGAGCTGACAGAAGGAACTGTATTCTATCAATATTTAAAATTAAACTAAGGATATGCAGCTCAATGAGGACAATTCTAGCTTTTATTCTGAAGACACCAAACTAAATGGATTCCAGAGTTTGGGGATTATAGGATGTAGAGCTAGAATGGAGCTTGTTATATGTCTTTCATTCTTGAAGAACACAGCAGAAAGGGAGCTTAGGAAACATTTCATTCTACTAGTGAGGAAACGGAATCTGAGGGGGATGAATTGACTTACCCAAAGTCACCCAGGTAATAAGTAGCAAAGCTGGGTTTCAAACGGACAACTCCTGACTTCAGGGCCAGGTTGTTTTTTTTTTTCCTAATATAACATGGAAAGAACATCAATGCTAATATGGGCCAGCAAAGTAGTCAGTAATGTTATCCTGAGGTTTTAAATGATGCTGGAAATACTTTTCTTTTTGAAATGAGGTTAATTTAATTCTGAAGATAAATGAAAAGAATTTTACACAATGCAAGTGTTTTCTAAGAGTTGTTTCTGAATGTCTTCCTAAGATCATAGACTTTAGTGTTGTAAGGGACTTCAAAGGTCCCTCTTCCAATTCCTTTATCTTATAGATGAGGAAAATAAGGCCAAGATAGGTTAGATGATTTGCCTGAAGTCATATAGATAATAAAAGGAAGAAACAGAGCTTGAACTTGGACCTTTGACTCCAAATTTAGCATTGTTACTGTTGTACCAAGATACCTAAGCTTTTGTACATTCTGTCTTCCCCAACTGTCAAAATTCCTTAAAAAATAAGGTGAAGTATCATTAAGACCCACTGTCAGCTATCAAGAAACTTCAGATTGGAAATCTCACTTCACATCTACTGAAACAAATATTTGGGGACAAAAGTTGGGCTATCAGGGCACTCAAAACCACACTTATTCTCTCTCAAAACAATGTTGCTCTATGGACTTAGTTTCAGTCAATGGAACTCAGGAATAAGACATCCCCAAATCTAAATCAACAAAGTTCATTCCATTGAGATCCTACTTAGATGCATCACTGTAGAATGGGGCTAGCCCTAGGTTCTTAAAGGGATTAGGGGATCATTGCACATCTTACTAAGTGAGAAAGATAATCCTGTGTAGGCCAACAATGAATTACCTGTCTTGTCATCTAAGAACCAACCTAGTTAGGTTCAGAAGTTTTGATACCAGGTAATGGGGCAGGGACTGTTTTCTATCCATGTCCCCCATCCCTCAAAGACTTGCTAGAAACTGGATTGAACTCAGTGGAGGACCAGCAGCAGATGGCAAGTTAACAATGGGTAGAGCAGTTGTGCTTCACACAGAGAAGTAGAAATGCCAAAGTCCTCACAGGAGGTTTCCAGGATTGGTTACCAATCTTCCTCATATCAATCTCATTAGTAACCAGATCCATAACTCCTTGTTAGGCAAGGCCTTTTTCCCCTCCATCATTTTAGACATTAAGAGATTAGCACCACTAAGTTCTGCTCAAAAATCAAACTTCAGTTGAAACTAACAAGCAAGCAGTGCAAGTTTGCAAAAAAAGAGATTGCTTCCAGACTGGATGATCCTTTCTGTGTTCTATGAAGCCAACTTTTCTTAAAGTGACACAAGGAGATTGTTCACCTGATCAATATTTTAGGTAAAGGTGGGGTGTTGGTTGAATAAATAAATCAAATTACTTTACCCCACTCAGAATAAGTAAAAGAATGTCTTGATACCCTAAGAAGGTGAGAAAAAGTCTCAATCAACCAATAAATCAAACACTTTAAGTGTGAAATGTCCTCAACAAATTTGAATAATATTGACAGGAAAAGTGTTAAGATCAGCTGAGAATATTTAGTTATCTACTGTGAATCATCTATAAAGCAGAAGAATGGTTCAGAACTTGAGTTCTGAAAACTGAGCATCTTGGAGAGATGGAAATTTCAGCAAATGGAAGACAAAGAGAGAACATTCCAGAAAATTCCCTTGGTGAAGGATAGGAGGGAGGAGAGCACTTTAGCCTTGCCTTGAGGAGGATCCCATGAATTTCAGAGGTCTTTAGGATTTCCCATCTTCCCATCAACGACCTGGCATTATCCCTGAAATAGCTGATGATCATGCCTAAATAAGAAATGAAAGACTGACTGGATACAGATTGAGAGCTTTCCAAAGAGACCATCAGAGAAGCTATTCCAAGCCAAAGAAATGTCCTATGAAGGGGAGAAACAGACTTCTAATAACCAGAAGCTGAGTTACTCCTTTGCCACATGTGCTCTTCATTTTTCCTGGATTCTTTATGTACTGGTGGGAGAGCATCATAGACTTTTAGGGGAATGTTCTGATCCAACCCTCATTTATTATATCACTTTTGTAATGCCATTTTTCTGAAATTTAGTTAAAGGTGATTGAATAAATGGTAATCAATAGATAATCATGATGGAAAGTACACTGGCAGGGGCCTGCAGGCTATATAGCATTAGAAAGATACCGTCAAATTTTCAGTAATGCCTCCAAATCCCTGATCATATATAGTTGCCCCAGTTCAAGAATTTGACTTATTATTTTAAATGTAGACATTTTCTTTTCATCAATGACTGAGGTTTGCAGAGATATTTGGGGCTGCATCTTGAGCTCCTTTATTTTTTTGAATATATATTATTACATTCTCTTCTGCAGTTTCTTGTGGGTGCAGAATAGTCTTGTAATTATTCAAATTTTCTTTCCTTTATATTTGAAGGTCTTTTTCCTAATTGTTTACAGAATTTGTTGCTTGTCATTGGAATTGTTCAATTAAACCACTATATGAACTTCAAAGTTTGCAGCAAAGGTTTCTTTTCGTTGTTTTCTGGAGATGATCTGGGTTATTTGTTGTTATTTTTATGACTGGCATTGTTTTCTGTATTCAGAACTTTTGGGCAGGTTTTCTTTGGTATTATTTCTCACACTTCATATTTTTTTTGACTTGTCATGTTCTGCTGGAGGCCTATGATTTATAAGTTATCTCCATGTGTCCTAGACCTCAAAAACTGTCTCAGCCTCTTCCCACCTTGGGATATTCACTTTGGACTTAGTCTGTGCCTACAATAACTTCTTAGGGGATAGGGTATGCTGACAAAGACTGCAGCAACCAGGAGATTTGCAGAAGCACATTTTCCCAGAGCATAAGCTAGTGGGTCAGGTCAAGCATCTTCCAACTCAAATGATCTACAATCTTCAGACACCCTAGCTGCAGGGGACTGGAGGCCACCATTGCCTGTCTCAAGGGCCAGCTTTTTGATAGAAATTAACAATAGCTAGGACCCTTTATTTCCTATTGCACCTGTAGAGGTTTTCCACCTATCCCCTAAAAGGAACTCATCCCAAACAACCCACAATTCTTCTGCCACCAAATAATAAGGAAACGTGTTGGTCTACCCCAGTAATTGGAGTACCCCATCTTTCCTTCCTTTGTTACTATTTTCCATCTGTCCTTCTCAACAGATCTTCCTGGCCAAGTCAAATGTCTTTAGCCTGATATACTCTAGTCCCAAATGTATGTTCCAGATTTAGAGAGACTGAATCAATAGGGCAAATATTTTTTTAATTTACTAAATATAAACAAACATAAAGCAAGATGAACAAACATTCAGCAAGGATATAGAGTACAGCAATCCATGTTCCTACCCACAGATCAAAAACAACCTGTGAGGAAATAAACAGTTTTTCAAAACTTTAGAGCATCCTAGTTTTCTACATACATATTTACATAAAAATAATTTCCCCTCTTCATACTATTAACTCCAAGTAGGCACATCAGCCCCTTAAGGAATCAAGATCTGGATAGAATTGAATAGAGGCTAAGACAGGACCTCAGAGATAATTTAATTCAACCTTCTTTTCTTAAGTTTGCAAGGGTTAAATGAATCCCTCACAGTAAATAGTTTTGTTTTTGTCCAGACTTGTGTTTTCATTGATGTTAGGAACTCCTCTAGTGAAATAGCTCAACCAATGGAAAACAGCAATCTTTCTACAATTTATGGTCTTAAAGAGCTTCTTAGGGCACTGAGAAGCTGAATTTCTTAATTAAGGTCACATAGCCAATTTGTGTCAGTTTTAAACACAGAGTCAGGTCTTCCTGATCCTACTCCCTACCTACAACAGTACATTGCCTATATTAAATTGTCAATGTGGAATACGAATCCAGGTTCTATGACTTCAGAGAACTGGTGTTCCATAACAGGGCTCTCATCCTTTAAACTGGTACAAGTCAAAGAAGCATTAATTAAACTCTACTGTACTATGTTGAGGATACAAAGAAAGATCACTTCCTCCCCCAAAAAATAAAAAATAAATAAAATTTAGTCCCTCCTCTTAAGGAAGCATTAGGTTTTGGTTGGGGTTTTTTTGTTGTTGTTGTTGTCATAATCTATGAGTTGACACTTTACACAGTCACATGTTATGTATCACCTTAGAGCAGCGGTTCTCAGCCTGTGGATCACAACCCCTTTGGGGGTTGAACGACCCTTTCACAGGGGTCACAGGGGTTGCCTAAGACCATCGGAAAACACATATTTCCGATGGTCTTAGGAACGGAGACACCACTCCTCTATACATCTCCAGGCGGGTCCGCCCACATGCAGATATGCCCACATATAAATATTAAAGGGTCCCGATGCTAGGAAGGCTGAGAACCACTGACTTAGAGGGTGTAAGTACAAAAAAGGAAGTCAATCAGTAAGCATTTCTTAAGCACCTAATCTAGGCACTGTGCTAGGACTGGGGACACAAATAAAGGCAAAAGACAATCCCAGCTCTCCCCAAGAGCTCCTAGTCTAATGGCAGAGACAGCATATAAACAGCTATGTACCAACAGGGAAGGCATTCAGATTAAGAGGAATCAGAGTAGGCTTCTTGTAGAAGGTGGGACTTGAGCCAAGTCAAGGAGGTTGGGATGTGAAATTGAGGAGCATGAGAATTCCCAGTATAGAAGACCTCCAGTGAAAAGACCAGGAATCTGAGATAGAGGATCTTATTTGAGGAACTGCAAGGCCAGCTTCACTGGATTGCTGAATCCTCAGGAAGATGCAGTAGGGCAGGTAAGGTGTAACAAGACTGGAAAAGTAGGAAGGGGTCAGGTTATAGAGAGTGTTAAATGCCAAACAAAGGACATTGCTGAAAGATGCACCACAGAAATAGGCCTTTTGGATTGTATCTTGCATTTAAGCAACAGAAGGAAATTAGACTGGGTTTCATGTTACTGTTTTCACTTTCTGATTTTTACCCAATGCAGGTGTTCATTTTTCCCCTCTCCTGACTATAGGTCATTTCCTCTAATTAATTAGCTTTGTTCTATGAGCAAGTCATACACATCCCTACCCCAACACTGCCCCTTAGAGCACAGTTACAGAGAGTATGCTGTGGTTCATTTTCTCTAACTTGTGATATAGGTGTAACACTCCCCAGGGGCATCTGTCACCACTGAAATGCCATGTAATGAAGGACACATAGATGGGGAAAAAACGATCTAACCTGAAAGCTATACTATATGTAATATTGTGAAGAACAGTAACGTTTTTCCATGTTGGAAACACAGAGTATTCAACAGTTTGCAGGAAAAGAGTAAAAAACTAGTTTCTTTCTTAAAAGGAGATTCTGGTAGAGAAAATAATTTACATCTAAATTGCTTTGATCCAGAGGATCAAAAACCACCAAAACAGTCATTCCCCAGGGGCAGGTAGGGTAGCATATTCAGTGATTGCCTAAGGCTGTTTTCCCCCTGGAAGGGTCTGGAAACACCTGGAGGAAAAGGATCCTTATAGCCAAAAGATGTGCCTGGATGGAGGAGATTTCAAGGAACTGGAAAAGGCATTCTGAAGAGGAAGAAATGAGCCTTCAACATTTTTTTTGTGAGTGTTCCTGACATTTTGTGTGTATGTGTGTGTTTCCAGCATGAGGTGTCAGAGGGAGAGGAGGGAAAGTAACAAGCAGGAAGAATGAAAGAAGAGGAAAAAGACAAGGGATTTGAGAATCCTAAAGATAAATGATTGCTTGGGACCATGGCAGAAGAGAGAAATCAGTATGAAGTTTGGAATTTGAATTTACAGCTTCCTCATAAGCCTAAACGGAGAGTCCATGACAAAGAAAAAACCGTTTTCTATATCACTCAGATGCAGAACCAGGTAAGGAAGAATACTTCTTTGACACCTGCCAATAAAGAAATTAGTTCAATCTACTCATTGGAAGGATAAATACTGAAGCTGAAGCTTAAATACTTTGGCCACATAATGAGGAGATAGGGTCCATTAGAAAAGACCCTGATGTTGGGAAAGATTTAATGGAAAAGGAGAAAAGAATGGCAGAAGATGAGATAGTGTCATGGAAGCAACGAAAGAGCTTGGACAGACTTTGGGAGAAAGGGGAGAACAGGAGTGTCCCTGGGTCACAAAAAGTCAGACACAACTGAATCAAATAAACCATAAAGTGGAGGAGAGCCAAGTTTTCTTTTAAAGGTTGTGTGTGTGTGTGGAAGTGGTGTGTGTGTGTGTGTGTATGTGTACGTTTTTCTCTTTTTGAGGGAAAATTGAGAATTGGCAACACTACTTTAAAGATAAACATTCAACCAACTCTGGCTGTGGTCAGGAGAAAAGAACCCCTGGTTCAGGGGGAAGGGAACCTGTGGTCTCAAGGCCACATGTGACCTAGGTCCTTGGGTGCATCTTCTTTCCTGAGTCCAAGTTTTACAGTACAAATCCTTTTATTTTTAGGAGGGAGGGAAGGCAGGGCAATTGGGGTTAAGTGACTTGCCCAAGGTCACACAGTTAGTAAATGTGTCAAGTGTTTGAGTCTGGATTTGAACTCAGGATCTCCTCACTCCAGGTATAGTACTCTATTTACTGTACCACCTAACTGCCCCTACAAATCCTTTTTATTAAGGGGATTTATTCTATGAAGTTTGGATTTAGTCAAAGAGCTGCACTTAAAGACCTAGAGGGCCACATGTGGCCTTGAGGCCACTGGTTTCTCACCCCTGCCCTGGGTAGTCTTGAACTTGATATTTGCATCACAATAGAATATGACATTTTGTACTGTTATGAGGCATTTAGGGCAGTTTGGTTTAGTGGACAGGACTTAGAAGTATAGAAAACTGGGCTCATGCATGGGTAGTGGGCTACCATATTTATATAGGGCTTTATAATTTTAAAAGCATTTAAAATCATTTTAATTTTTAAAATATATATAAAATATATATATTTATATATATAATAAACAGATATATAAATATATATAAAAATATAATTTTTAAAGCATTTTAATTTTTAAAAGCATTATATTTGTATTACCTTCTTTGATGCTTATGAACGCTCTGAGAAGTAGGCACTATTATGATCCTAATCTTATAGATGAGGAAAAAGGCTAAGAGGTTGTGACTTACTCTGGTGTCTCTTAGTTAGAGTCTAAGGTAAGACTTGAATTCTGGTCTCTCTGACTCCAAATCCAGCATTCACCCTAGAAGGCATTTCTTCTCAGATTCAGGATTCAAGTATATGACTTCTGAAATATCTCAAAGTAGTAGGGTTTATAGATGGAAAATATAGTATATTAGGACTTCTCAACAACACTGGACAGACAGAAGTTCTTCCAACACTGATAAAAGTAGATTCTAATGAAGGTATTCTAACCCCAATTTTTTAAAAAAGGTATTTCCCACCATCCCAAACTTGCATATGACAAGATAATGAAAGATTGTCCAAAGTACTCAAAATGGAACCATCCTATTCTACCCAAGGAAGGGTACCCAGCATAATATGCTCTCCCATTCCTACTGTAAGAAAGAGGACAAAGCTGGACTGGAAAAGGAGGAAAGCCCTACCTCAAGACAGATTGACAACTTCTAGTGGAAGAAAACCAAGATGGCAAAAGAACCTTCAATCTATGCCACATAAAGATCGTTTGAATGAACTAGAGATGGAGTCTGGAGAAGAGAAGACTACAGAAGGACAGGATAACATTCCTCAAGATCTGGAAAGGTGGCCATAGGAAAGAAAGATTAGACTTGTTTTATTTGGCCCCTTTGGGGTAGCATATGTAGAAGCAGAAGCAATGGGTAAGGAAGTGTGAAGACACAACTTTGGATTTAATGTCAGGAAAAAATGTTGTAGCAATTAGAGCTACACCTAAGTAGAATGGTATGCCTCTGAGTTGGTGTGTTCTCCTTCCTTGGAAGTCCTTAAGCAGAGGATGGATAACCACTTGCCTAGTTTATTGACTTGGGAATTATTTTTTTTAGGCATGGGTCAGACTAGATGGCTATTGAGGTCCCTTCCAACTCTGAAAACTTCTGCCCTTATCAACCCTCTAAGCATAGGGTTTATAACTATCTGGCAACAGAAAAGGAATCTCTGTGTCTTTAAAACAATATTCCCCTTTCCAAAAGAAGATTCAGGCCACTTTGATGAGATATAAGTGGACTTTCCTAAGGCTTAGTGTGGGCTGACTATAACATGGCAGTAGTGGGATTTCGAGATTTTGCTTCTTCCCAGACCATCTGAGGATACTGTCTGGGTGTGGAGAAGGGCACATTAGGGACAGGGACAGAGAGACAGCAGCAATCAGGAAGACAGCCCCAGTGGCCCTGTCAGATTTCCTTCCATGCAGACCTCAATGCAAGATAATGTCAACCAGGGCTCTGCCCACAGGAGAGAGCATAATAAATTCCCCTCTGGCCTCCCTCTGTGGTTATTTGGTCATTGTTCTACAGTAGGATTTGTTTTGAGTTAGAACAAAAGGAAGGAAGACAACTCTGATATCAGGCTGGGGGAGAAGGATGCTGCTCTGACAACTCTTGTTGCCCTTGGCCGCCCTCCTTTTAAATATGAGGAAGCAAAAGGGCAGCGTGCAACCTAACCCTGTCTGTGTTAATGAGTAGCAAGCACAGCTGGCCCAAAGAGAGGGGAAATTTTAGCTGGGTCCTTCCTGAGGAGACAGCAGGGCCCTTAACTGCCTCTTCTGCTGGGTTGTCTTAATCCTCTTGTGTGATTAGATAGGGTTGGCTAGTTGGGCATGATGGTTGGCAATCTGGGCATGTTCTGGGAGTGTTCCACTTAGGAAGCCCTGCCCCTGGGGTTAACCAGTTTAAACCTGGGACAGTTATCTGTTTACCAACCAGAGTGAGCCATAAGACCATTTCTCATCAAGTCACAGAGGGGAAAGACCTTGAAAGACCATCTGGTTCAGTCCACTGCCTAGAAGCCATGTATATTTAGACTACCCGAGAAATATGACCCTTTCAATACTTCTGATCACTTCACATACCTGACCTTGAGGACTAATACAGACTCTGGAATTGGGTGCTATGCGAGATAGACAATCGCTAGATTCTCATAATGAATTAGAGCCTAAAGCAATGGTTCTTCCTTAAGTTGATTCCTTCAGAGGATCTCTGTTTCTCTCCTGACATACAACCAGACTTAAGGATTCCTTTGTCTTGTCTTTCTACCTTATTATACCAGTAAATTTTAATTCACCAGGTATGTGGAGCCTTCTAAAATGGCAGCCTTTTTCTCAGCTAGAAAACCACGTCTGAGCAATCAAAGGAGCTTGATTGGGAGAAGATGTCAATGTGCTTTCTCAAGCAGAAAGGTGATTTGAGTTGGACCAAAGAAACTGAACCAAACAAACAGGCGCCTGTCAAAGAAAAGCCGGGTGCTGCTGGTAGATCACACGCCGACAAAATGGAAACTATTATCAGTGACAGTTCCAGCTCCAAGAGAGGAAGCCCTTTGAAGCCACAGACAAGCTGAACAGAGCTTTCCACCTGAGAGACGCTGGAGACTAGAGGTCAGGCCTTGCTCAGCCCCCACAAAAAACTGATGAAAGCTTGCTGCAGAAGGGAGGGGGACCCAGCTGCAACTCAGAATCTCCCCACGGAGTTGCTGAGGTTTCTCTGAAGCAAATGGAGCTGCCTTAACAACAAGGCCTGTGGGAAAGCCCTACAGAGTTAGTCTGTAAGCACAGCCCCCTAGAGCTCTGCTGGGAGAGCAAAAAACAAGACTCTTGGTAGTCCTGAAGAGAAAAGGGGGAAGGGGGAAAACAAAGCAAAAAAAAAGCCAAGACCACCCACCTGATGGAGTCCTCCATTTTGGAAACAAATAATTGCTGGCGTCCAAAGCTCACGTCTGAAAGAATGGACAGAATCAACACTCATACCCAAAGTTTCATGTAATGAGGGATCTGAGTGGTGTCATGGTCTCTTACAAGACTCAGGGGCATCATTTTTAAAGTTTTGGTGTTTGTGATGCCTTTTGAAGGGTCTGCCCTGTGTCTGGTGACCCTCATGACATCTCTTTTTTGACACAGGGTCATGCTTAAAAGGAGGGAACAAGAGAACACTCAATTTACTGAATGCTTACTATGTGCCAGGCATTTTATCTTAGTGCAAATATTTTTTACATTTTTTACATGAATATCTCATTTGAGCATCACAACCCTGAGGGATAGGTGCTATTATTATCCCCATTTGACAGCTGAGGAAACTGAAGCAAATAGAAATTAAATAACTTTTCCAGGACTGACAAAACCAGTAAGTCTTTGAGGTCAGAGTTGAACGCAGGTCTATCTGATTCCGGGTCCAGGGCTCTATCACCTGCACCATCTAGCTGCCCCCCAGTATCTCTCACATTGGAGGTTTGTACCTCTCAGGAAGGGTAATGGACCGGTCAAGGTCAGATACAGGGAAGCTGTAGCATAGTGCTTTGTGCCCATGAATGGTGATGTGATGTAATGGGCAGAATGCTGGACTTGGATTCAGAAAGACCTTGGTCCAAATGCTTGCTCCTGACATATTCATATTCTCTGCGACCGTGAACAAGCCACCCAGTTTCTCTAGTTTCCTTATCTGCAAAATGGGAATCTTAATCCCTATAGTATAGACCAACACTACAGATTGTCAGTGGTGCTCATATGAGAAAATACGCGTAAAGCATTTTGCAAACTTTAAGGGACTATGTGAAGTCTAGTTATTACTAAGATACTTAATTGGTTCATACGTGTGTCTTCATCAGTATTGAGAATTTACTGGCTTGGAAAATTTACCAAAGAGGATTGACCACTCTTCTGCAATGTAGAGTCTTGAGATCTAAGTGACTTGTGCAGGGTATACAAGAAGCAGTCTTTTAAGCCAGGTTATCCTTACTCAAAGCTAGTTCTTTATCCACTGTACCACAACCTATTTGTCTGTCTGTCTGTCTCTACTTTTATTTTGGTTATTACTGTTTAGTGGTTCTCAACCTTCCTTTTTTTTTTTTTTTTGCTTTTTGGAGGGCAGTTGGAGTTAAGTGACTTGCCCAAGGTCACACGGCTAGTTTTTTGTGTTAAGTGTCTGAGGCTGGATTTGAACTCAGGTACTCCTGACTCCAGGGCCGGTGCTCTATGCACTGCGCCACCTAGCCGCCCCTTCTCAACCTTCCTAATGCTGCCACCCTTTAATACCTGTATATGGGCGTATTTGCATGTGGGTGGACCCGCCTGGAGACAGACAGAGGAGCAGTGTCTCAGTTCCTAAGATCATTGGAAATATGTGTTTTCCGATGGTCTTGGGCCACCCCTGTGAAACTGTCGTTCAATCCCCCCCAAAGGGGTCGCAACCCACAGGTTGAGAACCACTGGCTTATGTCCTAGGTTATTCCCTTCTGTTTCTTACCTATATCCCTCCTCTTTTCTACCTAGTTTTAACCTGACATAATAGTTTAGCTTAGATCAGAATCTAATCACTTCTGAAGCGGGTAAAGTTATCATTATTGTCCCTTTCTGAAAAGTGAAGAAGAATCCCACACCATGAGGGCAGGGATAGAAGTGAAGAAGTAGAAGAGTTGGAGGGGAAGTAGAACAAGGAAATGGAGGAATATGTCCCAGGAATCCTCAGAGTATTTATGAAAAAGGTTTAAAAATCTCTAGGTTACCCTCTCCAAATTCCTTTCCAAATGGATTAACATCACCATTTCATAGAATCTCACTGATCTGGAAGGCTCTGGAATTAGAAATGTGAAATGTGGTGGTTCATAGGGGTTTTCTAGTGTTCTCTTGTGATGCTTCAAAATGTATGCAGAAAGATGAATAAATGCAAATATCTCCCATCTTAACCTGGTTAACAACCCCTAGTAATGATTGTAGAAGGAAATGTTATAGTGGTCCAAATGAAATGCTGCTCTGGGTGCTTGAAGACCTTTTTTGGGGGTGGAGGTAAGATTAATAAGGTTCAGAAACATAAAGGAACTGGGATCAGCTTTTTTTTAAGTCAAGTAGGTAGACAGTAAAACTTCATAGCAGAGCCTTTTATTCAGGACACAAACAAAAATGTACAGCTCTTAATTGAATTTTAATCCTACAATCCCTTTCTGAAATCAGTGGAAGATAACTAATAGCATCTCTATGGGGGTGAGGGATGGAGAGAAAGAGAAAGAGGGAGGGGGAGAGAGAGACAGGGAGAGACACAGACAGACAGACAGACAGACAGACAGACACACACACACACACACACACACACACATGCCCCAAGAGGCAAAGAAACTTTGATGAGTTGATACTATGAGTCAGTTCAAAAGCTAAAGAAAGGCACCTTCCCCATACAACTATATATTGCATATGATGCAAATACTCTTGTTGCATTAAATTTAAATTATTTAACATGTGTATCTATTCATTTGTAGAGTCTCAGTATGTTTGCTAACGTTAGTGTTGACCTCCACCAATTGGGAAATGACTAAACAAATTGCAGTAATGAATGTAATGGAATATTATAGTTGTGCAAGAAGTGATGATTGTGACAAATACAGAGAAGCATGGAAAGATCTATATAAACTGATGCAGAGTGCAGTGAGCAGAGTCAAGAAAAAAATTACACATAGTAACTAAAAGAACGTAAATCAAAAGAACAACCAAATAAACCAAAAACACACCAAAAAAATCAAAAGCAAATATAACAAAATTATCGAGATCAATCAGGACTCAAAAGAAGATATATGAAAAGATACTCCAACCCACCCTTTTGTGGAGGTGGGAGAATCACAGGTGTTATACATTGCACATGTTTTTGGACTTTTTCAATGTATTGATCAGTTGTGTAGTTGTTCTTATTTTCCTCTTAAAATTCCATTTGTCATATGGGATGATTCTCTAGGGGGAGAGAAAAGGGATAGTTGGAATTACTATGGTGATATAAGAAACATATAAATAAAAACTTATTTAAAAAAATAGTATTGACGATCTTAGGTTATAGGTTCCAAGATGACAAGGACTATAGAACTCTTACAGGTCACCAGCCACAGACAGCAAAAGCTTTTGATGATGGTTAGAGAGGGAAGACTATTAGAAGAGTGGTAGAGACATCAGTGGCTTTCTTTTAATAGAATAGGAGGGGGAAACATGGGCCCAGAGCTATTGTGGTAAGAAACACTAAGAATATGGCAGCTAGAGAAACAAAATAAAGGGAAGAATGCTTAAAAATTAGCAAAAACCACAAGACTTAGTGTTACAGAATGTGGACAGTGTGGTACAGGGGAAATAACTCTGGATTTGCCATCAGAGGACCTGAGTTCAAATTCCACCTATGTGGTATACTACCTATGTGATTTTGAGCAAGTCACTTAACTCTCTAGGTCTCAGTTTCCTAACCTGTAAAATGAAAGGATTGCACTAGATGACCTCTGGAATCTTTTCCACTTCTACTATGAATCACTGCCTGGAGGACATTTGAGTCTTCCTAATTTAGTAAAGGAATTGATATGGGCCAGTTGCAAAGGAAGAGGCAGCATGGTATAGAATGAGTTCTGTGTCTGGAGTCAAAGGTCCTGGGTTTGAAGTCCTTCTCAGTTTCTTACTATCTACCCATGGAAAGGTCACTTGACATCTCTCAGCCTCTCTTTCCACATCTATAAAATGAGTGTTGGACTAGATGACCACTGAGGTCCCTTCTGGCTCTAAATCTATGACCCTTTGAAATTTCAGGAATAGTTTTATAGTATGTAAAATTGCTTCTAAACATCCACCATAATAAAATTTATATAGACACCCAAAAGGAGGAACATGAAAGAACTGGAATCAATTTTTTAAAATGTCGAGTAGGTAGATAATAAAACTTCATAGTAGTGTCTTTTTTCCAGGAAACAAAAGACATTTACAGCTCTTAATTACATATCAATCCCACATGTGGTTCTAGAGAGTACTCAGAGAAATCTGTTATTTCTCCATTGTGTCTGTCCAGTGGGCAAGAGACTGTGAACCCTTTCCTTTTAGGCTTAAGAATAAATCCTCCTGGAAACCCAGAGTAAACCATCCTAGATTTCAAATGCAAAGGACCTAGGTAACATTCCACAGATAGATTTTTTTCTCCTGACTGAATCAATCATTAAAAAATTCACTGAGAGCTAAAGGAATGCTCAGTTGTCTGATATGTCTGTCTGTCTGTCTGTCTGTCTCTTTCTCTGGCTCTGCCTTTCTCTGGCTCTCTCTCTTACATAGTGCTTCATGTTCACAAAACTGTTTATATTATCTCATTTGCTATAACTGTTCTCAGAGATGGAAAGAAAGAACAGCTGTTACCATTCTCCATTTTATAGGGAGGAAATGAAGGTTCAGGTGATAGAGCTGAACCTTGGTTCTTCACAATATGTAGTATAACATGTGTTTTTTCTTTCCCTTTTTTCTTCCTTTTTGCTTTTTGGAGGGGGGAGGGCAGGGCAATTGGGGTTAAGTGACTTGCCCAAGGTCACATGGCTAGTAAGTGTCTGAGGCTGGATTTGAACCCAGGTCCTCCTGACTTCAGGGCCGGTGCTCTATTCACTGCTCCACCTAGCCACCCCTAACATGTATTTTTTTCAATTCAATTCAGCACCTATTTATTAAATGCCGATTCTAGCAAGACTAGGGATACCCAGATAAACCAGAAAAAATATTCAAGTCAATAAGCCTTAATTAAGTACCTACTCTGTGCCAAGTACCAGAAAGACAAAGGCAAAAACCAGTCCTGGCCCTCAAGAAGTTCCCAGCCTCATGGGGAGACAACATTCAAATAATTATCGAGGATAAATAAACAGAACACATAGAGATAATGAACAGAAGAAATACACTAGCATTAAGGGGGATTAGAAAAAAGCTTTTAGTAGAAGGTGGGATTTTAATTATGGACTTGAAGGAAACCAGGAAGTGGAAATGAGAAGAGACAACATTCCAGGCAAGGGGACAGCCAGTAAAAATGCCCAGAGTTGGGAGTGCAGTGTCTTGCTTGAGGAATAAGTAGCAACTCCTTGCAATTTGTCCTCTGTCAATGAAAGACAAAAGAAAATGAAATGTAAGAAGATTGGAAAGGTAGGTGAACTCAAGGAACTTACAAACCCTGTAGGGATAAGCAAATGCAAACTATACAGGGTGTTCCAAAAGTTTTAAAAGTGATTTCAAAAATGCTAATGATTTGGGGCATCAAGGAGGCCGCATCCTCAAAGAATTTAAAGGCATAACACCTGGATAATCCTTACCTTGTTTCATGAAAGGTTATCAAGTAGATAGCTGTTACAAGACTTAGTTCCACCTCAAATGGATTGGGAATGGATGAATTCCCTGCAGCCTGCCACCCCCAGCTATATGATGTCAGACCGTATACAGCTGGGAAGAGAGGCCCTGAACACTGGCAGGTTCAAGAAGGTGAGTGACATGGAGTCACAGGAAGTCCTCTTGTTTAGCTATCTTTGTTTCCATTCTGGAGAGGGAATGTGTCCCTTGGAACACATGAGAGACAACAGATGAAGAAATCCTTCAAGTAATCCCAAGTAGTCCTGATTAACAAGAGAAACACACCAGCAAGTAAATTGGACAGGGTTCCTTTTGTCCTCAACTTTCACCCCTGCCACCTACACATAATTAAAGAAATTCATCCTCCCTCAAATCAGACTCTATTAAATGAGGCCTCAAGCTTTTCTTCTGACCTGCTCTCTGTTACATAAATGTGCCTGTTTGGGCTGAATGAAAAGGAACCACCACCAGCCCAGGAGGGTTATGGTTCTGATTGAGGCTGTTGGAATGTGGCACATGCCTGTGTCTGTGTTCTTTTGGTGTTGGCTCAGAAGAGACCTGGCAACAGCCACCACCACACACACACACCTCCCCCCCCACCGCAGGTTGATACACATTCATTGTCTATAAGGTTCATTGCCTGTATTAAATACCAGAACCTTGTTTATCTAGAGCACAAAATATTGATTTATAGTAAAAGACTGTTACTCTACGGATCAGAGGTGACTTGGGAGAAGGAGGGGTAAGTGGAGCAGTCTTACTTCCTTGTCCTTTTTTGCAACACAAAAAATAACAGTTTCATGCATTAAACCAGGATTCCTACCTAACATGCTTAAAAAAAAATCTCTAATTTTCAAAATACTTTCTTCTGTATGCTGAAGTCATTTGAGCATGTAATCCTTTCAGCCAATAGTAAACTCCCTCTTTCATCTCTATCTGTGTGTGTGTGTGTATATCTTTGTCTCTCTTTCAAGAAAGTGTCTACTCTAAGGATTACCTCTACTCCCTCCCCACAGGAAATTGGACTCAGTGACTCAGTTCCTGGAACCTCCCTGATCTTTGAGAAGACAACTTTGACCTTAACTTCCTGGATTCCAAGCCTGTCTAGCCATGCCACATCCCCTGTCCCTTTCCAGCTTCCCCTTATGTGTTGTCTTCCCCCACTAGAATGCAAGTTCATTGAGGTCAAGGGCTATATGGCTTGCTTGTATTCATATCCCTAGCACTTAGCACAGTACCTGGAACATGTCAGCACTTATGTCAGCCTCCCCATGCCTGTCTGTCTGTCTGTCTCAGTCTGATCCCAGATCCTGGAAGTATTTAGGAGCCTTCTCTTTGATTTTATTCTTTTTCTAATTTGGTTTATTTCCACAGCATAGATCCAAGGAAACATGTTTTAAATGCCATATTCTTAATGTGTTTACAATGCATTGACTCTTTGGACAGGGTCATACTTGAGCTTTATAATTTCTCCAAACATTCCTACAATATTTTATAGTGTTTTGGAAAACCAAACTCTAGTAAGAGTTACATTCCTTAAAATAGGACCTCCTTAAATATACAGAATCTATCTTGAGACCTCGTTTAGCCACTGTTTTCAATATAATTGGTGAATTTTCTTTCTTTTAAATTGATTTATTTACTTTTAGTTTACAAGTATCAGTTCCAGAGTCCCTTGAGTCTCAAGTTTTCTCCCCTCCCAATTGTTGAATTTTCAAAATGAAAATTACACAGTGTAGTGTAATTCCATCAGACCCGCCAATGATGAAGCCCAAACTACGTAAGGATGAAACTAAGGTCTATAAGAACTAGTTTAAAATTGGACTTCTCATACAATTTGGACACATTGAAGACTTGGTAACATATATGTATTGATTCCCTCCATTCCTCCAAAGAGCTCATAAGTTCTTTAAGAGCAGGAACTGTCATACTTTATTATCTGTATCCCCAGAGCTTAGCACAGTACTTTGCACATAGTAAGCACTCAATAGATGTTTCATTCATTCATTTGTTCATCCATCCATTGATCACTTTCATCAAGAAATATGTGAGAAATCATAAGCAAGTTTCAAGTTGCTACAAGAGTAATCAATTTTCTTTCAAAAAGAAATAGTGCATTAAAAGAGACCATCTAGTCAAGTGGTTCTTAACCTTCCTAATGCTGCAACCCTTTAATACCTCATGTTGTGGTGACCCTCAACCATAAAATTAGTTTCGTTGCTACTTCATAATTGTAATTTTGCTACTGTTATGAATCATAATGTAAATATCTGATATACAGGATGTATTTTCATTGTTACAAATTGAACATAACCCACACGTTGAGAACTGCTGATCTAGTCCAACCTATGCCTAAAGGGAGGCCACAAATGGCTGGAGTACTATCATTGAAATAAGTCCACCACCCCCAAAAGGGATAATTGTATTGGATAACCAGTGGGTTTAGAATCAACCCAAGTTTGAATCAAGTGAACAAGACTTTGAGCAAGTCACAACTCCCCCGAGCCTCAACTTCCCCATATTTAAAATATAGCAGTTGGACTGAATAATAAATCCCATAATCCTATAATAATATGTATGTATATGTTAGAATATGTTGGCTAAAAAACCAAAAACAGTAGTAGTCTCCTAACTTTGGTGAATGAGTATAAGCCGGCCCCACCACACACCTGATACCAAGTACTGGGCCTGGACTCAGGAGGACCTGAGTTCAAATCTGACCTCATGCACATAACATTTACTAGCCATATGACCTTGGACAAGTCATTTAACTCCAATTGCTCTGCCTTCCCCCCTCCAAAAAGCAAATAAATAAATAAATAAACCTACACCAATTCAAGAATAGCATCAGTACATGTTCCAATGCAAAGAAAAAGGGGTTCAAAGTCAAACGGGCTAGACTTGAATCCAGTTTTTGCACTTAATCCTAACCTGTAGTTTCCTGATCTGTAAAGAATGGGCAGGGGGTTGAACTAAACGATCTTTGCCCTCCCTTAGACCAGGGTTCTCAACCTGTGGGTCGTGACCCCTTTGGGGGTTGAATGACCCTTTCACAGGGGTCACCTAAAACTATCAGAAAACACATATTTCCAGTGTTCTTAGGAACTGAGACACCCCTCCTCTATCATCTCCAGGTGGGTCCGCCCACATGCAGATATGCCTACATAGGAGTATTAAAGGATCCTGGCATTAGGAAGGTTGAGAACCACTGCCTCAGACCTTGAAATCTGTGATCCTGGGAGGCTCATCAAAATGGTGCCAAAATAGATCAAAAACAAGAAGGACCTGTAGATTGTTGCCAAATGTGCTGGCTTTCTTGTGTCAAAGTACTTATAAGGATATTTGAGCTGAAAAAAGAAGTGATAATAAAAAAGATAAGGCAAATTCATTTTGTAATAGAAATATCCTCCTGAAATGTGACTATTGGATGTTTTTGAAAAAGCTGAGACTTTAAATAAATTAATGAAAATTCTTCAAATACTGATGTAGAAAGATAAAAAATCTGAATTTATGAAAAGGAGCAATGTAATTAATTTGTAATGCAATTAATCTGAAAGTTCCATTCAGTGATGCAGATTGCAACCCATCCTCTGTGACTTTTGTCTATATTCTCCCATAAGTGCTATGGGTCTCCCCAATGTTCTGAAGGCCTTGTTCAATATGTCCTTACATCATAAGAATACCAATTATCAATGATCAATTATCAATCTTTCATCCTTCATTCTTGCTACATGGTCAGCCCATCTTCTTGTCCTAATATACATTTTTTTAGACATCTTCTATTTCTGTTCTTCAGATTTTCTCATTGGTTATTAGTTATAGCCTGCTTACATCCACCATGAACCTTTCCATTGTCCTCTGTTTGATCTTCATTTTTAATTCTTTGGAGAATGTTCAGTTTTATGACTCACAAACTCACATCTGTGATGGATGAGGCTTTATTTCCATGAGAAGCTTGGGAGTCATTAAAGGAACTTTAGAGTTTTCTGAAGCAATCTGATCCACTCACCTCCTCATGATCAACTCCAAAATCAACACACTATCCACTTGTACTGTCTGCCCCAGATTTATTCACTGATATGCAGTCTCTATAGACTATCTATCCAAATCCATGTTGTAATCTGGCCAATAGATTTTTCATCCACTTGGTCTTCATATGCAAATGATCAGTCACTACCACACTGTAGTTCTCCCTGTCCTAGTCCCTATATGATACCAACCCAGGCCCCCTCTGAGCTACAGTTACCTAGTCTAATTCTCTCACTTTTACAAATAAGGAAACTGAGACCTAGAGAAGAGTCTTGACTTGCCCACAATCACACAGAGCAGGATTTGGAACCCAGGTCTCCTGACTTCAAATCCAGCACTCTTTCCACGGCAACACTTTTCTGTGGATTTTAAAATATCTTTTGGTCTAAGCTTAAAGACTAAAAATTAGTTTTTCCATATTTCCAAAAATTAGCATTTCCATATTACAGCAGAACACAAAAAGAAGATTCTGTACAGAATCGTGAATATCCATTTCACACCATATTCCATTTCATACTCCATTTCAAAACATACACATGAAGTATGCTTTAAGTACGTAATAAATTTCACACATTATTTTCAAAACTGCCTTACTTATGTGTGCTTCCTCCTGAACTTTTTTGTTCTCTGTTACGCATTTTGAAAAATGTTTCAATAGCCCCATTTTGGGGGGCAGAGTGTGGGGAGTATCAGTATTACTAATCTCCCCTCCTTTCTATTCCCCCATTCTTAAGAAATTGAGATTTTTTTTAAAAAAGAACCCTTGTAAAAATAAGAATAGGCAAACCAAACAAGTCCACAAAAGGGACACCCCTTTGTGATCTTAACAAAACTACATCGTCTCATTGTCTTCTTTCCTTGCCTTTAAAATGGTAGCATCACAGCATTCTGCCTGCTTTGGTGTGCAATACTGTTGTGGTCTTTATTTTTTAATTGCTGTCTGGAATTTGAAGTTCATATTTTCCTTAAAGGTAATTTTTTAATCTTTAAATAATATCTTGAGTATCTAAAAAGTATATTTTTACATTTTCCTTAAAGAAATTATTTTAATAATGATTTTTAGCTTGGGAAGAAGTTGGATCTTTTTATTATTGTCACTATTGTAATTATTATAGCATGGGATCTGAAAAAAACATCATTCTCTATAGTGGACTTTGTGGGTAGAAGACTAACACAGAGCCTAGTATAAAGGAGGGACAAGGGCCTTTCCCTGTATTCAACCTGAGCTGCTCATTTGGCCTGGTGCCAATCCCTTGATCCCTCCCTTCTCTTTTTTTTCAATGTACTGAATGCTAGCTCCAGCTCCACATTCCTGTAGTTGGGTCATGGCAATGAGTCCTTAGCATTTTCCTTAATCCCTGGAGTTTTATGGAGATCCTAGGGCCATTTAAGTCAGTCTCTGAAAATGGAGAATTATCAAGAATTACCGCATTATCAATTATCAAGAATTAACAAATTCTTATTTGTTTAGTATGTTTGTCCTTATCCCTTTCCCAGCCAGAGCCTTTCCCTTCTATCCCCACTGGCCGGACACACGATTTGTAATCCCCTTAAAACTGAAGAAGAGATGGTTCTTACGCATAGAGATTAAAATCAGCTGTAACTTATTAATGCATACTTTTCCCCCCTCCCAACCCAAGGAAACAAAAACACTGGACCAAATTAGACTGAACAGGCCTCTGTCTCCAGGGGAGAGAGGTGAAATAAGAGATGAGGAGGGGGAAAGGGACTAGTGGTTTGCCATGTGGTTTTAATTAATTTGGGTTCTCTTTCTGAAGCTAATTTACCCAACACAAAGCATGTTCAGGGAGTAGCTGCTGCCAGTTCTGGGAGTTTGGCTCTCCCTGATAAAGGCTGAGAGCTCTGTTCAGGAGGCTAGAATTTGTTATGTCTCTGTAATTAACAGGTTTCAAAGTGGTTATTTTGGAAAAGGGATTTCAGGGGTGTGTGAAAGTCCTTTCATTGGCCATCCCCAAGCATTGCATCCTCAAGCCTTCAGAAGGGCCTCTCTCCCACAGGCTCTGCTCAAGTTCTTGTATTTCCAAAGCTCTGTCCTAGAAGCTGGGCTCCCACCATGGATTTTTATTACACTAATGGTTGCTGTGGTTTTTGTTGTTTCTGTTGCTATTTAGTTACTAGGAACATTTTTTATAAATGCCCTTATGATTCCTAGGAATCTAAATAAAACCAACATGACTCTTGCCTTCCTAGGGCTCCCTTGCCATTGCTTTCTCCTAGGAAAGTGGATTGACTCTCTGATCACTCATAATGAATTAAGTTACTAACATAGTGATATCATGCAAACCACAAAATCATAGAGCCAGAAGGGGCCTTATTTTATAGAGGAGACTGATGACCAAAGATGTACAATGATTTGTTCAAGAGCACACAGATCACTTAGTAACAGAGTTGGGAAAATACTCTTGCTCTCTGACTTCCCAGAGCATTATACTTTTCAATACACCAAATAACCTTTCAAATGAAATGAGATGCCCTCTTTTTTTCCTTCTTGCATGGAAAGTCCCCTGGACTCCAAGGACCTGATTTCAAATCCTGCATATGACATTTCACTTACTTTCATCTCTAAATCTAGGCTCCAATGATTCTCTGATGCTACTCTCCACTGCTTCATGACACTATAAAAATGAGTTTAATCTTTGATTAGTTTTACAACAGGTGGAAAAGGAATCAGAATGACATTGCTTAGAATGGTCTTTTGTATCTCCCTGGTGGATTAATTCATTCATTCCTGGAACTCTGACCCTGGGCCAAGCTGCCTAAATGTGTGGATGGGTGAATAAAAACTCAGTCCACTATATATATAGCCAACCCCAGACCAGAATATGTTTCATATCCTGTCCAATAGTCTGCTCTAGCCATCTTGCCTCCCACTTTGCCTTTGTATCACTTTTCATTCTTGTTCTGGGAACAATAATCAAATCAATAATATTGAACTACAATTGTTTTGTTTTGTTTTTACATTTGATTTTACAACTTTGAATTCCAGATACTTTCCCTTCCTCCCTCATCACCCACCCTTACTGGGAAGATAAACAATTCAATATAGGTTGTGCATGTGTAGTTATGTGAAACATGTCCATAATGGATATATTGTGAAAGACTATATTTCCCTCCATCTTATCCCACTCCCACTTGTTCTATTCTCTACTTTGATCCCATTTTCAAAAGTGTGTGCTTCTAACTACCCTCCCCACGACCTGCCCTCCCCTCCATCATCCCCCACTCTCATCCCCTTTTCCTCTACTCTCCTGTAGTGGCAAGATACCCAATTTAGTGTATATGTCATTCCCTCCCTAAGCCAAATTCAATGAGAGTAAGGTTGATCCATTTTCTTTTGCCTACCTGTTCTTCCCCTCCATTGTAACAGTTATCCCTTGCCTCTTCTATATGAGATAATTTACCCCACTCTGTCTCTCCCCATCTCCTCTCTTAATATACCTCTATCACCTCTCAGTTTCACCTTTTAAATATCATCCCTTCCTATTCGATTGATACTGTGCCCTCTGTCTGTATATACCTGTACACACACTCACATATGTATTCATATGCACATATACCCTCCTATATAGACATATATATGTGTGTATACATACATATATATATATACATATATATATATTCTTATTCCCTTCAATTATCCTCATACTGAGAACAGTTTCATAAGTTACAATAACTGTTTTTCCATGTAGGCATGTAAATAGTCCTACTTTGATAAGTTCTCTATGATTTCTTTTGCCTGTTAACCTTCTCATGCTTTTCTTGCTTCTTGTATTTGAGCATCAAATTTTCTATTCGACTCTGGTTTTTTTCATCAAGAATGCTTGAAAGTCCTCTATTTAATTGAATGACCATATTTTCCCCTGAAACATTTTACTCAGTTTTGCTATGTAGGTGATTCTTGGTTTTAATCCTAGCTCCTTTCCCTTCTAGAACATTATATTCCAAGGCGTTTGATCTCTTAATGTAGAAGCTGCTAGATCCTGTGTTATCCTGATTGTGTTTCCACAATATTCAAATTGTTTCTTCTTGGCAGTTTGTAGTATTTTCTCCTTGGTCTGGGAACTGTGGAACCTTGCTATAATATTCCTAGGAGTTTTCTTTTGGGGAATCTTTTTCAAGAGGTGATCGGTGAATTCTTTCAAGTTCTATCTTGCCCTCTGGTTCTAAAATATCAAAGCAATTTTCCTTGAGAATTTCTTGAAGGATGCTTTCTAGGTTCTTTTTTTGATCATGGCTTTCAGGTAGTTCAATCATTTGGATCTATTTTCTTGGATCTATTTTCCAGGTCAGTGGTTTTTTCAATGAGATATTTCACTTGCTTTCTGTTTTTCCATTTGTTTGGATCTGTTTAATAGTGTCTTGGTTTCTCATAAAGTCATTAGCTTCCATTTGCTCCAGTCTAATTCTGAAGCAATTATTCTCTTCAGTGAGCTTTTGAAATTCTTTTTTCATCTGGGAAATTTGGCTCTTTAGGGCATTTTTATCCTCACTGGCTTTTTGGACCTCTTTTTCCATTTGAATTAATCTATTTTTAAGGTGTTATTTTCTTCAGTCAGGTTGTTGACTCTCTTTTCATTATTTTCTCATATCATTTTCATTTCTCTTCCCAATTTTTCCTCCATTTCTCTTACTTGATTTTCAAAATCCTTCTTGAGTTTCTCCATGTCCTATAACCAATTCATATTTTTCTTAGAAGCTTTTGGTGCAGGAGTTCTGACTTAGTTGTCTTCATCCCATTCTATGCTTTGATCTTTTTGTCCCCAAAAAAGGAATCTAAAGTTGGATTGTTGTGCTTGCTTTGCTTGCTCATGTTGCTGCTAAATTTGAGCTCTTTGCCACAGTAGAACTCTGCTTCCAGAGGGGAGAGCTTTGTCCCAAATTGCTGGGGTTTCTGCAACTGCCAGAGCTATTAGGAGGGTGCTGTCTCTGCAGCCCCCATGAACTCTGTCCCACTGGTCACACACCTCAGGACCACAATCCAAGCCTGTGATCCAGTTCCAGGCAGGTTAAAGCAAGGGTGATTACCCTCTGAATGTTCACTTGGCCCCTCTATGATCTGCAGGCCAGGAACTCTGAAGCAGCCACATGGAGGAGGCTACAGGGCCATTGCATCTCTGCCACTTCTAGCTTCGGGGGCAGGGGCCAGATCCACTCCTCTGTCTCCCCAGGTTCCAACAGAGTTCTACACTGACCTCTCACTTTTTCTTTGGCATTTATGGGTTGATAATTCTGGAAACTGGGAGTGGAGCCAAGATGGCAGCATAGAAGCAGCAAGGTCTCGCAGCTCCCACACAGCCACTCTAAACACCCATAAAATATGATTCTGGACAAATTCTAGGACTCTCAAACTCACAAAAATACAGAAAACACATCCCTCACAGAAGGCAGCTTGACAGCAGGGGATCATCGCGGCAGCCTGACCTCAAAACACAGCCAGGCCCCAGGGCAGTCAGGAGGAGCTGAGCCATAGCCAGTCTACAAGAGAGAAGATCTACAGCCTCCAGCAACTCCACATCTACCAAGGTGTGGAAAGTAGGGATTAGAGAAAGGCAGCTCGGCAGGAGGGGCTTATCTCTCAGGCTTGCAGGCCCGGAACCAAGACCAGCCTACCCTGAAACTGCCATGCAGCCAGGCTCCAGAGTGGTCAGGAGGAGCCAAGCCTCCCAAGCCACAGAGTGAGTCTACTTCAGAGAAGAACTAAAGTACCTCGAGCAATCTTCACATGTACTAAGCCAGGATTAGAGGTCAGTGAAAGTGAGTGAAGCTTTCAAGCTAAATTTGGGGGAGGAAAAGTAGTTTGGCCAATCTACCTCCAGGGCAAGGAAGAAGGAGGGGAAGGGCAGGAACTACTTCAGAGCCCCTGGCCTGTGGATACGGCAGGGGGGCTGAGTTGATCAGGGCCAAGTGCTCTTGCGTTGAGTGGCCTGGATCTGGATCGTGGTCTTGGGTGGTGGTCCTGGAGAGCACTTTCAGCAAGCCAAAGCTGGGGGGGGCCTGCAACACCCCCCTAACTGCTCCAGCAGCTGGGAAAACCCCAGCGATTTGGAACATAGTTTCCCCCCTGGAAGCAGAGTTTCACAAAGCTAAAAAACCAACCAATTAATTGACTCTCCAACATGAGGAAAAGGAAGCAA
>CM053598.1:195611839-195634691 GCA_028646575.1 Pseudocheirus occidentalis
CAGGGGACTCAACAGCTTCCCAGAGTCTCATTTGACCAAATCACACAACTGTTCTCAAAGTGAGCCGCAAAGCAAAGCCTCACCTTCTCCTAGGTCAGAGAATGTCACAGCCCTCTTGACCAATTACTGTCCAATTACAAAATAACAAGGTGTGGCCATTCCCAAAAAACAAGCCTCCTGCCACAGTTTCGACATGACCACATTAAGCCTATTAGGAGGCAGAGTATACTTTCAAATCAGGGAACATTCTCAGAGCCACTCAAGCCTATCAAAGGGTCTAGGGGCAGGAAAGATCTTCAGATTCTCATTACAACTGGCCCTGGAATCAAGAAGACTCATCTTCCTGAGTTAAAATCTGTTAGCTGTATGACCCTGGGCAAGTCCCTTAGCCCAGTCTGCCTCAGTTTCCTCATCTGTAAAATGAACTGGAGAAGGAAATTGCAAACCACTCACAGTATCTTTGCCAAGAAAATCCCAAATGGGGTCATGAAGAGTCAGACTCAACTGAAAAACTGAACAACAGTCAGGAAAATGTTTGCCTTCATCTTGAACAGGATGAGACTTCGGCTATGAAAGTTTTATTTCAACTTAGTGTTTACACTCAATTACACTGGATCCTAGAACAAAAGATTCCCCAGAGCTCATTTAGTCTCTTCCCACCTTTTCTAGAACCTTCATTCTCCCTGGGTAATGATTCTGCTGTTCTCTTTGTGGTTGAGAGGGAGGGCTCAAAAAAAACCGGCCGTTTTCAATATCTCAACCTGTAATCAGGCATCCAGTTTCTACTTTAGGGTTTTGTTGTTGTTTAAGGTTTATTAACTAAAGGCATTTTGGTGGGTGGAAATTGGGATTTGCCTGGGGCTAGTAGGAAGTGATTAGCCATGGCCCGGATAAGGTGTGATTTAAAAAAAAAAAACTACAGCTAAAATCTCTTTCACCTGCTTAATTCGTTTCAAGGGAGATTTGTTTTTAACTTCCAAATTACCTACCAGGATTTCTAGTCATTAAATCCTATCTTGAATGATTATTTTCTTTTAAGAACTGCAACAAAGAAAAGAAAGGAAAGTAGGAGGCCCAAGAATTCCCTTTCTTGAGCATTTTTAAATACAACAGAAGAGCATGTGGTTTTCTTGAGGGTCCATTATAATTTAGCTATTCCATAGAGCATTAAGCAGCAGAAATCTAGGTATGGTTTCACACAGCACCTAATTTAGACATTAAAAAAAATGCCTGCCGGGCTACATCTGGCCTGCCTTAGCATCATTATTCAGAAGAAGAAAAAATCCCTCACTGGTCTTGTAGTCAAAAGACCTGGGTTCCAATCCTAGTTCTCTCATTTATGTTACATCCCTTGTAACTTTAGACAAATCTCTCAAAGTCTTACTTTGTGCCTCTATAAAATAATGGGCTAATAATACTCGTGCTATTTATCTCACATGGTTATTGTGAGGAATGGGCTTTTCAAGGCCCATTTTAAGATACTAAAACTTTTGGGACACCTTGTATATGTATGCACTATAACTAGCTTTCTTATTCCTTCTTCCTCCTCCTCCTCTTATGGCTGTTGGGAAAGGGAGAGGACTGACTTCTTCCTTCCCACCTTACACCTTATTCCCCTTCACATATTGGACACTGACCTGCTTGTTCTTCCTCCATCTCCTGACTCTTAGTGACTTTTCACTGACTTTTTCATTGCTCCCATTCCTGGAATATTCTCCCTCCTCACCTCCGGGCCTAGCTTCCTTGGGCTCACTTCATATACCACATTCTGCAGGTAGACTTTCCAAATGATCCTCTCCCCTTCCTAACACACACACACACACACACACACACACACACACACACACCTGTGCTTTTCCTCGGAGTTTCTCTATTAGAATGAGATCTCCTGGAGGGCAGATGTTTTGTCCTTTCTTTGTATCAATAGCGCTTAGCATGGGCCTTACACATAATAAGCTCACACGACTTAGATGACCTGGGAGTTACCAACTCTAAGCCTTTTGGAGAGATGGATGATAATGATCTGCCACTATAGTCTCACGTTTTCTGGGCTTTATCATCTACCCTGCCTTTAAATGCCTCCAGACCAGTCTGATGATGGACCCAAAGAACCCCTTGGCCTTTCCCCCTCTTGCTACATGCTTAAGACTTCCACACCTTTCACCTGTACCTGGACTCTTTTCTATGTTGCTTTTCCCAATTGTGAATTTCTTGAGAACAGAGACTGTCACACTTTTTCTATTTATATCCTCAGCTCTTAATCAGGATTTCATATGCAATGAACACTTAATTTTTTACTCATTCATTCATTCATGTTGGAAACTATATCCTGGTTCATGAGCTGTTCACAGCTGAGTCTCATTCACAGCAACAAATGTGTTGAAGTTTGCTACGGTTTTGGGGGGTCAGGCTGTATAGGTTTCACCTATACCCTTCCTCAACAGGCTTCGGGCGTCCCCGGCTCCCGGCTTCCGCTTACTCTGGGAGAAACAGCTGCACAGAAAACTCAAGACACAGGACTTGCTTCTAGCTACTTTCTCTAAGCTTGGCATGGCTGGAACTCTCTCTCTCATTCTTTAAGCTTGGCGTGGCTGGAACTCTTTCTCATTCTCTAAGCTTGGTGTAGCTGGACTTCTCTCTCCTCTGGGTAGCCTGTATTTAAGTCCTTTCTCCAGGGCCCCTTAGGGCCCTTCCCCTGGCTATGCCCTCGAAGGCGGAGAGATAATCCTGTTTATTGCAAACAGGTGCAACCTTTGCATTCTGCCCCCAGGATGGGCCTCCTGTTAGCTGAGGACCAGTTCAACCCATTAGCAACAAGAGCCCCAACAGAAGTTAGTACCAAAACCATAACTATGATAAGCTGTCTAGGGTTTCATTAAAGGACAATACAATCCAAGGGTTATCGCTTCCTGGTAGTAAAGGAAACGATGGGAAAAACTTCTACACCAGACATTTTTCTCCATTTTTCAATATAAAGTTCTTCTCAACCTAGTTCAAGTTCTACCATAATCGGATCACTGCCTACCTTACTGACCTGACCTTCTACTATTTCCTTCATATAAGCAGTGCTCAAGCTATGCTGGCTTACCCCAAACACATCTTGGGCTTCCTCCTATTCTTTCAAACCATAGACAGTATAGCACAATGGGAAGGGCTGGATTTGGAGTCAGAAGTCACTTACCCATCCCCGTCAAGTACTACTTGTGTGAACTTAGACAAGTCACCTAAATCACTCTATGCCTCAGTTTCCTTATCTGTACAATGAGGAGGTAGGGAATAAACACCTGTTATGTGCCAGGTACTACATGTTTTGCAAATATTGTACAAACATAATATTTTATGTTATCCATAAAATAACAGGTCTTTATTATCCTCATTTGACAGTTGAAGAAACCGAGGCAATAGAGGTTTAGTGAATTCCCCAGAGTCACATAGTATCTGGGGTTGCATATCTTCCTGACTCCAGGCCCAGGGCCATATCCACTGTACCACTTAGCTGCTTCTGTTGGAAAAGATGATGCCTAAAGGCACTTGTAGCTCAAAATTTATAACTGTATCTATCTGTCTATAACCTACCTCTCTTTAGAAGTCAAATATAAATGCCATTTCCTCCATGAAATTTTTCTTTCCTCTGAACTCCCAGAATGAGTGTTAGTTTAAAATTTAAAACACTTTAACTTTTAATGATATCTTTAGGGTTGTTGTTTTTTTAATCATCTTCACTTCTAAATGTGCCCGTCTGCTTTCCCCTATCCAGAGAACTATTCATTGTAAAAATAAAGATTCAAAAGAAGAAGTTCAGTCAAAGTAACTAATCCATCCCTCAAGACTAACAGTATAGTGAAAAGTGTTTGCAGATCATATACATGATTGTATGCCACCATGTCGGGGGGTGGGGGTGGGGGTGAAAGTCTGAAACTTAAGTGATTCTGGAACTGAATCTTATAAAATAAAAGTAAATAAACAAGTCAATTAAAAAAAAGACTACCAGTATAAACAATGTTCTATACCCATGGTCCCCCATGTTGACAAAGGGAGGTGCTTTGCTACCACAAAAAGTGGTGCCATGAATATGTTGTTGTGTACAGAATTTTTTCTCCCCTAATCTTTGACCTCTTTAGGTTATATGCCTAACAGTGGGCTCATTGGGACAAAAGGTATGAATATTTTAGTCACTTTCTTAGACTAATTCCAAATTGCTTTCCAGAATATTTGGAACGCTTCACAGTTTAACCAATAGCATATTAGTGGGCCTGATTTCCCCTAAAAACTAATTTTTCACATTTTTTGGTCATTTTTCCCAGCTTGTTGGATTTCAGTTAAAACCTCTGTATTGTGATTTCTTGTGCAATTAGTGATTTGGAGCATTCTTTCATATGTGGGTTAACAGTTTGCAATTCTTCTTTTGAGGACTTTTTGCTTATACCCTTCCTTTGACCATTTAACTTGGGTGAATTATTAATGCTTCATTTGTGTACTTATCACATTCAATTTTATATTATAGTCACCCATATAACTCTCTTATCTCCCTAATTAAATCCTTAGCTTTTTGAGTCTTTTAATCTCCCTCATTGCCTACCACAGTGCCTTGCAGTAGTAGGTACTGGTCATCCCATTGAGAGAGAAAACAAAAGCAAATTGGAGTTGAGTCATTCTGCCTCACTGAATTAAATGAATAAATTAATAAATAAAGGAACATCAAAAAAGCAAGGTTCTGAGAATGTCAACTTATATATTTTAAAACTTGAACTCTTTTTCTCTGGCTGTCACTCTTTCCCTTTCTACTTTCCCTCTTTCCTGTAGCTGGCACTAATATTCAGTGGAATTTAGGCAAAGGTTTTCATATTCACTTCCTATTCCTATAATAAGCATTCTTACCACACTATATTTTTGCAATTAAGACTTTCCCCAATCTTCTACCCTCCTACCTTTTTAGGCTTGTTTCATGTTTCTCTCCCTCTATTTTTACCTCAGCGTTATTGGACTCAAAAGATCTGGAGTAAATTATGGCCCTGACATTTATTACCTCTGTGACAAGCTTCTTTGACCCTCAGTTTCCTCATCTGTAAAATGGCTTAGATGACTTCCAAAGTCCCTTCCAGCTCTAATTCTGTGATCCTACAATCACCCCATTTCCTAGGCCTGGAAAACCTCCCCTCCCCTATTTTGGTCTCATACAAACCTACCTATTTACCTTTCACAATCCAGCTCTCACAGCACTTTCTCCATGAAGGCTTCTGTGATGCTGCCAGCCCAAAAGGATCTTTCCTTCCTCGGACCTTGGGACTTTCCTCTATAGCTTGAACTTGTATCATATCTTGTAGTTTAGCTGCTTGTGTGTTTGTGTGCTATCCTTCCAGTTAATAATTAAACTCTTAAGAGGAGGAACCAAGTCTTCTTTACATCTTTATCTCATTTGGTATCTATTATAGTACCCAGAATGGAGTATACACTTAATAAAGAAATGTGGAATTGAATTCTATAATGGAAATAGACAAAAAATAAAGTTCTTCCCCTTATGTAGCTTATATTTTACACGTATTGACATGACACATATGGAAGAAATTATTACAAAATATGTATAAAATGATACAAAGTTATTTCTAGAAGAAGAAAAAGTACTAATAATGATGGGTGGGGGGAAATCCAGAGGTTAGAGACTCTGGGAGGGAGAGGTATTGCAAAAATGAAGGACCGTGTATATGTAGGAGAAGGAATGCCATAGAGGTGCAACTGGCTAACAGGCTAGTTTAACTGTACAGAACAGTGTGGGGAGGAGGAAAAAAAAAATCGGAAGGCTAATGTGTTTTTAGGTAGTTCCTGCCCACACACATCCTCCCCATCCCCCACTCCTGGTCCCATTCTTCTTTTTGCCTTACAAGCAACCATTGGAGAAATAGAATTCAGAGTAGGTTTTAAATCCCCAATCTGTTGTGGCAGCGTGTGTTCCCAGATCCCCTCCACCTCATCACTCTGAGACTGTGCTATTCAGCCAGCAATCTAAGGCAACAACCCTAAGTTTGCCAGCAGGAAGCACCCCCACTCCCTTCCATTGATTTAGCTGCCTTTCACTGAATGCTTCACAAAGCATGGGAATCCTACACTTCTCCACATCTGTTTGCCTAGTTGGGGGGAAGAGGAAATCTTCAAAAGCTTCCAAGGTCTGACTGAATCAAAAGCAGGCAGAAGAGGCAGCTTTAAGTCGAAGAGGGCTGGGTCATGTGACAACCCCACTATCCTCCTTCCCTTCCTTTTTTATGTCCCCAGCCCCCCAGCGTACACAGCCTTTTCATCCTCCTCCAGGTCAGTGGGATCAGGTTTATGTTAGCAGACCATGAAACCGATCAAATAAAAGCAACAGCAGCAGGTGTTTGAAGCTGGCTGCCTCCACCAGCCCTGAAGAACAAGGTTAATATTGTGGGAGAGGCAGAAATAATGCACTAATTGCTTGCATCTCACACTACGCCTTCCCCCCCCCCACCACCAGATTTCTCTCTTTCCCTTCTTCCTGGGTTTGGAGTCCTAAGAGGTTTCTGGGAACCAGTTATCAAAACAAACCTCATTAAGAGCAAGAGATTTAGAAGAAAAGAAGGGAAATATGTACCCACCCTAGGCAGAACAGTGGCTCCCTCTGTACCAGAATGAGAGGTCTAGCATTTCAAAGGGAGCAGCCAAGATTCCTGTACTAATATGAGAGGGAGCAAGTTGGGAGATGAAGGATGAGGGGAAGGGGAGGAGGTAAGTGGGGAATGGTGGGTCTACATCTGGACCCTTGCATTCAAAGCAGAGAGCTAATTTCAGTCCCGGCTGGCGAGAAAAAAGAGAGAGCTGTTTCCCCTCAAAATATCAGGCAGCCTAGGAGGAGAAAGACAGAGATGAGGACTAGAAATACTGACCACTCTACTTTCCTCACACAACACTGACTCATCCCTAATCTGATGACCCCATTTCTTAATTTCCCCCTTTGTCTCTTCTAAGATCTATCTGGGGCCCTTCACCTCCTGTTGTCCTTTTGCTCTGCTATAACATGTATCCCTTAATATATAGCTGGTTCCAGAGCAGGCTTTACAACTCATCCAGACATCCACCATGATAGCAGGACCTACACTGATAGGTATTTTGCCATATGAACTATTGGTTACTTCCCTCCCTTCCCTTTCCACATCTCTTATTCTTGCTCTCAGAATAATAATTCAACACTTTACCATTTACTATTAACACATTACTATTAGAAAGGATGTGACAATCTACTGCCTTATGACTCCACCTAAAATACCTGAGAGTGCCTAAGCCAAAATTTCCTTCCCTAGCAAGAACTACTCTGTATGCATTGTGCCCCCTCATTAGAATGTTAGCTCCTTTGAAGGCAAGGATTGTCACATTTGCATGTACATCCCCATAACACAGAAGTATAATGTATAACAAGAAGATGATTAATAAATGCCTGAGGATTGGTTACGACCTCTATACTCTGATAATTCAAGGATTATGGCTACAGTCATAAAAAAATGGTTGAAGGTGAAAAGCCTCTCCAAACCTTGATAGGCTGATCCTCAGGTGAAAGATTCAAAGTCCTTTACTAAGTCCATGCTTAAAACCCCTACACTGTCCTAGCT
Source organism: Pseudocheirus occidentalis (assembly GCA_028646575.1). NCBI lineage: Eukaryota > Metazoa > Chordata > Mammalia > Diprotodontia > Pseudocheiridae > Pseudocheirus > Pseudocheirus occidentalis. The sequence continues at coordinate 195,619,456 of CM053598.1, forward strand.
GTTCCTTGTACAGGGGAGTCCAGCTTTGGTCTCAGGGCCTTTTCACAGGCCTGGAAACTTGCCCTTTCCATAGCAGTTTCCTGGCTTCCTTCAAGTCCCCAATAAAGTCCTATCTTCTTTGAGAAGTCTTTTCTGACCTCTTTTAATGCTAGTACCTTGTCTCCATTGATTATCTCAAATTTGTCCTGTAAATATTGTTTGTACATAGTTATTATCATATTGTCTCACTCATTATAATGAGAGCCTCTTAAGAGCAGGTACTATCTTTTATCTCTTTGTATCTCTTGCACTTAGCATAGTGCTTAGCACAGAGTAGGTGCTTAATTAATGTTTATTGACTAAGTGGTAGAGTTTGTCAAAGACTGTACTCCCCTGGAAGAGCTTTCAAGGACTCAAGGTCACCTTCATGCCACAAAACATTTAGAATGGGACCTGAATGAAGGACTGAAGTTCTACTTATCTTTTAAATTACAACTCAAATGCTACTTTTTTTTCTGCTTCCCCCAAATCTCAAAGACCCCTCCTCTCCCCCATATAACACCTAGTTTGTACTTTTATGTATTTATCATTATTTACTATAGTCAGGGGTGTGCTGGAACTAGTTTAATGTTCAGCATGAGCATCTATACCTTGAAAATGCAGTGAATGCTACAAATCAGCTTATGGTTTATTGCTTTGTTGACCATCCAGCCTTAAGAAAGTGATGGAGAAAAATGTTATTAATGCAGATTAAATTTTTTAAATGTACTGTCTTTTTTTTCTGGAGAGTTAGTTATTAAACAGTCTCCACCCTAACCTCTCTCTGGAGCTCCCATCCCACATTTTCCAGTTGTCTAGTGAACATCATGTTCTACCAAGACTTCAGATTTATATCCGCAAATAAATTTTATCCTTCTAATAGAGTTCGAGTTCCGCAAAGACAGTAATGGTATCTTATTTTAAATTTGTATTTCATACAGCACCTAGCACAGTTCTCTGCATCAATTATGCACTTAAAATTTTTGCTTAATTTAATAAATTTTGCACATGCTAACTTTGAAGTGACCACAGGAAATTACATAAGACTAGAGTTTCAAAGAAGATGCTAACTTGAATTGGTAGGAGGAGTTTCCTAAATCAATGAAATCATGAATCCAGTCCTTGTCTTCATCCTGAATTGACATAAAAATAAAGTAGATAAAGTAGCCCAGGAGAGAAAGAGAGAAGAGAAACCAAGAGTAAGAATAAAGCCTGGAAGGGAGACGGATATAGGGGAGTTGTCAAAGATATAAAGAGGATTTAATACCAAGAAGGAAGAGGTGAGTCAACAGCGTGAAATGTTCCAGAGGACTTAAAACCTATTGGATTTGGATGGAGTCCAAATGGGCTTTGGGACTTGTGTTACATAAGGAAGTCAGTGGAGGCTGCTAGTATAGACTAGCCTTTCTAGAATTTTAGTAGTAACTAAAAAGAGGCAGGCAGGGAGAGAGCTTGAGAAGACAGGGTCAAGAAAGCACTGAAAAACTCTTTACAAATTAAAAATAATCATTACCATGCCTATAACTTTAACTCTGCATCCTTCTAAAGATTTTAATGTTTATTTTATTAAAGCACCTCGAAGAAAAAATAGCAAGCCCTTTGCATTGAATTCAGCTTTAGGTTCCTCACCCCACCATACTCCCTTCCCCCAAACCTCATCGCTTCAAAATTTCAGAATTTCTCATGAAACACTTGAGAAACAAATGCTCCTGAGTGACTAGCCTTCCTATCCCTCCCTTCCTCACTCTGAAGTTGGGGTTAGAAGGTCCTTGTCTGAGTTCTAATTCTGTCAGTTCCTGTCACGTAGTAGCCATTTAAATGCTTTTGAATAAGTGGATGTTTCTTGTATGGTATGATCTTGAACTAGTCAATTAACCCTTCTGGGTCTTATTTTCCAGATCTATAAATTCAAGGGGTTAGATTAGATTACCCGTAAGAAGTATTCCAAATAGGAAATCCTCTGACCATTGTCAAATACAATGGTTTTACCCCTAAATGTCTGCTGTTTTGGATTATTGGGGCCACTATCCTATTCACTGGTATGAGTTACTGAAAGATTATTTTTTTCACATAATTCATGTACTTTCTGTATAAAGTTTAAAATGATACATTAAATACATTTGTCATTTCTTATGAAGCAATTCTAAATGATCAATTTTAAAGTCATGATGATTTTTGTTCACTTTCACTTCACCAGATTGTATTTTTTAGGCTCCCAAGCCCCTTTCCTGTCACTGTCCACCACTTAGAATTTACTTAAACCTAGACAGTCTCAGCCACCATCATACATCTCAGCCACTTCATACCTCTGACCACACCCTGACCAATTTTTTCAGTGACCAGAGGAAATTACTCACTATGGCAAGTGTTAAAAGTCGTATTTTTATACCTGCATCTTATATCTCACAAACCTTGTTCTTCCCTGTCTTTGCCCATATATAGCATTTATTCATAAGATTTCCAGATACTTTTACACAGTCTGAACTGAGCAATAATATGCAAGCATGAATTCTAGCAAAAGAAATTCGAAATCCTTACGGTCTCTGGTGTACTTCTTGCCAAATCCAACAACCTTTTTCTCTTAGTCTTCTGCGATCTTTTCCAGAATTTTATGCTCTTGACCACCCTCCTTCTGAAAGCTGTCTTTCCATTTGACTTCTGAGACATTATAATCCTCTATTTCTCCTACTTCTCTAACTTTTTCTTCTCTTTCTCTATTATAATCTTTTTGTCCTTTTTTCTGACTCCTTAAGATGAGTGTTCTTCAATATTCTCTTCTTATCCCACCCCAATATGGCAAGCATACTGAATACTCCTTCCCCCTATCTGCCCTCTCTTAAATCTCCCCTTAATTCCCCCCCTTACTTTCTTGTAGGGCAAGGTGGATTTCTATACCCCATTGCTTGTATATCTTATTTCCTGGTTGCATGTAAAAAAAAAACCAAACTTTTTTTAAAACAATTGTTTTTAAAACTTTGAGTTCCAGATTCTCTCCCTTCTCCCATCCTCACCCACCTCCACTAAAAAGACAAGCAATTCAATACAGGTTATACATGTTTAGTAATGCAAAACATTTCCATAGTAGTCATATTGTGAAAGACTAGCTATGTTTCCCTCCATCCTATCCCATCCCACATTTTTTCTATTTTCTTCTTTGACCCTGTCCCTTTTCAAAAGTGTTTGCTTGTAACTACCCCTCTTCCAATTTGTCCTCCCTTCTTTCATCCTCCCTCTTATCCTCTTTCCCCCTACTTTCCTGTAGGGTAAGATACCCAACTAAGTGTGTATGTTATTCCCTCCTTAAGTCAAATCCAATGTAAATAAGATTGACTCTTTCCCTTTCACCTTCCTTCTTTTCCCCTCCATTGTAACAGCCTTTTCTTGCCTCCTTTATTTGAGATAATCCACTCCATTCTATGTCTCCCTTTCTCCTTCTCCCAATATATACCTTTTTCACCAATTAATTTTAATTTTTGATATCATCCCTTCATATTCAACTCATCCTGTGCCTCTGTCTGTGTATACATGTTCATGCTACTTCCCTCTCAACCTGCAAAAACCTAAGGTTGTGTGTGTGTATGTGTGTGTGTGTGTGTGTGTGTGTGAATTATGCCCCTGTAGTGTTGGGAGAAATATTTGCATGTTTATTCTTGCTGTACCTTTGAAGTAAATATTATACCACATAAGGCTCAGAGTTATTTATTTTGTGATGAGCTGAGTTGCAGGTGCTATAATGAAAACTCAAAGCTTCCAGTGGACAGTAGTCAATAGGGGAAATAATTTTTAAAAATATCCAGGGAGCAAGCATAAATGCCTTGTCCTAACTGCTAATTGTGTTAGCCTGTGCTCAGAGTGTTAATGTTGCTATCATCTGAGCTTTGGTTTGGCAAATATCTCTGAGGACAACAGCAGCTTCTCTCACCTTCTGAAGCTGCCTGCAGGTAGGAAATGAGTTGATAGTCAATCCATAAACATTCATTAAGCACCTAGTAAGTGCCAGGAACTATTCTAAAATCTGGAGATACAAAGTCCCTGCCCTTAGAGAACTCATATTCTAGTAGGGGAAGATAGCATATAAAAAGGAAGCAGAAAAGGGAGTAGGAAAAAAGTACCTAGTAAGCGGGGATGAGGGAGATGCCTAGGAGTTCAGCTGCATGAGACATGAAGAGATGGATGGCCTGCACGTTCCAGAAAGAGAGGTCTCTGTCCTCCAATCAGAGGGAAAGAAGCGTTCTAGGGGCAGAAGATACTGACAAGGTGTGAGTTCTAAGAATGAAGTGATCTTGCAGGTTGGAGAAATTCAGAACAGTATAGCAGGACGGGAAATGAAATTCAGCAGAAGCAGGACTTGTAGGTTAGTGTTTCTGGCTGGTCAGTCCCCTTTGTATTGATTTGCTACAATGAATTATCTATAAAGAAGGGAAAGAAAAATATTCAGGTAAGCTTCCTTCCTGATGGAACAGGGTTACTTTATTCCTAGGTAGCTTTCTCTTTGTGTCTGTGTTTAGATGCCCCTATGATGCATTTGACCATGAGGAGATTCTGAACCATGTTGTAAACTTCACAAGATTCTGGGCACAGAAAACACCAAAGGACTTAATTGATCCTTTTAGTTTAAGTTACACCTCTGAGCCGTTCTCTCTTTGATATCCTTGTATGAGACGCTTTGGAATCTTGGCAATCCAGAGTCATTGGACTCTTACACCTGGGAAGAGAGAACTATAGAATATAAATCCACAGACTGAAAGAATACTAGAACTAACAAGACTTTGGATGTCACCAGATTAGGAAACTGTGTCCTGGAGAGTGACATGACTAACAAGTAAGTGGACGACCTGGTCTCATCATCTATTCCATTGTCCTTTAGAAGCTCTACTTTTCTGGGCATGAGTCCTTTGGTACTTTGTATCTCCCTCTTTGAATTTTCTTCCTTACGTTTAGTGCCCCTCTTCTCAAGCTCTGGTATTCTCTTACTGACTGAAGTTCTCTATCTGGGCCTACCTCTCCCCTACTTTACTCTACCCCAAATGCTCCATTATCTTAAATTTGCCTCCCTCCTCTGTTCCCTCTATCAAATTCCAGTTCTGTTATCGTGAAGATCAGCTAGTCATTAGGGTGGAAAGTAGCCCAATTGAACTAAAATTTACATTAATGTATAAATAGCTATTATCCCCTGAAATCTTCTGGCAACAATTATGTTTTTTAAAAAAAAAAAAGATGTTTGTTCATTCAAATGAATCTTGATCTTACTTGAGTAAGTTTTCATAGAATGTAAAAAAATACTTAATTGAATCTGTCATCTTATCAATTTGAGAGTCGTCTCTCATGGCACACATCTCAACCATTCAGTGGCCTGTCCACACTGAGTGACTCTTGTACATGACATTCTATTCGTTCCTTCCCCCACTCCCACCACGTGCTGAAGGTCTTCCTCAATTTCTTATGAAATAGCAAGCATAACACCGACTATCCACCTGTCAACCTTTCCCTTGTCATGTAACCAACCCATCTTTGCTTCCTATCATGTAGTTTCTTTTTTTTTAAGTTTTATTGATACATTTTGTTTTTGTATCATAAAATTTATAGATTACTCTCACCCTATGAGACCTCTCTTGTAGCAAAGTAAAACAGTCAACTATAGCTTAAATATTAATGCAATTATCTTAACTGGATATACCTGCAACCTTTCCTATTTGTGGCACCCCCACCCACAGGCCCCTACTATTTGAAAAAAATTGTTGTGAAAATGGGAGAACAGCATGGAAAAAACTAGATTTAGAGTCTAAATTTTAGACCAACACCTCCCACCTGATACAAAGATTAGCTTCAAATGGGTATATGACCTACATATAAAAGGTCATATCATAAACAAATTAGAGAAACAAGGGGAAAAAATGTCCTATCTAAAGATCTATCACACATTTTCTTCTTTGATGTTCTCCGTTAGTTCTGTATCACAGCCTGTTCACACCTACACTGGGCCCTTTAGTTGGCATTTATTAAAAATGCTTTTTCAGGTAGAGTATCGTATGTTACATCTTACTGCCATAATAGCAATATCAGTACAATTTTTTGATATTAAAAAATGGGCCTTTATTTCCATTAAAAACTTGGGAGTCATTAAAGGAACCTCGTAATTTTCCAAAAGCAAATCAGCCCACTTTATTTTTCCAGACCGACCACATTGTTTTCCTGTGTTATCTATGCTGAATTTGTATTTTGATGAACAAACTATCATTTTTTTAACTTGTAAATTTAAAAAGCATGGATGGTCTTCATCCAATTGGTCTTTCCTATGCGAATGCTTAGGTCAAACTTTCTTGAGAAGTTATAGATCTCTTCCAGAAGGTTTTGTGTATGTAGAAGAGATTCATGCTAGACAAGACACAAGACCTTATGATAGTGTTGAAGAATTGATATTCAAAGGACATGTAGGAGGGAAGATATCAATCAATCAACAAGTATTTCTAAGCACCTACTTTCTGCCAAGTATTATTCCAGGAACTAGGGATATAAGTACAAAATATGAAACAATTCCTGCTCTCAAAGGCTTATACTCTAATGAGAAGACAAGTGCATATATGAATATGTACATAATAAATATAAAGAAAATACACAGAAATATAGACAATGAAGTTGAAACAAGGTAGTCTGGGAAGAACACTAGCAATTGGGGGAATCAGGAAAGGCAATGGTATAGACAATGTAGATAATGGTGTTTAAGCTGCATGTTAAAGGAAGGTAAGTAGGTAGGCAGAGACTGTGAGGTAGAATGAAAGGAGTATTCTAGGCATTCAGGACAGCCAGTGTAAAGGCACAGAGATGGGAGATGACATGTCATGTTTGCAATATAGGGAGGAAGCAAATTTCACTGAATTGCAGAGTGTTGGAAGTAGAATAATGTCCAATGAGGTTGAAAAGATATATTGAGGCCAGATTGTGAAGGACTTTAAAAGCTATACAGAGGAGTTTATAGTTTGTCCTAGTGGCAATAGGAAGTCACTAAAGTTGAGTAAAGAAGTAATATGATCAAATCTGTGCTTAAGGAAAACCATTTTGGGTAAATTGGTATAATGAGAGACATGAGTCAAGGAGAGCAATCAAGAATCTGTTGAAATAATCTATGCAAGAATAGATGAGGGCCTGAACCCAAGTGGTGGCTTCATGAGTGAAGAGAAGGGATCAGATGCAAAAGATGCTGTGGAGGTAGAAACAGCAACCGATGAGATATACGTGATGAGGTAAAGTAAAGAGATGAGAATAACTGAGAGATTATGAACAGTGGAGACTGGAAGAATAATGGTGATTTCCATTACCAAAGGCATGGAAAATATCTCAGACTTCATGAATATCCACCAAAAAGGGGACCAAGAAAATGTTAACAGGTATTGACCTATTTGCCTATTCTCTCACCTGTACAAAACCTTTAGGATGTTCATCAGTACATGAATCTAGAATATTCTCAATAAAGGTGTTAATAGGGAAAAAGTTGACTTTTTTTACTAGCAGTATTCACCAACGAATGACATCTTTGCCATTTGCCCCATAACAGAAAAACGTAGAGAATTGTGCTGATTGTTTCTTGTTTAAAAAGTACTTGGTATAGCAAAATGCCTTAGAAATTCTTTTCCAAGAAGAAATCTCCCATCCATATAGCAAAATCATTCAAGATTCTTTGGGAGATATAACAAAAATAATCCTGTACAACAACTCTCTGATAATAATCATCAAGTGGGACATAAAACAGGGAGGTATACGATTGCCAAAAGGTGTTCACTGCTGGGATGTACATAATTCAACTGTGTCCAAACTGAAGGTTTCTCAGTAGATGGTGAGGAGGTTCTCCAAATATTCCTATTTGTGAATGATCTTGTGTTGATTACCTCAAGCCCTTGATCATATGACAAAATTAAGCTACATAAGGAAAGATTTTAGAGTCCAGAGGTCCAGTGGTATTGGGCTAAAAGTCGCATTTCCTAGGGCCCCCAATTTATGGGCTGGGCTAGCTTGTCTTGTGGTCTTATGACTAGTTTTTCCTTAAAAGGAATTGAAGCTGTCCTCAAAACCTAGTTGTTCCAGATCGCTAAGGCTCAAGGCAATGATATGGCTTCTTGGTCACCTAAAAGTCTACAGAGAGTCAGTGCCCCTCTGACTTGTCAGATGTCCAACTAGACTGCAAATCATGCCACTGTCTCCTGCTGCTTAGACGCGTTCCTACAGGAAGACAAAACGGACTGTGTCTAACTGAACTAGGCTTGTTCTATCCTTTCTGAATATCCTTTCCATTCTTTGGCTTAGTAAACCTCCTTGTGTTAGCTGTTAGATGGCCATTAATAAGAGGAAGCCTGATGCAGTGGATAGAGTGTGCCTCAAAGCCAGGAAGGGTAATGTCCAAATCTCAACTCTGACACATTCTAGTTGTGTGACCCTGGGAAAGTCATTTAGCCTCTAGGCTCTGACCACCTCTCAAAGATTATAAACTGAAAGAGAAGGTGTCCCTCTGCATTGGTAGAGGGAGTTTTCTCATCTGGGAGTTCTGTATACCAATGAAGTCACAATGATATCCCTATCAATAGATGGTCTACAAGTATCTCATTTTCATCCAAAAGTAGAATATGAGCTGCCTGACCTGACCTTCGAGAGGCTATCCTCTCATAGGTTTTATTATTTACTAGTAGTAGTACTTTTAGCTTTACCTGGGAATCTACCCCTAATCTTTCCATCTGTTTCTTCCCTTCATCCACTTACAGGATCCTAGATTTAAAGATGGAAGGGATCATTTGAAAGATAAGGAAATTGAGACACAGAGAAGAGACTTGGCTTGCCCAGAGAAACACAGCTATGAAGTGTCCACATCAGAATTTGAACCCAGGCCTTCTTGACTCTAAAACCAGTACTCTACCAACTACCCGCAGATTCTGGTAGTATGGTGGAGAGACTCCCAAACAATAGACTTGGGGAATTGAGGAATGGCTGAGATGGTTGGCTATAAGGTTCTGACTGCTTGAATCACTGTTTGCTGAGTAATTAACCTAGGTAAAAAGAAATCCTATCCCTTTCTTCTAAGATTGATATTGATAACCCTGAGCCAGTTTTTTCCCTGTTCCAAAGTTTGGCCCTGTAATACACCAGGCCCAGACATATAGGGGCTGATTAGCCAAAAAAAGAAAAAAGAAGATGGAAGATAGGACAATTCTCAGATTCTGCATGCAGAGAGAAAGGAGTAAGAATGGCCCCTGAGTTGGTTGAAGATCTGCATCTAACAGATTATTTCTGTGACCTTGAGCATTGTAGACCCATTTTAATGTTCATCCACAAATATTCAAGGTCACTGTTGTGAATTCTGCTCAAGTTTAGAGACCAGCCCTGGTGCTGCTAGCTAGCCCTTCTCTTTTTCAGCCTCTAATTCAGCTCTGCTTTCTCAGTTAAGAAACTCTTTCTCAAATAAAGAAAAGCTATCAGAGTTGATATAAGTAGCAGCTTGCATAGGGAACACAGTAATTGCTTCCAATTTCAGTAAGTAAGCAGAAACCAGACCTTTTTCATGCCCCAAAACAATTATTGAAACCTCGTTTGAAGTTCAGAATATAATGGGAAAGCCAAACAAATTAGAGCCAATTAGAACATGGGATTTTGTAGAGTTGTTTTTTGTGTGAGTAGTGGGACCAGAAAGATCCTGTTAGAGAACGTCAGAGATCTGTGAAAACCTCTAGCTGACAACCAGGATTGCTGATGCCAAGAGCAGCATTGTTGAACTTTTAAAAATAAGTACTCCCCACCACATTCCCCATGGCATAGGAGTGATTCACAGGACCAGCCTGACATATCAGCTGTGGAAAGGACTCCTTGATTAGATACGAAAGTTGGAATGCATTTGATGTTTAGCAAAGAGGCCCTTTGACATATTTCCTTACATGCCACTGGAAATCTTCTTTTTAAATTAAATTCAGTCAGATGCATAGCCAGTGAAAGTGGTTTTGTTACTATGGGTATTTTTGAAGACTTTTCAACCTCTCTGAACCATCTCTAATTGCTTGAAGGCCTTGCTCCTCCCAAGGACTGTCACATAATGAGACTTTTCCAAAAGTGTTTGCATGTCATTGAGCTTTTGTAACTAGCTAGGAGGAATGGAGCCTGAGATGCCAGAAATGTGGCCAAGCGTGCATCAGGGATACTGCTGTGGTAGCATAAAGTCCCAAGGGTCATAAAGGTGTATAAAGGGGAGTATGACAAAATTTAATATATGCTTCATATATAAATATGCATATATGAATAATCTGTATATATGCTAAATGTATAGCTATATGCAGCATGTGTGTACATACATAGCATGAGTTTAGTAAGTCACCTAGGTGGATGGAATAGTGGACCAGGAGTCAGAAAGATCCAAGTACAAATTCAGGCTCAGATATTTACTGGCTGTGTGACACTGGGCAAGTCACTTAACCTTTCTATGCCTCTGATTCCCCATCTGTGAAATGTCAATAATGATAACAATAGCTGTAACTCCAGGAGTTGCTGTGAAGATCAAATGAGATAATGTTTCGTAAAGTGTTTAGCATTCATAAAGGGCCTAGCATACAATAGGTGCTAAAAGATCAAGGCTTTTTTTTTTGCTTCCTTCCATGACTATCTATTAATAAATGTGGAAAAGTGGAGCAAAGTTGGAAAAGACTTTAAATGCCAGACAGAGGAATCTGTATTTTATCTTATAGGTAAGAGGAAATGCTACAGTTTCTTAAACAGGAGAACAGCATGATGAGACCTGTGCTTTAGGACTATTGTTTGGCAGCTGCGTAGTGTGTGAATTAAAAGTGGAGATATTGGGAACAGAGAAACCAATTTAAGAGGTTATTATAATTTATATATGTATATATATATGTATGTATATGTATACATATATGTGTGTGTGTATAGTTGTAATTATAATAGTCCAGGTGAAAGCTAATGCCATGTAGGTGGAAAGAAGGGAAGGGATACCTATGATGTTATGGAGGCAGAATCAGTAAGACTTGGTATCTGATTGGATATGGGAGAAGGTGGGAACAAAAATCTGAAGATGATTTCTAGGTTATAAAGTTAGGTAATTGGAAGGAAGGACAGAAATGGGGAAATTAGGAACTAATTTGGTGAAGGTATGAAGATATGGAATTCCATTTTGGCCGTGCTAAGTGTGTGTCTTCTGGGACATCCAGTTAGAAATGTCCAGTAGCAGTTGGTGACATGGAACTGGAGTTCAGGAGAGAGACTAGGGCAGGCTATATACATTTGGGAGTCTTACTCAGATGAGAAAACTCCCTCTATACTGGTGCAGGCGAGCACCTTCTCTTTAATTTATAGTTTTTAGAGACTTACCTAGAGCACTGAAAGGTTAAACAATTTGCCCAGGGTTAAACAGCTGACAAATGTCAGAGATAGGTCTTCAACACAAGTCTTTCTGTTTTCAAGGGCAGATGTCTATCCACTATGCAGTACTGCCTTTCACTGTACTCACACCCTCAAGATACTCACAGAAACCGAGGAGAGCTTCTAGAAAATTCAATAGAAGGTTTAGGGAAGGACATGGATACAGACTGTGCAGGATGGGAAGATGGGAAGGGAGCTACAGTCTATACCAGTGGGAAGAGTGCACATTGACAAGGTCACAGATCCACACATATTTCTTAGTATGTCAGTTAAAGACATTGCTACTACTTTTCTACCTGATCTTTACATTCCAACAAGGGACTGTTGGGACTAATAGCCTTTTAAAGTTGTGCATGTAAGCAGCTAGGTAGAACAATGAATAGAGCATTGGTCCTGGACTTAGGAAAACCTGAGTTCAAATCCTATCTTAGACACCTATATAAGCCATGTGACCCAGAGCAAGTCACTCTGCCTCAGTTTCCTTAAGTGTAAGATAGAGATAATACTACCATTTACTTCTCAAGATTGTTGTATGGATCAATAAAGTATTTGTAAAGTGCTTAGCACTTTAATGCCTGGCACTTAATAAATGCTTTCTTCTTTCCTTCCTTCCGTCCTTCCTTCCTTCTTTTCTCCCTTTGGTCACTAAAGACTCATATGGAAATGCCCATTGTTTTCTTGACAGCTTGTGTCTGGGTCTACCAGCTGCCCCTGTACTAGCCTATGACTAAGACAAGTCACCCATAGGTCAGGAATGCTAGCAGTACAATTGAATGTTGGTTATAAGCTTTGTCATTTCTGATCCAACAAGGACTTGCAGGATACCATGGCTCTGTGGCCAAGAAAATAACCTTTATCAGACCTTGTTGCCCATCCTTAACTCTAAGAAGAACATTACACCCCACCCCACCCCACCCCAGCATCTATCTGACTAGCTTGTTAGAAAATGCCCCCAGTGCCACAGGCTGAATGTAATCTAAACCAGAACCCCTCTGAATGTTCTCAGTTTGGAATCCCTTGTTCTGTCTCTGGACAGCATCCTTCATAGCATATTCCAACACCATTCAGACACCCAGCAGTGGTGCCAGCTTCCCCATAGAAGCATCCAAACTACAGAAACCTTTAGATTTCTTAAGATTTTTGCTGGGGGGGAAGGGAGGGGGAGGTGGTTCCCAGTGAGTCTGCCACAGTTGCTCCAGGATCTGGAAACTGGAAGTGATCAAACAAGGCCCAGTCTGTCAGTTGTCTGGGGCTTGGGGAGTAAATTTTAGACATCTTTGGGTTTGGGAAAGTCTTTGCTGTTGGGAAGTTTGTGTAGCCACTGAGTGGGGTTGAATGGGTCCTTGTGGATGAGGCTTGGCATGCCTCAGATATATGGAGCAATTCATTTCTACAGACCAGGAAAAAGTCAGCTTCTGAATGAGTTGCCATCTACTCACCAGTGATTGAAATGAACTCTGCTAGTATGCTTTGATTAAGCTCAGATGTGCAAGTACATTTTTCCCCCTGTGGACATTCACTTCAGGAAGTTGGACTCTGGTATGCCCCAGGCAGATCAGTCATTGTTTGGAGCACAAAACTCTGTGTTTAGAAGTTACATAAGCAACTATGGAATGGTGAGAGCATCTCATTTGATGACTCACTCCCATCCACAGCAGAACTCACATCACTTATCAAAACCTGATGAAGAATGGCCTTGCTAAAGCACCCTTTATCTGAGGATCTCAAGGTACTTGGCAGAGGAGAGAGAATTTTGGCACTGAATGGCTTTTAGTTCTAATCTTAGCCCCAGGTATGGTGCCATAGACAGAACATTGGACTTACAGTCAGAAGAGCTGAGTTTTAGTCTTTTCTCTGGCATTTATTAGCTATGTGACTTTGGGCAAGTTACTGAGCTTTCTAATCTGTAAAATGTTGATAAAACTTGTCCTGCCTTCTTCACAGAGTGTTGTAGGCATCAGATGAGACCCTTGCAACTAAAAAACATTCAATAAATTAAAGCTCTTATTCTCAGGCCCCCAAAAGTCCATGAAAAGGCATCACATAGGAGACGCCTACCCACATTGTTTGTGTTAAGACAAAAAGTACTCCCACATTTGTGGGCTGCAGTAGGTATTCTGCAATAGCAACTCCACATAATGAAGTTGCCATGACCATATGACCATGAAGAAACTAGGAAACAGGCAAGATCTTTCCAGAGCCAATTTAGAGTGGCCATTCAAGTAGGTTAAACTCTACTGTGATTCACCTCAGGCAAAAAAAAAAAAAAGTCTCAAGCGACACAGTGCTCTGAGAAGAGGAAAAAAAAATGCCTTAGTGCATTTATATTATCTTATATTTATTTATATTTATATTATCAATAATATAATAATATGTATATTATATTATATTTATATTTATATTATCTTATATTTATTTATATTTATATTATCTTATATTTATCTTATATTACAAAGTTTCGAATTTGCCCGAGATCCCCCAAAGGCCACCCCTCTCTATATACTAAATATATATGTATATATATACATATATATGTATGTATGTGTGTATGTATGTATGTATACACACACATATATATATACACACATACATATATATACCCATATACATAATACATATATATTATATGTGTGTGTATGTTTTTAGATCAGACCCATGATTTCATTGGTAGAAGGATATCCAATAAGGAAATACCTGGCACCAATCCAGAGAAACACTTCCTTTGCAACATCTGGTCTTAAAGGGTCATATGGAACATTAAGAGGTTAAATGACTTGTCCAAGGTCACAGAGTCAATAAATGTTAGGAGGTAGGACTTAAACCCAAGTCTTCCCTCTTCCCAGGCCAGTTCATTATCCATTGGACTCCACCTGACCTGTGATTCTGTATGATAAATTAAGCACACTTCAGTATTGTATGGCTAGGGGAAAGAGTTAATGACTGAATAAGAGAGAGAAAGGACAGATAAGATAACAGGGACAATTTTGATGACATAAAATGAAAGTTTTTGAACAATCAGAACTAATATAGTTAAAACTAGAAGGAAAATTGTTAAAATTGGGAGAAAAAAATTACAGCGATTTTCTCTGAAAAAGGTATCAAGTCCAAATTAGGCTTTAAATTCCACTATGATTTTTGGGACACCCTATATAAGAAACTAATTCAAATTTGTAAGAACAAGAACCTTTCCCCAAGTAACAAATATATTCTAATTTGTTCTTGCTGTATTCCAAAGGGAGTGGTTAAAAAGAAATCTAAAGATGCAAAAACAGTTTTGCTATTGTCTTCCCATCCCACCCCCTCCAAGAAGTTTTCTCTGATCCCTTGAAACAGCAAAGACTTTTCCTTTCTAATCTATCATTGATAACTTTCTCTTTTCCTTATGTATTTCTCATTTTCATGTAAATGAAAAACTCTAACATTAGGTTTTTTTTAATTGAGTTTCAAATTCTCTTCCTCCCTCTATCCCTCTCCAGTCCTTGAGAAGTAAAACAATTTGGTGTAGATTAATACAAATGCAGTATTGCAAAACATCTCCATATTAGCTATGTTACAAAAGAAAACACAGACCAGAAAAACCCAAGAATAATGCAGAAAGTTTAAAAAAGAGCAAGCTTCAATCCACCTTCAGACTCCATCAGTTCTTTCTCTGGAGGGGGAGAGCATTTGGAATTTTCTTGGATCACTGTATTGCTTAGAATAGCTAAGTCATTCACAGCTGATCATTGTATAATATTGTTGTTACTGTATATAATGTTCTCCCATTTCTCTTCACTTCATTTTGTATCAGTTCATGTAAGTCTTCTCAGATT
>CM053598.1:195635191-195661524 GCA_028646575.1 Pseudocheirus occidentalis
ACAAAAAGGGGAGAAAATTTGTAACTCAAAACCTTGTGGAAATGAATGATGTAACCAAGAAAATAAATTAAAATTAAAAAAAATAAATGTAATTGGGAAAATTTTAACAAAATAAATTTTCTAAGTCAATGTGCGGGCAGATATCCTTATATCTGTTTAGTGGCCTTTTTCTATTTAAGTCTGACAACCCTGGTGTTAAAAGTAGCAATTGTCCTCTGCAGAAGTGGCCCAGAGGGAGTGTTATATCTGAATCTCTTATATTTCTTAATAATTTTTTTGTCTTCTATGTAAGAAGACTTATTTACTTATTTACTTGTGTACCTATCATAATCCTCCTACTACTCTGTAAATTCCTTGAGAACAAGGACTGTGCTAAGTTTGTCTTCTAAGGGCTCATCACAATGCCTAATTGATAATAGATAATTAATATGTGGGCAGCTAGAAGCACAATGGATAGAGCACCAGGCCTAGAGTCAGGAAACCTGAGTTCAAGTCCTGCCTCAGACACTTACCAGTTGTCTGATCCTGGGCAAGTTGCTTAACCCTGTTTGCCTCAATTTCTTCATCTGTAAAACATTATAGAGAAGGAAATGGCAAATCACTCCAGTATCTTTGCCAAGAAAAGACCAAATGGGATCACAGAGTCAGACACAACTGAAAAGACTGACCAACAAAATAAATATGTATTTTTTCAGTTGAATATACTTATATACATATTAGTACATATACAAATGTATATCAGATTCCTCTCCTTTCCAGAGTATCTGAAAACATGAACCCCAATTCAGTAATCAAATTTTTGTCCAAAGATCTTCCGATTTAAACTCCAAATGTTTTTGATACTGGGCACTGGCTCTGTCCCACCTAGTGATATTTTTGTTCTTGGATCAGCCCAGAAACTTTAGAGGACAATTAGGGAACTACTACTAGACAATCATTCCTTTGGATCTTGAAGGTTTTTCAGTCTTTAGAGGTCTCCTATTAAAATGCAAATTCGTCTAGAATGGGGGTCATATTCTAAGCCTCATTAGAGAACATCTTGAGAGGGAGAAGAGGAAGGGGAGAGGGAGTCATTGAAAACTAGTTGAGAGCTAGCAAGGCCCAGGGGAAAGGGGAGTGCAAAACAGATACCTCAAAGAGTTCTAACATGCCAGGAAGGGGATGGGCTGGAGAAGCAAAGATCAACTTCACCTACTCTCAATTTAGCCTCCCCAAAACACTGCCCAGAGTTTTCTCCAGTGAGGGAACAATCCTGGGCTGCTTTGAGTTCTTTCCCCCCTCTCACAGTGCCCCAGGGTCATCATGTATTCCGCCCCAAACATGTGCTTCCTCCTGGGATCTCCTAGTCAGTCTGACTTTTTCTCCCTTTCATTCGGCTCTTCTGTGGTAGCCAGCGTGCATTCAGGACAGTGCACAAGGCCCCAGATTGGAGCACTCTGGGAGGATAAACTCACTCCTCCAGCCTCTCCCCAGTTCACAAAGAAGTCAGAATGGAAAACAAAGAGACCAGAATCCCTCATACTGGAGCCGGGGGTTTAGGGGTGGGAGAGAAAGAGAAGAAGGAAAGAAAAGCTACTTAAGCCAAACTCAGAAACTAGTTCCAACTAGCTTAAATCAATCTGCTCACTTCCCGCTGGATCCGCCCTACAAGCCTTTCCAATGGGGGAGTCTAAAATTACCATATTTACAGCATCTGCAGCCAAGCCAAGCACTAAACAAGATGAATAGCAGTGGCAACACAAAGCCGTGTGTAAAAGTATGCAGCTGGGTCTGTGAACAATATGAGTGCTTGGTGCTAATACTCATGTAATGCCTTCCCCAGACTGCAGCCCAAGAGGAGGGAAAGAGGAGGAATTCCAGAAAAAAATGAGGGGTGGGGGAGAAGCAGCAGAAATCCCAGGCTGCTCTACTAATGGGCAATAGAAATCACTCACAAAGGGGAGAGGGGGAAACTCAGCTAATTAGGGAGCTGGGGGGGGGAAGTGGGGGGGCTTGAGTGCACTAAAGAAAGAATGTTGGTAACTTAAGAATGCTCCCTCCTGCTCACTTTTACTCTTTTCCGATCTGCCTCTGTCCACTTAAGGAAAAAGCCTGGAACAAAAGAGCGGCTAACTAAGTCTACTGAGGTGGGCAGAGCTCCTCAGATTGGATTCTGTCTGGGTAGGGATGAAAAGATGTGCTCCAGTAAGGTATTACTTTGAAATTCCAACGGGGGCAAACATCTGAGAAAAGAATCATGTCATCTGGGGCTTCTGATATGCCTTTTCAATGAAACATAGGTTAAGGAAACCTGTTTAATTGAATCCATTCACCACAAGGGCCTGAAGGTCTGGGCACTTAACACCTAGAGAAGGAATTGAAAAGAGGGATTTTTGCTGTATGCTTGTCCTGTAACAGTGGCTTCCAGTATCCTTCCCTTCCCTTTCCCCCAGCCCACTCTATCACCAAGAGTCTCAAAAGAAAAGCATAGAGTATCAGGAATTCACATGGGGAAAAGGGTAGAGGTAGAGGCATAGGGAAAAGAGGTGAACAACCAAGGGTGAGGTTGGCAGAAAGAAAAACTGGGGAATTGAAAAGGAGACAGCTCTGGAGAAAAGGAAGACGATGTGGAGCATTCAATAGAGAGGCACAGATGAGAAGCATGAGCAAGAAAAAAACTCTCCCAGATAATAATTTTATTGATTTCACTAGTTCTCACAACCTTTATGCAGACCACTTTTAGGTCTCTCAAAGCATTTCTACTGACCCAGTCCACTGATTCTTAATCCTTTCCATGTCATAGATGCTTTTGGTGGTCTGGTTAAATGTATGGACTTTCTCAAAATGTTTGTTTTTATAATTGAAGGAAATGCTAAATTTCAGTGAGTGGTCAGCAAAACTGAAGATGTAAATTTTTTTCCCATTCAAGTTCATAGACTCTGAAACCTGTAAATTATGTAATTTACATAAATCTTGGGTGTCCATGGACCCCAACTTAACTCCACATTTCTTGGCAGTGGAGAATTATTATTATTATTACCTATTACAGAGAGAATCATCTAATTTCACAGCTGAAAGGGACCTTATTAACTGAGGCATAAAGAAGTTCCATTTTCCTGAGATTTCCTAGCAAAGCCGAGACCTACACCTTCTGAATCCAGTGATTCTCACTACAACAGGCTCTAAATGTCCATCCACTTGTGAACCACTATAGCAACTAATTTTCCCTCCCATTCAATTGACTTTTGGCTTAATTACTTCTTGTATTATTTTCTACATCATGAATCACAAAGCTGATTGTAGAGTGCAAGTGATAAATCTCTCTGAGAGTAGCATTCACCACACCCAACTTCACGAGATAGCTAATGATGACCTTAGCTGAGGAATGAATCCTACTCAAAAGCCTTCTTCTTGCTGTGGACATAGCCTTTGGTTCTCAATGGCAATGACAAGAGAGGACACACTCTGGCGTGTCTTATACACCAGACAGGAAGGGCTTCAGGTACAGGCCTGGTGACAGCTTCTACGTCTGTTATCCAGAGACTGATCTATCCAAGTTTGGAGAGGCTTATTACCAAGTTGTGAATATTTTGGCCATAGCCATTCTTTAAGTAAAGAGAATTGTGATTGTGTTAGTAGGAGAGAACAGTCACAATGAAGAATTCACAGGTTCCTGAAACAATAGAAAGAAACAGAGAGGTGCATGCTGCAGAGAGTCCAATATTCTATTATTAAAATATTAGATTAGAATGTGTCAATATTCTAAATGACCAGCTACATATTCATTTTTGTTTTCAGTTGTGTCCAACTTGAGGTGTTCCCATTTGAGGTTTTCTGGACAAAGATACTGGAGTGGTTTGCCATTTCCTTTTCCAACTTACTTTACAGATGAAGAGATTGAGGCAAACAGGGTTAAGTGACTTGCCCAAGGTCACATAGCTAGTAAGTGTCTGAGAGCAGATTGGAATTCAGGAAAATGAGTCTTCCTGAGTCCAGGTCCAGGACTCTATCCATTGTGCCATCTGAATGCCTCAACATACACAGGATCAGATTTAGAGCTAGAAAGAGGGAGCTTTGACCACCTTCTCTTACAGATGAGGAAACTGAGACCCAGAGGTTAAGTGACTTGCCCAAAGTCCCATTGATGACTGCTTCCTTTAAGTGGGCTATTAATTCAGCACTGCAGCCAACTGGATACCTGGATGAATCTGATAATTCTTCCTTGCTGCTTCTGCTTTTTTCATCATCACCTAATCAGACCCATGTCAAGGTATTCCCAAGGAGACTTATGTTTGCTTTAGTTTCCTTTAGTTTCACTTTAGTTTCCTGTCTGTCCTTGACAGAACTTACAAACTCCCCCAAAATTGGTCTCAAACTAGACTGGAAAGCAATAGAACAACTCCTCTCTTCTTTGTAGTGAGTGTTTCCTGGGTGCTATGGGGAGAGACACAACAGGCATTCATTAGCCAGGCAGCCAGAGGCTCACACCTCTTCTGCAGCCATTTCAAAGGCTGCATCAATAACATGGGAGCATGTTTTCACCACCAAGTCTTTGCCATTGAAAATACTGTTAAGCAACCAACGCACAGAACAATTCTCCACTGTCTGTCCTGTGTGTTCAGTATATATGCTTCTGCAGGACCAAATGCTGAAGGACCTACTCTGACCCTCTTATATTGAAACTCCCTTGGGCTTGGAGAGGTTTCTCCGTTGGCTTATTCCTACAAGTACTTCCAGGACAAAACTGGCTTTGTCTCCTCAAGCCATCCTCCCTTTCATCTTAGCAATAGGGTGTCCTGCTTCTTTTGATAGCTTGTCCTGTCCTTGATCTGTCTTAAACTACACTGTAAGAAGACCCATTCGTTTTCTGTCTTTCACAATTGATCTCAGCTTCCCTAATAATAATGATAAAAACTGACATTTGCATAGTGTTGTTAAGGTTTACGGAATGCTTTATATACTTCATCTGATTTGTGCCTTCCTTACCACAATCTTGTGGAGTGCCCACCAAAGTTGTATTGTTATCTCCATTTTTGCAGATGCAGAAATTGAAAGCACCAGATAGGTCAAGATATTTGCCTGTGTTCAAACAACTACTTATTGCCCAAGGTAGAATTTAAACCTGGGGCTTCCTGAATTCAAGGTCACTTTTGATCCACAATGCCACATTGCTTCCCATGTCACTTTATCAATGGGCAGTGAATGAATTCTCATAATTCCACTCTTACCACATCACATTTTTCCAATAGGCAATACTAACCATTAAATATCATTTTGGTTACATTCCGTAGAATTTTCTTATTTTTCTACGGTTGTAGTCTTATTTGCTGTACCCACCTCAAGTACACTCATTCATTCAAGTGTAACTACAGCCCATTCTGCATAATATGGAGTGATTATAATGTTCCAAACTATAGTCCTTTGGGGATGGCCAAGTAGATTGTGTGGTTTATAGAAAACTGAATTGAAGTGCCAGACACAGATCCATGTAAGAATGGGTAAGCAACTTCTCTCTCTGGTCTTCAACTTCTCAATCTGTAAAATCATAACCCTGAGTTCTTCCTCCTAATGGTATTTCAAAATGCTGTCAGGGATGTGTGCGTGTGTGTGTGTGTGTGTGTATGTGTGTGTGTTTCCTCCCTTATTTTGAAGTTTCTTCTCTACCATGGATATGATGTGTGATTGAAACATCCAACAGGACTCCTTGTGGACCTCTCCATGTCAAGTAAACACACCTTTTGCCCTCCTCCTTTTTGCAATATTCATTACTATTTGTCAATCAGCCAAAAAACATTTATTAAGCACTACTATGTGCCCAGTACTGTACTAAGCACTGGGGTTACAAAGAAAGGCAAAAGACAATTGCTACTCTGGAGGAACGCAAAATCCAATGGGGAAGACAACAAGCAAATACATATGTACAGATAAGAAATAGGAAACAATGAAGAAAGCAAAGGCACTAGAATTAAGAGGGATTGGGAAGGGCTTTCTGTTGGGGATTTTAGTTGGGACTTAAAGGAAGCCAGAGAAGAGATGAGGAGGGAGAACATTCCAAGCATGTGAAATAACCTGAGTGTCTGGAGCTGGGTGAGAGATGGAATATCTTTTTTGAGGAAGAACAAAAGGACCAATACTGGATGAAGAGTATGGGGTGGGGGAAAGGACTCTAAGGTGTAAAAAGAATGGAAAAGTAAGGGGGTTCATAGTTTTGTCTAGATTTCAATCTGTTGACTACTATTGACCAATAAACATTTATTAAGCACCTACTATGTGCCAAGGCAGTGTGCTAATGCATATAAAGAAAGGGAAAAGACATTCCTTACTCTTGAGGAGCTCACAGTCTAACAGGGGAAGGAAGGTTGTTCAGGTGGTTCCATAGGTCCAGGGACCTTTTAAAAAAGTTTCACTTTTATAAACTGGGTAAAAAATAATAAAATTATGGTTTTAAACTTGAAAATAACTCAGAGGGCTTTTAGGATCATAGATTTAGAACTGATATGAAACTTATAAGTCAATCAAATCACTTCATTTTTCAGAGGAGCAAACTGTAGCCAAGGAAAGTAAAATGACTTTTCTAAAGTCATAAAGCTAGACAGTTGCAAAGCTGGACCTAGAAACTAGTTCAATATTCTTTCCACAACAGCACAACATCAAACAAAATGGACCATCTCTTTTAACTACTCCATATAGCAACCTAATTTTTTTCTGTATTGTTTTGTGTGCACTTCAGCTCTTTGGGCCCATAGTAGAACAACTGCTTAAGGAAATTTTCCTTGGCCATGTTTAACTCAGTGGAGGCCATAGGCAATACTCTAATTATTTTGGATGAAAAATTTAATTTATATTTTCCTACCCTCCCCTACAAATAGTAGATATCCCTAGGTGTTTCACCAGTTTGGGTGAACATTGACTATCTGCTTATAGGAAATTAATTCTGAGTTTCTTCCTCCACAAGCACACACACACACATACACACATGCATATGAACGTTCTCCCTTGAAAAAATGTCTCAGAAGATAATAATAAGAAGAGGAGGCAAATTTTATGCTGCTTTAGACTTGCTGCCTCATTTCCTTAAGGTACTAGGCATGTACTGAATTGTTTGTCTTTGGGGGTATTTACTTATTTCTACAATCATCACTGACTCATTTAATTTTCAGAAATGATCAGCCTGAGCTCTTTTCTCTTACACAGTTTTCTAAGATAACTCTCCAACCCAGTTCTGCTTACAAACAAGCCATTTTATCTGAGGGTATCATTTTATTCAATTTCTCCAATTCAATACTCTCTCCTTCGCCAAGCCTGCAAAGGATATGTGATCCCCTTGCTGCGTCAAATCATTTGGAAATAGATAGCATTGGCTTGGAGACATTCCATACAGGGCTGTAAAGCTGTTCACTCCCTCTAAGTGGGTTGGGCTGTGCCCAAACCTAGCCTAGAGTCTTCCAAGCAACACAAAGCAGGGGACTTCAGTAAATGGGATTGGTGATTCAGTCAATGGCTCTCTTGCATCTGAGTCAGTATTAACCTTCTATTGGCAGAGGGTCCCAAGAAGGAGTTTCTTACTTCCTTCACAGGAAGAAATAAAATCAAAGTGTTCAACACAGAGATTTCAGAGACACTTTATAAGAGTAATAGGGATATGGGGGCTTGGTATGAATCTCCTCACTTAAACCAAGTAGCAAACTGATTTTTTTTTCTGTTTCCAAGTCATAGGAAGGCTAGTAAAATCAACTGCAAGATTTATGAATCTTGTACAAAGCATGTTGTTGTTTAGTTATGTCCAACTCTTCATGACCCAATTTGGCATCTTCTTGGCAAAGATTCTGGATTGGTTTGCCATTTCCTTCTCCAGCTCATTTTATAGTTGAGGAAACTGAGGAAAACAAGGTTAGGTGACTTGCCTATGGTTGTACAGCTAGTAAGTGTCTGAGGTCAGATATGAACTCAGGTCTTCCTGACTCCAGGTATAGCACTCTATCCACTGTACCACCTAGCTACCTCACAAAGTACATATTGCACCTATACTTCCACTGGGCAAATGCCACAAAGTATTTAAATGTAACTTCATATTAAGTGGTTCTTGGAATAGTTTTTAAGCATAAAACCACTCTTTTCTTTCCGTGGCTTTTGGACCATATCATTCCTCTGAAGCAGTTTCAAATGACTTTCAAATGACAAGTTTCAAAGACAGCTAAGTTTTAAAATGAATAAATCCTCCAAGTATCATTGAGTTGGTGAAGTATTTTGATAAGAAAGGGAAGTAGGATGGACTGAACATGAATCAGGAGACGCCCTCTGACTTCTACTTTCCACCAGGTACAGTCATATGCAAATAAATTTGAATCCTGAGTAACACCAACCTTCTCCTGCTATATACCAGATACTCCTCTAAGTATTTCGACCTTCAGTGATTTGTTGAATTATTCTATCATTACATATATCTTGTTCTATGCTAAGTGTTAACATATAGTACATACCAAATATAAGATCCTTCTGTGCTTACAAAAATATATTTTACTCAGTAGAGCAAAAAGTCGCCTTCGAGGCTCTCCTTGAGCAAAGTATCTACCACAAATTAAGAACATGCAAAATGTCATAACAGACTCAACCTTGAAGATGACTTTCGTCAATAATCCACTGGAGATCAATGGATCCTTTGAAGATCAATTGCAAGAAAGACATAAAACAGAAACAGAGGTCATAGAATAAAATCAGGGCTGGGAGCCCAAAGGGCATTTAATGGAACCCCCTTAACTTACAAATAAGGAAACTGAGGCTTGGGAGTTTAAGTGACTCACCCAACGTGTTTTCCAGTGTCATAGAAGAAGTCCTACAAAAAGTTCAAACTGAAGGCTTGAGTTCAAATGTGGTCTCCAGATAATTACTAGCTATGTGACCACAGTTTCACCATACTGTAAATTTAATATCACTTATCTCACAGAGTTGTGAGACTTAAATGAAATAATGTAAAATAATGTAAAAAGTACTTAGCACAGTATCTGGCACATAGTAAATGCTATATAAATGCTTGTTCCTTTAATCCCTATTAATAGAAATACTCTCCAGACACTCTTGTTTGCCAATGACATTTTGAGATAGTACCTTGAAAATATTATGTGCTTAATAAATATTTGGTGCTTCAATTTATAGGTTTTATCAAGCTCAGAGCCTTCTTGATAAGAATCATTGTGATTCAAAGGAGTTGATTATAGTCATCTACACTTGAAAAGCAAAATGGATGAAAAATACATTGTCATAATTTTCACCTGCAGTATTCTATTGAATTAGTCCACTGTTACATATATTTTAGACAGGGGCTACAGATAAAAATGAGGTAGGCTTGAGTCCAATAGATGATCTAATAGGATTGCATCTAAAGAATCAAACAGCACTTTAATGATCCTAATGCTCCTCACTATCACATAAGCCTACCTTTTTAACACCAATATTCTAAAGAAAAACCAGAATCAAAATTTCAAATGGATGAGAGAACAAACATAATGAAGTATTGAAATGAGTAACATACATAGATATACAGATAGACACAGATAGATAATACAGGTAGAGAAGTAGAGATAGACAAACAAAAGACAGAAATGGATAATTTTAGATAATTTAGTTATAGATAATATAGCTAAAAGATAATCCAGAGATACAAATAGAGTTAGATGGTAGATAATAGATTTATAAATAAATAAAAGAGAGATGGATAATAGAGATAGATGATGGATAAACAGATGGAAGAGAGAAAGCTAGAGAGAGATAGAGAACACAGAAAGAGAGAGACAGACAGACACAGAGAGAGTATTTACTAAGGACTTACTCTGTGCCAGACACCAAAGTGATTATTTTTTCTCTCAAAGTTGGTGATCGTCTGGAGATCTTGGAACAGAAGGCATGACCTTTTAGTATTAGTATTAGAAAAAGTCACTCTGTCCCCTCAGATATAAATGGCACTAGACCCAAATAATGTGATCACAGGACCATGTGGACAATCTTAGCTCTCCAAATAGCAACCAATTGACCAATAAAAAAGCCCAGTTGCCATTTGAGAGAACATCCCCTAAGAAAGCTATGTGCCATCTAGGCTTGGCTTTTTCCTCTGCCTTATAAGGGTAGGCAAGGCAAAGGATCCTTTGTTCCATCAATTAGGGTGTAGTTGCTGTTTCAACCGAAGAGGCCTTCTTTTAGGTGGATAGCCTTAGTAAATAGCTCTGACAGGCAGATGCATTATGTCCAGATTGGGAGTAGAGGATGTTGTTACTGGGAAACACTGTGACATTTATTTTTCTTTGGAATAGGTCCAGGTAAGCTATTATCCAGTTACAACAAAGATCTCCTTAGCCAGCAATGACTGTGGCCATAGATCTGAGAAAAGGAACTACATCCCTGGATGGTAGAATTTGAAAGCTGGAAGGAAGCTCAGAGGCCATCTGTTCTGTACCTGGAAAAAATCTTCACCATAATGTATCTGCATCCAATCCAATCCAATCAACATTTATTAAGTGCCTATAAGAGGCCAGGCACTGTGCTAAGAGTAAGGGATGCAAGTAAGAAAGTCTTTGCCCTTACAAGCTTACAATCTGATGAGGGAGGTAGCACACAAAAGGGCTAGGAAAGTTGGGGGTGGGACTTGTCCTAGAATACCTAGAATACCCGGCACAGAGTCATCTTGTTCTGTGGAGCTGAAACCAGGCAGAACAGCAGATGCACAGTGGAATGATAGGAGAGTCCAGTTTCTTCCTTCCAGGAAGGCTTTGGGAAGAATTTGGTACTCTACTCTCCAGTCCTCAGATTAGAGGGGAAAGGAGCCTGAGGGAGGAGGAGTTAACTTCTGCCTGAAGACTGTAAAAGAGGATGACCAAACCATACCTCAAAATAGCCCTTTTACATTTTGGACAGCTCTACTTGTCAGGAAGTTTTAATGATCCTATGCCTCAACTGGTCTCTGCCACTTCCATCCATTGTTTTTGGTTCTACCCTCTGGAGCATAATAGAGTAAATGCCAATATATGGTCAAGTTAATTAGAAAAGAGACTAAATTGGGTTAGGTATGTTAAGGTTCTACTGAGTTTTACTGAATTCGGTCTAGCCATTCCTTTAAAAGATATTAATGATGTCAAGTCAAGCAACCTCAAAAAAGCCAAACAACTGTATCTGTGTAGTGTTTTATCCCTATGTGAGCTGAAGAGGGACATATCTCTGCCACAGATTATTTAATGCAAGTAGGTGGCTCAGTGGCTAGGGTCCTTGGCTTGGAGTCAGGAAGACCTGAGTTCAAATCTGCCTTTGATCTCCTGCTTGTTCAATGAACAATATACACCATCTCCTGGCTCTGGGCATTGTCTCTGACTGTCCCCCATTCCTGGAACTCTGCTGCAGCTACTGACCTCTCTAGCTTCCTTTGAGTCCCAACTAAAATCCCACCTTCTACAGGATTCCTTCCTCAACTCCTCTTAGCCCTGTCACAAAGTCCCAGTTCAGGAAGGAAATCTGGATAGAGATCAACATAAAGAACAATAATGGATCTAAAGATACTCCCAAATTCCAAACTAGGAGAGAGGAAACAATGCAAGAATAAATGCATTTGCAAGAATGCAAAGAACAAATGCAAGAAGAGAAATAACAGTAAGAAAAATAAATTTCCTTTTCATAAGGACAGCATGAATACTTAGACAAAATGAAGCATGAAATGAAATAAAATGTCAGAGGGGAAAAAAATGGCTTTTAACAAAAAAGTGGTGAACTCTACCAAAATGAAGGAGTCTCTCTGAAAATTAGAACAGACCAAACAGAAACTCCATAAGGTAGCAGGAAATAATAGAACAAAATAAGAAGATTGTAACAGAAAAGAAACTGTTAGGTATTGGATATAAAACAACAACAACAACAACAACTGATCTGTGAAGAAAAGATCGTTTAAGAATCATTGGACTCCCTGAAAATAATTATTAAAAAAAGACTGGACACTATTTTTCAAGGAATCACAAATGAAACCTGTCCAGATGTATTAAAACCAGAAGGCAGAAAGAATCTTAAGATAGAAGGAATCCACCAATTACCTACTAAAAGAAACTCCCACAACAGAAAGCCCCATGAATATCATAACCAAAACCCTATAGCGTTCAAGTCAAATAAAAAAAAATCCTGCAAATACAAACACAACTAATACAGCCTAAATTAGAACGAAGACAGGAAACTGGGAAAAACATTTCATAGCAAGTTTCTCTGATAAAGGTCTTATTTACCAAATATATAGGGAACTGAGACAAATGTATAAAAATAAGAGCCATTCTCTAGTTGATAAATGGTCAAAGGATATGAAGAATTAGATTTCAGAAGAAGTCAAAACTCTCAATAGTCATATGAAAAAGTTTTCTAAATCACTACTGACTAGAGAAATGCAAATCAAAACAATTCTGAGATACCATTTTATACCTATCAGATGGATTAACATGATAAAAAAGGAAAATGACAAATGCTGGAGGGAATGCAGAAAAATTGGCACACTAATGCATTGTTAATGGAGTTGTGAAGTAGTTTGATCATTCTGGAGAACATTTTGGAACAATATCCCCCAAAAACTATTAAACTGTGCATACCCTTTGACCTAACAATATCTCTAACTAGGTCTGTATCCCAAACAGATCGAAGAAAAAGGAAAAGAACCAATTTGTACAAAAATATTTATAACAGTTCATTTTGTGGTAGCAAAGAATTGGAAACTGAAGTGACACCTATGAGTTGGGAAATTCCTGGACAAGTTGGGGTATATAATTATAATGGAATACAATTGTACTATAAGAAATGTTGAGCAAGATGGTTTCAGAAAAACCTGGGAAGACATATACGAACTCATGCAAAGTGAAGTGAGCAAAACTAGGGGAACAGTGTACATAGTAACTGCAGTAATGTAAGGATGGCGATCATGAAAGATTTAACAACTCTGATCCAAGACAATTCCAAAGAATCCATGATGAAAAATGCTATTCATCTCTAGAAAGAACTGAAGAATT
Organism: Pseudocheirus occidentalis; assembly: GCA_028646575.1. Taxonomy (NCBI): domain Eukaryota; kingdom Metazoa; phylum Chordata; class Mammalia; order Diprotodontia; family Pseudocheiridae; genus Pseudocheirus; species Pseudocheirus occidentalis. Next base: position 195,648,190 of record CM053598.1, read on the forward strand.
AAGAATGTATATATACATATATATGCAACTTCATTTTCCTTGCTTTGTTTTTTTGTCTGTGTTTTATTTTGCAAAATGACTAGTATGAAAATATGTTTTACCTAACTTCACATATATAATCAATATCAAATTGCTTGCCTTATCAAGAAGGGGGATGGGGCAGGAGGGAGAGAGAGATGTAATTATTAAATACTTAATGAAATAAATAAAAACGTATTTTAAAAACTACTTCAGGGAGCAGCTAAGTGGCACAGTGAATAGAGCACTGACCCTGGAGTCAAGAGGACCTGAGTTCAAATCCAGCCTCAGACACTTCACACACTTACTAGCTGTGTAACATTAGGCAAGTCATTTAACCTCAGTTGCCTTGCATTTCCCCCTCAAAAAAAAAAAAAAAGAAAAAAATACATCAAGTTTCCAGGAAGAAGATAAGTATCATAAAACAACAGTCAGGATCACATAAGACCTGAAAACTTCTACCAAAAACCAGAGGAGATCTTGAAATATAACATTCCAAAAAGACAAAAGATATAGGCTTACAACTGAGAAAATCTTGTTTCTGCAAAGCTGAGTATAAGCCAATAGTCCAAAAAAAGTGGTGATGGTGGGGAAATCCTTAATGAAATAGCGTACTTAAAAAATATTTATTTTATTTTGAACTTAAGAAATAAAATAAACACTTCCATTACACAATAGAAGAAAAAAAAGATTGTGTATGGAACTGCAAATCTATTACATACTACTTGCTATTCCTTTTAAATATATAATAAAGTTATTGTGTAACTTTCTTTCTTCTTCTTTTTCCCCCTTTTTCTCTCTCTTCCCACAATCCCCACCCTTTTAAGCATTCTTGATGAGAAGACCACAGCTGAGTAAGAACTCTGAAAGGTGAAGACAAGAGTCAAGAGAAACCTAGAATGGGAAATTTATTTGAATAATTGGAAAGGGCAGTAAGATCATGAAGTGTTAACTTAATAGGAGAAGAAGAATCAAGTATCTTTCACAATATTCAAACAATAATATCCTCAGAAGGTATGGAGGGAGTTAAAAGAGTACCTGGGAGTGAAATGGTTAAGTTCTAAGGGTTTTAAGAAGGGAAAGAAAATGTAAAAAGTTCTTTATGTATACTGATCCTCACAAAAAAGCCTGGAAGTTAGGTGTAGTAGTGAAGAAAGGAAGGAAAAGGAATGGAACTTCTTCTAGAGTATGTGGCTGGACATGTAATATAAATATGGCTGGGGAATTTGTGTCATGGGTAGATATTTGGCCAAACCTGTCTCCTAGAGACTTCCTCTTTTGTAGAGAGTTGGGAGGTCTATGCCTGTACTGACAGCCTGGGGTAGAGGGGGAAACAGGATCCATATCTGTTTCTTCCATACTCCTCTAATTCCAAGAGGGATATTGGGTTAGAATTATATCTGTATTCTATGCATCAAATGGATACTATGTAGGAATTCAGTTCTAAGGAGTTCAGAATAAAGGGTAATTTCCCTTGATCTCTCTCCAAGTGAGGATAAATTGTGTCTAGCTCCCTCTCACTAACCACTGGAATAACAATGAGAATATTTTTTATTGTTCAGTCTTATCCAACTCTTTGTGACCCCATTTTGGGGTTTTCTTGGTAAAGATACTGGAGTGGTTTGCCATTTCCTTCTCCACCTCATTCTACAGATGAGGAAACTGAGGAAAACGGGGTTCAGTGATTTGCCCAGGATTACACAGCTAATAATTGTCTGAGGGCAGATTTGAACTTGGGAAGATGAATCATCCTGACTCCAGGTCCAGGACCAGGCCATTGAAACACCTAGGTGTCCAATAATAACATTAATAACTAGCATTTTTATAGTACTTGTAAGGTTTGCAAAGTAATTTACACATACTGATCCTCACAACAACCCTGTAAAGTAGGTGCTATTATTATCCCTTACATACAAATGAGGAAACCAAGGTAGGGAGAGACTGTGATTTGCCCAATCTTACTGATAAGCAGTAAAGAGGCATTGGGTTATACAGACTAGAATAGAAAATACAATAAGCCAGAATAAATGAGGTTTTTGGTTTGGGATCACTATTTAAAATAACTTCAACTCACCCAAGGAGAAAGGAACCTTACAGGATGGGGGATACGGAGGGGATACTTGATCTTATCAATATCTAGGGTTGCAAATTCTGGAAGTCAGGGATGTGGTGGGGGAGCTCACTGCTCACCTTCATGAAGAGGTTAATAAGCTATTTGTGGTGGTGCTTTGTGTAACTAATTGGTGCATTGGGCACCAGGCGCTAGGCATGGAGTCAGAAAGATCTGAGCTCAAATTTTGGTCCAAGCACTTAGAAATTGTACGACCCTGGGCAAATCAGAGTCTCCGTCTGCCTCAGTTTCCTCATTTATAGTTCTGAGAAGATCCGTCCTCTAAAAGTCTTTACCTCTTTCTACTGTCACTCTTGAAGTCCCCTTACCATATGAAGTCCCTTCACTACCTACTCAGGTATGTAGCATTGAAGGTGCAGAAGCCTTTTAATCAGAAGTCAGAAATCACATATTTCTCTCTCTCTCTCTCTCTCTCTCTTTCTCTCTTTCTCTCTCTCCTCCCCCCCCCCCCCATGCAATCACATGGCTGTCCTTCTGGAAAACAGCCCCAGGCTGAAGTGGTAGTAGGGTTGTATAAGAAGAGGTATAAGCACATGGGGAAAAGGGTGGGAGAGTTGGCCTTAGATAAATATCTCATTCTTATCTGAACCAAATAAAAGAGGTTTGAAAACACCCACCCACAAAGAGATGAGTGTAGAAATATGCCAAATTGAGTTGGGAAACAGGCAGAGATGGGGAGAGTATGGTTAAGAGGGAGACAATAATACCAGTGAGGGATTAACTGAAAGCAAGACAAACTTCTTGATCCTAAAGGAGGGATTAAAAGGAAAAATACACAAGAAAAGATTTGGAAACTAAGAGGGAAGGAAGAGTGGGGGAATTATTGAACAAACTATAGTATATGAATGTAATAGAATATTATTATTCCATAAGAATGATGACAGAGGGAATTTTAGATAATCTTGGGAAATATGAACTGATACAGAGTGAAGTAAGCAGAACCAGGAGAAGAATTTATATAATGACACTATTAGGAAAAACAACTTTAAAATACTTAAAAACTCTGATCAAATCAGTGGCCTATCTCCTGACATTTTATACTCTCAATTGATGGAGAAATATAATAACTTTTTGGACATAGCTATGTTATGACTCGTTTTGCTTCACTATGCTTTGATTGTTGGTTTTTGTTTCCTGTTTTTAATTAAGGAGGGGAGGGAAAGGAGGAGCTGGAAGGAGAGTGGTGGTGGTGAATAGAAGAAGAAGAAGAAGAAGAAGAAGAACAAGAACAAGAACAAGAAGAACAAGAACAAGAACAAGAACAAGAAGAACAAGAACAAGAACAAAAATAAGAAGTAAAAGGAGAGAAAAATAACAAAAAGAACAAGAAAGAAAGAAAGAGAGAAAGAAAAAGGAAAGAAGGAAAGGAGGGCGGAAACAAGGAAGGAAGGAAGGAAAGAAGGAAGGAAGGAAGGAAGTAAAGAAGGAAGGAAGAGTATCATTGAAACATTTTAAGTGCATAGAAGAAAACAGAAAGGAACTCAGAAAGAAGAACAGAGAAGTAGGAGTTTTCAAAGTAACATTGAATTTATTATATACTTTAAAAAAGCAAACATTATGGGGAAATGATTTATGGTACCATATGCAATCTTTTTTTGTATTCTGCTTTGCAGATAGTGATGCCCTTTTTGGGAGTGTTTGTAAAGTTCACAATTTAAAAAAAATTTTTTTTTTCAAAGAAAGCAGTTGTTGAGTTCCAAGTACCAATGGTTGTGGTTCAATGGATTATCTTTATCCACTGCTGCATTTGATGCTTCTAGGAGTAAGAAGTTAGCATTGCCTTTGCAAAAGATACTTCACAGAGCATCCTGAGTTCTAAAGACACAACCATCATAGGGAGAAAGTTCATAATATGCTGCTTATGTTTTCATCAGATATCAGGAAAAAAATGAAACAAAAACTAAAGGCTGGCCTGAAGGAAAGATAGATTCATTTGAATCCATGGTTTAGTCTTTTCACCCTGATAATAATAAGAAAAAGTCCAATTCCCACCTCATTCCCCAAAACTAAAGTAATTAAAATAGATTTTCACTAACTTAGTAATTACATTCCATTCAGAACATTGACAGTGACCAAAGAAAGATTTTTCTGTGTTCTACAGTGTCCCTTGTCCTTACTAGCCAAATTTGAAGACTGTTGAGTTCATTTATTCATTCTTAGCCAGCCCTGGTTAATCAAATGCCAGGACCTTGCCCTGCCTTGCCCCTGCTGCTATTTCTGTTTGGGCTCAGTGTGTCCTTTGCTTGATGATTGCTACAGAATAAGCACATTTTTCTCTTCCTTCTATGAAGTGTAAAGGTCCCATTCTTGGCGGCTGGTGACACCAGGGACCCCATTGGAAATCACAGAAATGCCTATGGAAGCAAAATTGCAAAACTATTTTTCATGTGGAGCAGAATAGGGGCAAAATAAGAGGCCAATGCTAGAAGCCTGATGGATTCTTTTTGTTTTTGAAGCCAAGCCTGGGCCTTGGGGGATAAATTCTAAGTCATGAACTGGCTGGCATTTTAGGAAGGTGGAGCAGGCAAAAGTGAGAGGAACATGCAAGCAGAAAGCAGGGAGATTAGTACATAAGTTGCCAGGCAAATTGATTGACATTGGTCCAAACCTGGACAAGGACTTCTCTTGATTCTTAAGAACCTTTCCTCTCCCTAAGTCCATCTTTGGGCCAAATTGAGAAAGGTTGTTACCATGCAGCCTCCAGCTTGGATGAAAGAGGGAAAGAGAAGGTTCACTAATGAGAAGCTGTTCCTGTGAGGTTGCACTGTCCTTTCACTGATTTATTGCAATTTAGGAGTTAGAGATGAAATTCCAAAATGAAGGGCATTTATCCAAATGAAATCATGAAGATTTGCACCTACCTCAGTTTTTGTTTTTAAACCCTGGTTGACGCAAAGCGGAGGAACATGACCAAACAAGAGCTATAAAATATGATTGTGTAGGGTTTATAAAGAAAGACAGTCAGGAAAGAAAAAATCTAGTGAAAAGAGTCCTGGAAGAAGAAACTTCTAGTTAAGATGTAGGCCTGAAAGGTCCTAGAGAAGCCAAGCTCTCCCACTTGGGTTCCAGAAATGAACCAAAAAGAATACCAGATTAAATAATGAGTAATAAATCCAGGGAGAAACATCAGCCAACTCCAGTCAAGTATCATACAAAAAGCCAGCCATCCAGAAACCATGGGTACAGAACGTAGGTCCTTGCAGGGAAGCTAATGCAAGCTCTTATGACTAGGAAGTCCAAAGAAACACCTTGACCACATGAGTTTGGAGAACCACAGAAATCTGATGGGGACACTGTAGTCAGCTAGTGCTATGAGGGAAGACACACAAAGGGAGATGGAAACCTACATCAAGAACTGAAGAAATTGAGGTCAAGAGCCTACCATTTACCTCCTAGCTTCCTTATAGTCTCTAGGGACTTCTCCAGCCTGAGACAAGACCCAGTCACACATCTCCCAGCTTCTGTGGCCTCTAGGGCCTTTTCCAGGGCTACACTATTCTAGGACAAAAATCTCCTTGATCTCTTATCCTCTCCTTGGTACCTTTTCCAGGGCAGGCCCAAAACTTCAGTTTCCCATGCTTTCTTTGCTTCTGCTCCTGTCATGTTGTGATATGGATTTTCTGGAGAATCATAGGAGATATCCCTCTTTGCCATGCTTTGGACCTTCAGAGGGGACCTTGAACAGTTTAAATAACATTTCTACCTCAACAGAACTTTATGTAGCCACTGACCAGTACTCTGCTCAGAATAACTCTTCAGTGGTGAGCATATCCCTTAATCATCTTTACCCTTCTCACCTACCAGTGGTTCTGAACCCTTGGTTGCCAGTTTACAAACCCAGTTCTCCAATTACACAATCCCTTGTTCTTATCCAAATCAACTCAGCTTCACACTGTTCTACTTCAGACATGACCACTCCTTCTACTGTGCCATCTGGAATGCCTATTCCATAATAAACAAAACCTCTCTTCCTTTTAAGCCTCTTCTTTTCTCATTCCTTCCATTTTACTCTCTCCATCTTCTGTCATTCACTAAGATCTGGCTCCTTCTTGATGACACTGCTTCCCTCACTACTCTTTCACACTACTCTTCCTTCCCTCCACTAGTCAAAGTTGGGAGTTCGGATACTCCTTGTTTCCCCCACCCTCTCAGCTAAGCATCTCAGCTTTTATATAGTTGAAAAAAAATCGAGGCCATCCACTGAGAGCTTTCTCTTCTCTTTACTTCATCTCATATCACTAACATTTCTTTCAATATGCCTCCTTCAATCAAGTCTCAAGTGATGAAGTGGGTTTTCTCTTTCTATAGCTATTCTTTCTATATGCACCCTTGACCCCATCTCCTCCTGATTAAAAAAAAATACTGAACTTAAACACCAAAAAGGTCATTTTCTCACAAAAAGATTAATGCTAAAGAAGGGTTCCATATTAAATTATAAACCTTTATTTCATACCACTTGCTTTAAAATACATATATATATGATGAATTAATTCTACATGTTACTTTCAAAACTGTCTTGTTTATCTGTTTATTTTTGAATTTCCACCTCTTCTGTGCATTGAAAAAGCTATTACCATGACCACATCACTATTGCTAATCCTCTTCCCCTCCCCCCAAATTAAAAATTGAGAAAAACAAAGAGGAAAAAAACCCTTATAACAAGTAAGCATAATCAAGCAAACCAATCCATACACTGACCACATCCAAAAAGATATGTTCTTATACCCTACATGTACCACTTCTCTGTCAGGGTATGGGTAACCTGCCCTGAGGTCCTCTGGAGACATGGCTAGACATTGCATGGATAAGAATTCTTATTTCTTTCAAAGTTGTTTTTCTTTAGAGTGTTGCTGTCCTTTGTAAGATCATTCTATCGGTTCTGCTCACTTTGCTCTGTATCAGTCCATGCTACCCAGGATTCTCTGAAATCACTTTTTTTGTCACTTATTACAATGTAATCATATTCCTTTACATTTATACGCCCCAATTTGTACATCCACTTTCCACTTGTCTAAGACAGGATTGTTAAAATCAAATAGAAACTCACTAAGCTCTAAGAATCCCTGTGGATTGCATTTTGACTTAGAAAGTCACATATTAACATTATCTACATTGCATTATATTTTTATTTATTCTGTTAAATATTTTCTATTGTTCAGTCACCTTCAGTTGTGTCTGAATCTTCATGACCCCATTTAGGGTTTTCTTGGCAAAGATACTGGAGTGGTTTGCCATTTCCGTCTCCAGCTCATTTTATAGATGAGGAAACTGAGGCAAACAGGGTTAAGTGATCTGCCCGAAATCATACAGCTAGTAAATGTCTGAGGCCATATTTGAACTCAGGAAGATGAGTCTTCCTAACTCCAAGTCTGGCATTCTATCCACTGTGCCACTAGCTGCCCTTAAGTGTTTCCAATTACATTTTAATCTGATTCTTGCTGCATCTGCCCACAGCCTGTGCTTAATACCTCTGGTCTAAGAGACACATCTTCTTAGAATGCAGTTTTTTCTTTTCTTTTCCCACTCCCATCCCCATCACTTCTTCAGGATCAGGAGTCTGGTTTACTTATGATAACATGTCTCCCCTGATATTATCCTTCTTCTTAACACTATCCCCACTCCTCATTTATTTTGCAGTTGAGTTGGATATATTTCTACACTAAACTCTGTGTGTGTGTGTGTGTGTGTGTGTGTGTGTGTATACACTCCCAGGGTGAGTTCAATACTTCTATAACCCTTTCAGATGAGAACGAGGTTCATCTAATACCTCTTCTCCCAAATTGGTTTGCATATTCTTACATATTCAAACGATTCGAAATAGCAAACCATTCCTTCTTTCTTTCTAGTCTTTTAAAAATGCTTATTCGTTTTATTCTGAACTTAAGAAATGAAACACACATTTCCATAACCTAGTGAAACAGAAAAAAAGATGAACATGACACTGCAAGGCTACTATGTACAACTTGCTATTCCTTTTAAATATATAATAAAGTTATCATGTGACTTTCTCTTTTTTTCTTCACTCTACCCTGCCCCACCCTAGAAATGGTTACCATTATGCACAAATATGTGTATGTGTGTGTATATATGTGTGTGTATGTACAGATATTCATATACATATACATGTAAAATCATTCTCTATATACTTCTGTTGATCACTTCTTTCAGTGGCATCTTTCATATATTCTTTGTAGTTAATTTTAGTTTTTATAATAGTCAATATTCACTTAAAAACATTGTTACTATATACAATGTCCTCTTGGTTCTACTCATTTTAACCTTCATTATGTTGTGCAAACCTTTCCATGGTTTTCTAAGATCATCATTTCTTATAGCACATTAGTATTCCATTGCAATCATATACCGCAGCTTGTTCAGTCATTCCACAATTGATGGGCATCTCCACAATTGCCAGTTCTTTACCACCACAAAGAGAGTTGCTATAAATATTTTAGAATGTATAGGTATAAGCTATAGGTAAAATGATAACAATATTATAAATATCCAGGAAAAAGGAGTTCAATTTTTTATTGAATTTATAAAGACCTGACAGCTTCTATTAAAAACCAGAGATCTTAGGATATAATATAAGGAAAAAGATATGGACTTACACATGTGAAAAATTCAGCCCTCACTCAGTGATTAGTTCTTATGGGTTTAATTATCACCCATATGAAGTGATTCCCAGATCTTTCTATTAATACCTAGTCTGTCTTCTGAGCTAGTCACATATCATCAACTGCTTTTTGGACAAGCAATTGTCAAAACAGATGTCCTTTGGGTATCTCACTTAACACGTTCAAAACAAAACTCATTATCTTGCCCCTAAATCCTTCTCTCTTTACTACTTCCCCATTACTGTTAAGTGTACTATTATCATTCAAGTTACCTAGAATTGCAACGTTGGTATTATTTGCAGCTTCCCATTCTCACTCACCCCATGATCTGATCTTTTGTCATGCTCACAGCACCTCTCATACACATCAATTTCTCTCTTCTCATACAGCTACTTTCCTAGTTCAGGCCCATAATTCACCTGTGTTATTCAAAAACTTTCTAATTTATGTCTCTATCCCAAGTCTCTCCCCATTCCCATTCATCCTCTGTTCATGTCATTCCTCTATTTGTCCAAGAACCTAGAGATAACAAATGACAGAGGTGGGATTTGAATGTGCATCCTCTGTGTCCAGAGCTGATACTTTTTAATATACTCCTTGGGGAAATAAGAAATAGGAGTTTCCAAACCTCTGGCTTCATTTCCTTTAAAAACCCAAGTACAGGAGAATATACTTTTGGGAACTATTCTGAAGGAGTTAGAGTTCAAAGGGACTCTAAGGATCATTTAATCAAATGTAGTCATTTTACACATAAGGAAACTGAGGTAGTTTGCATTTATTTTGTTGGTTTGTGAGATTTTTTTTTTTACCATATCTTTGGTTTTTAATTCAATAAAGGTGACTAGTGGAAGAAAAACTGTCTTTGAGAGGCTTTACAGAATGAGTTGTGTACTTGGAAGAATAATGACAGTGAGTGTAATGGGAATCTGAAGCTCTTTCCTGCCCCTAACCCCTTTGCTTAAGTGGCTCCGAGAATGTTCCCTGATTTGGTGGTCACATGGAGCCCGTGGCCAGCGGCTTGTTTTTTGAGAATGGCCACACCTTGTTACTTTGTAATTGGACAGTGGGTCAAGAGGGCTGACCCAGGAGAAGCCTATATATATGCCCTGATGTGAGGCTTTGCTTTGGGGCTCACTTTGAGAAGAGTTGTGTGATTTGGCCAGATGAGACTCTGGGAAGCCGTTGAGCCCCCCAGCTTTGAAAAACCCAGATGTTGGTGCTTCCCTCTCTTGTAACTTGAATAGGTAATGGATGTGATGGTCAGATGGTTGGAAGCCCATCTGCTGATCTGTTTCTTGGTCTGCTTGTAACTTGTGTTTGTAACTTGTGCTTGTAAGTTAGGTTTGTATTCTCTGGAGTTCAGCGTGCTGACTTTTCCCCCTGAACTAGATAAATGATATGTTTGTTTGATTAAATAAAGATTGTTAACCCATTTTGAGTGGCTCTCCTTTAGAAAAGTAGATCTAAGAACCTGTACTAGCAGCTGCCCTGGGTATGCTAGGGTGCTTGCTGATACAGTGAATCAGCCCAGTGATCCCAGGACTTGTAGAACGGTATATAACTCAGTATCACATGCTTAGAAATTTGAGTTCCAGTGAGTCTGTTGATTTTTAAAAGTAGTTGGTAGGAAAAAAATCAGAATGCTTTACAGGAATTGGACCAGGAATAAGAAACAGTAATGTATGATGTAGAGGGTTTTGGGAATTTGGCTCAGGAAGATAGGAGTTCAAATCTTGTCTTGGATATTTAGCTGTATGGCTGGGAGCAAGTCATCTGTCTGAACTTCAGTTTCCTCATTTGTAAAATCAGTAAACTAATAAGCATTTATTAAGGGCCCACTCTGTGCTAGTCTCTGTGCTAAGCACTGTAGTTACAAAAAGAGGCAAACGATTGCAGTTCTGGGAGCAAAGATGGTGGAGTAAACAGTAAATCACCACAACTTTCCCATACTTACTTCCAGACAACCATAAAAGAGTTCACCCAAACAAATCCTGGAATAGCAGAACCAGTAAAAAGATGGGGGAAACACTCTTTGAAGCCAAGAAACTTGAAAGATCAGCAAGAAAGGTCTGCATCACTAGGGTAAAAGGGATACACAGTCCAGGATAGGAAGCATCCCAGCAAGCCAGCAGCAAGCCCCGCCCCAGCAAAGCAATGGTAGATCTTAAGTCCCAGAGCAGTGGAGAAAGCAAATGCCAATACCAGTATCCCATAAGTGCCTCAGCATAGCCTGGGGGAATAGGCAGACTCCAGCTCCAAGAACTGCCATGTATTGCAGCATAGCCCTGGGCCTTTGTAACCTCCAGCAGCTAGACCTCCATGCTTTAGTGTAGCTCCAGGCAAACAGATAAACACCAATCCTATGGGTACCTAAACAAATAAGCAGTCTTCAGCTCAGAATTTCTGCAGCATGCTTTAGTATAGCCCTGGACAAACAGGCAGCTACTAGTGGTCAGACCACCACAATGCCTCAGTGTAGCCCCTGGGAAACACGGAAACAAATACCACCAATGAGATGAACAATGAGATTGGGGTGGATAAGAAGGGAATACTGAGAGAGGCAGCAGTCAAAAGGAAAACTCTTAAGAAGGGGAAGGGAGAAGGGAAAAATAAAAGCATAAATAGGGAGGGAATAGGATGGAGGGAAAGACACAGATAGCAATCATAACTGTTAATATGGATGGGATGAACTCGCCCACAAAACAGAGGCAGATAGCAGAATGGATTAAAAACCATAATCCTACAATATGCTGTTTATAGGAAACACATCTGAAACAGGGGGATACATACAGGGTAAAGGTAAAAGGCTGGAGTAAAATGTATTGTGCCTCAGCTAAAGTAAAAAAGCAGAGGTAGCAATCCTTATCTTAGACAAACCAAAACCAAAAATAGATCTAATTAAAAAGGACAAGGGAGGAAACTATATCCTGCTAAAAGGTACCATCGAAAATGAGGCAATATCATTACTAAACATTTATGCACCAAGTAGTACAGCATCTACATTCCTAAAGGAGAAATTAAGGATGCTAGAGGAAGAAATAGATAGTAAAACTATTGTAGTGGGGGACTTCAATCTCCCCCTCTCTGAGTTTGATAAATCTAACCTCAAAATAAACAAGAAAGAAGTTAAGGAGGTAAATAGAGTTTTAGAGAAGATAGATGTGGTTGACTCCTGGAGAAAAGTGAATGGGGATAAAAAGGAATATACCTTCATCTCAACAGTGCACGGCATGTACACAAAAATTGACTGTGTACTAGGGCATAAAAACCTCACAATTCAGTGCAGAAAGGCGAAAATATTAAATGCATCCTTCTCAGATCATGATGCAAGAAAAATTATATGTAATAAAGGGCCATGGAAGGATTGATGAAAAATTAATTGGAAACTAAATAACTTAATCCTAAAGAATGAGTGGGTCAAACAAGAAATTATAGAAACAATCAGCAACTTGATTCAAGAGAATGACAATAATGAGACAACATACCAAAACTTGTGGGATGCAGCAAAAACAGTTCTTAAGGGAAGTTCTATATCCCTGAATGTATACATGAATTAATTAGAGAAAATGGAGATCAATGAATTGGGCATGCAATTGGAAAAAGCTAGAAAAAGAACAAATTGAAACTCCCCAATTAAATACTAAACTAGAAATAATGAGAACCAAAGGAGAGATTAATAAAATAGAATTCAAGAAAACTATTGAATTAATAAATAAAACTAAGAGCTGATAATATGAAAAAGTCAATAAAATTGATAGACCTTTAGCCAATATGATAAAAAACAAAGAAGAAAACCAAATTATGAATACCAAAAATGAAAAGGGTGAATCTACCTCCAATGAAGATGGAATTAAAACAATAATTAGGAATTATTTTGCCCAATTGTATGCACATAAATTTGACAATCTTAGTGAAATGGATATGAATATTTACAAAAAAACAAGTGGTCCACACTAACTAAAGAGGGAGTAAACTACTTAAATAGCCACATCTCAGAAAAAGAAATTGAACAAGCCATCAATGAACTCCCTTGGAAAAAATCTCCAGGGCCAGATGGCTTCACTAGTAAATTCTACCAAGCATTTAAAGAATAATTGACTCCAATACTTTACAAACTATTTAGGAAAATTGGAGAAGGAGTTCTACCAAATTCTTTTTATGTGTGACAGATATGGTATTGATACCTAAATTGGGAAGAGACAAAACAGAGAAAGAAAATTACAGACCAATTTTCCTTATGAATATATATATGTAAGATTCTAAATAAAATATTAGCAAAAAGACTACAGCAAATCATCACAAGAATAATAAACTTTGATCAGGTAGGATTTATTCCAGGAATGCAAAGGTGGTTCACTGTCAGGAAAACTCTCAGTATAATTGATCACATCAACAACAAAACTAGCAGAAACCACATGATTATCTCAATAGATGCAGAAAAGGCTTTTTGATAAAATACAACACCCATTCCTATTAAAAACAGTAGAGAGTATAGGAATAAGTGGAGTCTTCCTTAAAATAATAAGGAGCATCTATCTAAAACCATCAGCAAATATTATATGTAATGGG
>CM053598.1:195662024-195718793 GCA_028646575.1 Pseudocheirus occidentalis
AGCAGTTCCTGCCCTTCCCCCACTGCTTCCTTGCCCTGGGGGTAGATTGGCCAAACTGCTTTTTCTCTCCCAAATTTAGCTTGAAAGCTTCACTCATTTTCACTGACTTCTAATTCTGGCTTAGTAGATGTGAAGATTGCTTGAGGTGCTTTAGATATTCTCTGAAACAGACTCATTCTGTGGCTTGGGAGGCTCGGCTCCTTCCTACCACCCTGGGCCAGGCTGCAGTTTCGGTTTCAGGCTGGGCTGGCCTTGGCTCCCAGCCTGCCGCGATGAAATTTGTCCAGAGCCATATTTTATGGGTGTTTAGGGTGGCTTTGTGAGCTACAGAACCTTGCTGCTTCTATGCTGCCATCTTGGCTCCAATCCTGGAAGTTCTAAAAACATTTTCCGCGTCTATTGAGATAATCATATAGTTTCTACTAGTATTGTTGATATGATCAATTATGCTGATAGTTTTCCTAATATTGAACCATCCTTGTATTCCTGGCATAAGTCCTACCTGTTTGAAGTATTGTTTTTGTGATAAGTTGCTGTAGTCTTTTTGCTAATATTTTATTTAGAATCTTTGCATCTGTATTCATTAGGGAAATTAGTCTATAATTTTCTTTCTCTGTTGTGACTCTTCTTGATTTAGGTATCAGTACCATATTTGTTTCATAAAAAGAATTTTATACAACTCCTTCTTCACCAATTTTCTCAAATAGTCTATAAAGTATTGGAATTCATCATTCCTTAAATGTTTGATAGAATTCACTTGTAAATTCATCTCACTGTGGAGATTTTTCCTAGGAAGTTCATTGATGTCCTGTTCAATTTCTTTTTCTGAGATGAAATTATTTAAATATTTTACTTCCTTTTTTCTTAATCTGGGCAATTTATGTTTTTGTAATTATGCATCCATTTTACTAACATTGTCCAATTTATGGGCATGCAACCGGGAAAAGTAATTCTTAATTATTGTTTTAATTTCCTCTTCAATGTAGGTAAATTCACACTTTATTTTTGATGTTGGTTATTTGTTTTTTTTTTAAATCAAATTGACTAACAGTTTATCAATTTTATTGTTTGCTTGTTTTATAAAACTAGCTATTAGTTTTATTCATTAGCTCGATAGTTTTCTTAGTATCAATTGTATTAAACTCTCCTTTGGTTTTCAGCATAAGCATAATATATTCTATACCAGCCCTTTATCTTTATCCTGTGTATATCCCCCATTTCAAATGTGTTTATTGTAAACAACATCTCATACTATTATGGTTTTTAATTCATTCTGCTATCCACTTCTGTTTTATGGGAGTGTTCAACCCAATTCATGTTCACAGTTATGATTACTATCTATGTCTTTCTCTCCATCCTATTTCTACCTGTTTATGCTTTTATTTCTCCCTTCTCCCTTCCCCTCCTCAAAAGAGTTTTGGTTTTGACTATGACCTCCCTCAATATCCCCCCCATCAGCCCCCCTCTCTTTTCTTACCCTTTTCCTTTTCTACTTCTTCCCTCCCTTCTAACCTCCTCCCCTTTTCTTTCCCCTTTCCCCTCCTATTGCCTGTAAGGCACGTTAGATTTCTATACTTAACAAAGTATGTTATTCCCTCTTTAACCAAATCTGATGAGAGTAAATCTCAAACAATGCTCTTCTGCCTCTATTCTTCCCCTCTACTATACTAAGCTTTTGTGTCTCTTCACATTAGATTCCTATACTTACCTGAATATGTTATTCTCTCCTTGAACCAAAACTGATGAGAGTAAAGTTCATACAATACTCATCTCCCTCCCCAGGTACTCTTTCAATCAGAAAAAAGAAAATTTTTTTCTTTTAATTTGAAAATAATTTTAGCCTAGCATTTCCTGATGTCTTTTTGGAAGAATTATTCTTATTTTTATATTCTATTTTTCAGACATTCATTTTTTCAATATAAATTCGTATTTATTCACTGAATTTTTTCCATTTCTAATGTTTTGAATACTGTATTTTTCTTTTTTTACAGTCCTGTCCTGTTTTATGTTTTGTTGTCTCTGTCTGTCATGATCAATCTTCTGTATACATAGAATGATGATCAGTGTAATGGGCTCATTATTATGCTGTTCATTATTACTTTAAGTATATGTTTTGTATTAGAGTATGTTTAAGCACAAATGATATCAATTTATTGGATGTTGTCTGCTTGGTGCGTAATTATCATTGATACATGAATACAGTTATTGCAACTGTTTCACTGCCACCAATATTCATTGATGCCTTATTTTTTATATACTATGGATTTATTGGATGACTTATTGCTTCATTGTATTAGCACTATGTGTTGCTACATGTTTAATGCTTAAATTAGCATTGTTGGTTTGTTGACTACTATAGTCATGGAACAATTTCTTGAGAAAATGGAGGCTTACATATGTGGTTGAAGTGTGTTAACATGTTGTGGGTGTAGAGACACACAGAAGTCTCCTACATTCATAGACTCAAAGAGTATTAATAAGGACATTGTAAGAAGATTGAAAATTGTTATAAAAGATTTGGGAGACTGCAAGGTAATTCGTAACATGTTTGGCCGCAAGAGACTAATGAGAAATTACCAGAACCATCTGACTACCAGAACCATCTTGTTCAGAAATTTCTGATAAACTAACAGGAAGAGACGGTACTTAGAACTAATTTCCAGGCCACCTTTCCTAAACTCACAAGAACTATGTGCTGAGGAAGGTAGAAAATTTAACGAACAAGAGGAGTTTGCCAACAAAGAAAGAGAGGCATACTCATCCTAGAAAAAGAAGCCTGGCTGTGAGTAACACAGAGACTAGATCCTCTACAGCAGAAAAAAAAAAAGAAATCTCACCCACGGCTAAGGCTGAAACTATATCTCTGATTGCAGAGGGATCTCACAAGTCTAATTTCGGAAATTTCTCTGGAAAGGAAGCATATCCCTTTGGGGAACAAAGAAGAGGGCTTCAGACCAACCACATAACAGAATCACTGCAGAATTGACACGTCTAAATTAGAAGTGTTGATTAGTAGGAAGCCTTAAAGGATCAATTTTTGGACTTTTATAAGACCTGAAGACTGCCCAGTTTGGAATCACATGGAAAACTTGTTTGCAAAGACTAAGGAGAGCATTTTGTGGTGGTGGGACACCATGGCAAGCACATACAGTGTTCTTCCTGCCTATTGTGCTGTACAAAGGAGGAAAGTCCTCTGATTTCATAATTTCAGTGAATGCTCGACTACAGAGACTAAAAGAGAGAAGAATAAAGCCTCAGAAAGCAGAAGTCCATGGGGTTGGAACAGACTACATAGATGTATGATGCACAACCAAGAGATAAAATACCTAAGTTACCCTGAGCTTTAAGATTTGCTAGATTTTGATCAGTTGCTGGCACATGGCAGGTACATGATCATGGATCTGGTACAGGGTAGGTATTAAATGAATGTTAGTTATTATTATTACTAGAACCCATGTACAGGATGGAGGATGATTGTAGAACTGCGTCAACCTCAGTTAGTTCAGAAACATCTTGTTTGTGGACGTTGAAAGCAAGGCGAGAGAATTACAATGCAGCTGCATTGTAAGGCATGAGCCAAAAGAAAACCTGTTGATAGATGGAATTGTGGACAAAATTGCTCTATATTCCATAATTATAACTTTGAATGGCGTGAATACATGCAGCCACACACAAGGATTCAGTATCTGTACCAGTAGTTCTCAACCTTCCTAATGCTGTGACCTTTCAATACTCATATGTGGGCATATCTGCATGTAGGCAGACCCACCTGGAGACAGACAGAGGAGCAATCTCTCCATTCCTAAGACCATCGGAAATATGTGTTTTCCGATGGTCTTAGGTGACCCCTGTGAAAGGGTCGTTCAGCCCCCAGAGGGGTCACGACCCACAGATTGAAAACCACTGACCTATACTAATAGGGACCTGGTTGTACTTAGAAAGAAAAATGATTGCCATGGTGGTGCATATTTGTACACATACTAGCTACCAGGAAAGCTCTTGAGCATGGAAGTTCTGAGTTGCAATGGAATAAGTTGATTGGTATCTGTGCTAAGTTTAGCACCAATGTTGTGAGTCCCCAGGATCTAGGGGCCACCCAATTACTTAAGGAGGAAAAAACTGGATAAGGTTATAAATGGAGCCAACCATAGCTCCAGAGCCAATCAGTAGGAAACATGAGTTTCTTTACTTCTAGTCTGTGTAAGATAGGGAGACAAAGCCTTTTTTTTAATAATTTTTTTAAAAAATAAAGTACCAAAAGAACATAGGCCATGACAGAGATACAATAACTATACCCCTAGGATACAGTCAGAAAACCAGAATGACTTTTTGTTCCTATTGTGACTGGGGTGTACACATGAGTAATGTCTATATCTGAAAGAGAAATGAAAAGTTGGTGTGTTAAAAACTGAATTTTGAGAACTGAGCATCAGGAAATGAAAAGAACAACCAGGGAAAGAAATCCCATTGGATCTCCAAAACAGAATAACATTATTATCTGTTTCTTATGGGTTCATTCCATCTTAACTCATATAACTGCACAGAGGTGATAGTGAAGACTGAGAATTTGGTAAATGCTGCCATTATGGACAAGGAACCCTAAAGTGACCATCATATTCCAAACATTCTTTGAAAGACATATGAGAAAAATACTTGAACAACCTACAAACGGTCTAGGACTAGATGACCCGAATGACAAAGATTACTTATATTTGGTATATTCTACAGTAAGACTGAAGTTTCCTAAGGGTAAGTTGCTGATGTCAACAAGGAGATAGACATAGCACCTCTGGTATGACCAGATCCACCAACTATCACTGAAGGGTAATTTCAAATCTATTCAGAATACTAGTAGGATGCTGCAAGCAATAAGCTGAGACCTATTACCTGCACATTATCACTAGTCTATACAAAGGGGTAGCAAGTATTGGTAGTGAACATCATGAGAACTTTTCAAAACTTTTCAAAAGCTTTTTTCAAGCTTTTCAAACTCAAAAGGGAATCCTGAGAAATGTGACTTTGGTGTCTCTCCAGTATTGGAAAACTGGAAGGATTAGTTGAGGCAAAAATTTAGCAAGCAGACAAATGTGTTCTCACTGCATGTTTGGAATGGGTGGTATGCCTGAAGAGTTACTCACAAAATGTACCTCACTGACTCCCATTGTTCAGGGAATTATGTCAGAAAATTCCTTTTATCTACAATGGAAGATCTTAGAAACCATTTTAAGGAACTATTCGGTAACATCATCACAAAGTTCAGGAGCCAGTATGCATTATCTATAATGCTGCTACAGAAGAAGAATGGGAAGGTATGAATGTGGGAAGACTATTGGACTTTGAACAAGAAAGCTAAAGTAGGAATTGTTGTTGCTGTTGTTCAGTCATTTTTCAGTCACATCTGACTCTTCATGACCCCATTTGGGGTTTTGCTGGCAAAGATACTGGAGTGATTTGTTGTCTTCTTTTCCAATATATTTTACAGATGAGGAAACTGAGGCAAATAGGGTTAAGTGAATTGTCGAGGTTCATACAACTAGTAAGTGTCTGAGAGCAGATTTGAACTCAGGAAGAAGAGTCTTCCTGACTCTGTGCTGGACCCTCTATCTACTGCATCAACTACCTGCTCAAAGAAGGAGTAGATAAGTGCCAAAGTTTTTGAATTGTCTGTTAGGCAATCTGTGGTTCTCAGGGTGGAATTTATTCAGATTCTTAGGACTGAAGAAACTTTAGAAAAGGTCACCCTTCATCTGTCCAGCTGGATTTTTTGCCAGTTTGAACATATGTTCCCAAGATCTCAAGAGTAGCTGCTGTGTTCCAACAACTGATGGAGAAAGTAGTTGTGAAGACAAGAACTACTTGGAAGTGTTGGTGTTACCTTGATGACCTCATTGACTTTGGAAAAACAATAACATGAGGAAAGATTGATGAAAGTGTTGAATTGGCTAGAGAAAGCTGTTCTGAAGCTGTCAGTTGACAAGCACCAGTTTTGCACGGCCTCTGTCAAATATGTCAGTCACATAGCATTTCAGTAAGGTGTGAGTACTGACCCAGAGAAGAACAAAACATTCCTGAATTGCCCATATCTACAGAACATTCTAGGTCTAAAGACTTTTCTAGGATTTGGCAGTTATCACCCTTTTCCTAAGAAGTATGCTGCAATTGCTAAACCACTGAGTGACCTCACTTGTGTGTACGTGATTAGAGAGAATCAGAAGCGGAGGGCAAGAAAGTCCAAATTGCTTTGAAATTTACAAAGCTACTTGGAGATCGATCGGCAGACAAATATGAACAAGCTTTAGTCATCTGTCTTACGCATGCACCAATGTTTGCTTTTGCAGATCCAAGCAAGCTAGCCTATACTTAGGTATATGACCTAAGAGGTCATGTCAGAAACAGGTTTAATTTTCCAAGATAGGACCTACTAGGAAAAAAAAAAAAGACTTTCTTCCCCATTTCCAAACTGGAGCTCCTGGCTTTCAAATGGGTAATTACCAAAAAATTCAGAGACTAGCTGTATGAAGCCAAATTCCAAGTGTAGACTGATAACAACACACTGACATGTATTTTAACCTATGTCAAGTATGATGCAGCTTCCCATAGATGAGTAGTAGCACTAACTAGCTGTGAATTCAGTATATACTTCTGTCCTGGGAAAACTAATATGAATGCTTATTTCCTATTCTGAGGACCATGTGATAACAAATCTGTTCAAATAAATTAAATAGATGCACCCCATAAATTCCCTGAATTTCAGCATTGGAAGGTGCCCATAAAGAGAGAGCAGAACCAAGCTGGAAGTTACAAAGAAGCAAATGAAAGCTTGATATCATGAAAAACTTTCTAACAATTAGGACAGTCCAGAACTGTAATGGTCTCCCTCAAGAAGCAGTGATTTCTCCTATAACAGATATATTTTCCAGCAGGGACCAAATTACTGCTGTTTAATATCTTACATAATAGGTAAGTATGAGTTTTGGGTATGAGTTGAAAGTATGCCTACCCATAAGCTGGTTCTTGGAACCTACTCACTCTAACTTGCCATTTATTTCTGAAAGTATCTGAGTCTTGAAATGAATATATATGCCAGGCTCTTAGCATTTAGTACCACTCTCCATTTTTACTCTTATAGATGCAGCCTCCAGATCAGCCCTTACTTATCAAATCTCTCATCTTGCTTTCAACGTCCACAAACAAGATGTTTCTGAACTAACTGAGGTTGACGCTCTTACCAGTTCTACAATCATCCTGCAGAGGTCCCTTCCAACTCTCAAGTTCTTTGATTCTCTGATAGATTGATAGATTGTTTCTCTGATTATCTGTGATTCTTTGATTCTCTTTCATAGAAAGGTAGAATGGAAAGAATGCTGGATTTCTCATCAGGAAGACCTGAGTTTGATTCCATCTCTGAAGGTTGCTAAAGTCAAAGATATTGGATCTCAATAGAAAACACCTTGAGATCACACATGTTTGGCCTGTGTAGGACTTTAAACAAATACACAGGAAAAAAAGAGTAAATGAGATTTTGTTGGGGGAGAGGGAGGGAGAAGATGTCTCTGTATCTGTCCCTTTGGTTGATCCTTGCCAAACTAGAGTTAAGGCTACTTAGTTTAGGCATTCCTACTGTGTTCCAATATAGGATAAGTCCTGATCTTCTGATGTGCTCTCATGGTTCATTTCTCAGCATGCTGCCTGGCTCCATGCTTAGCTTTCCAGTCCTTTCTTCCTGCCTTTTTTTTTTGGTGGGTGTGGCCCCTGAGTCCTCTTTTCACACTACTCTTTGTTTTTAAAAAGAAGAGAGCAAGACAGCACTGGGAGTTAAAGTCAGTCTCTCTTCCAAATCCCTTTGCCTCAAGAGCTTAAAGTGAGTAGATGCCAGACCTGACTGGACATAGGAGAGATTGCTTTGGGGCAAACTTTGGAGTGTATCCCTTGATTTTCCTTGTGTTTTTTTTCTTTTTGCCTTTTGGAGGGGGGGAAGGCAGGGAAATTGGAGTTAAGTGACTTGCCCAAGGTCACATGATTAGTAAGTGTTAAGTGTCTGAGGTCAAATTTGAACTTGGGTCCTCCTGACTCCAGGAAAATAATGAAATAAAGAAAGTGAAAAATAGCATGTTTCAGTCTAAATCTTCGTCATATCATGCTTCAATCAATATCAATCAATCAATATCAGATCTTTCTCTGGAGGCAGATAATATGCTTCATCATTAGTCCTTTGGGATTGTCTTGGAATGTTACATTGCTAAGAATAGCTAAGACATTCACAGTTCTTCATCAAACAATATTGCTATTACTGTGTACACTGTTCTCCTGGTTCCCTGTTCACTTCACTAGGAATCAGTTCATCTAAGTCTATCCAGGTTTTTCTGAAATCATCCTGCTTGTCATTTCTTATAGCACAATAATATTTGGTTAAAATCATATACCACAGCTTGTTTAGCCATTTCCCAGTT
Source organism: Pseudocheirus occidentalis (assembly GCA_028646575.1). Classification (NCBI taxonomy): domain Eukaryota; kingdom Metazoa; phylum Chordata; class Mammalia; order Diprotodontia; family Pseudocheiridae; genus Pseudocheirus; species Pseudocheirus occidentalis. Next base: position 195,670,475 of record CM053598.1, read on the forward strand.
GATGGGCATCTCTTTGATTTCCAATTGTTAACTACCACAAAAAGAGCTGCTATAAATATTTTTGTACAAAATAAGTCTTTTCCCCTTTTTTTGGATGTCTTTGGGATATAGACCTAGCAATAGTATTGCTGGATCAAAGGGTGTGCACAGTTTTATCCGCATTGGACATAGTTCCAAATTACTCTCCAGAATGATTAGATCAGTTCACAACTCCACCAACATGCATTAGTGTCTCACTTTTCCCACATCCCCTCTAACATCCAACATTTTCCTTTTTTGCCATATTAGCCATTCTGATAGGTGTAAGGTGGCATTAATTTGCATTTCTCTGATCAATAGTGATTTAGAGCATTTTTTTCATATGACTATAGACAGCTTTGGTTTCTTTGTCTGAAAACTATTCATATCCTTTGACAATTTATCAATTGGAGAATAACTTATGTTTTTATAAATTTGACTCACTTTTCAATATATTTGAGAAATGAGGCTTTTATCAGAGATAATTGCTGCATTTTCTCCAATTTTCTGCTTTTCTTATAATTTTGATTGAATTGATTTTGTTTGTGCAAAAACTTTTTAATTTTATATAATCAAAATGATATATTTTATATTTTTAATGCTCTCTATATCTTCTTTAGTCCTAAATTCTTCCCTTATCCAAAAATCTGACAGATAAACTCTTATTTTGCTTATGGTATCACCCTTAATATGTAAATCATATACCCATTTTTACTTTATTTTCATATATGGTGTGAGATGTTGGTAAATACCTAGTTTCTGTTTTACTGTTTTCTAGTTTTCCCAATAGTTTTTGTCAAATAATGAGCTTTTGTCCAAAAGCTTGGATCTTTGGGTTTGTCATGAACTAGATTACTATGGTCATTACTATAATGTAATTTGTACCTAATCCATTCCAGTGATTCGCCACAATATTTCTTAGTCAGTACCAGATCTTTGCAGATAATTACTGCTTTATAATACAATTTGAGGTCTTGTACAGCTATACCACCTTCTTTAGCATTTTTTCCCATTAATTTCCTTGATATCCTTGAGTTTTGTTCTTTCAGATAATTTTTGTTAGTATTTTTCCTAGCTCTATAAAATGATTTTTTTGGTAGTTTGATTGGGTGTGGGACTAAATAAATAGATTGATTTAGGTAGAATAGTAATTTTTATTATATTGCCTTAACCTATCAATGAGGTTTTGCTCCGACTTTGTGTGAAAAGTGTTTTCTAATTGTGTTCATATAGTTCCTGGATTTGTCTTGGCAAGTAGACTCCCATCTATTTCATATTGTCTATACTTATTTTAAATGGAATTTCTCTATTTCTTGCTGATGGACTTTGTTGGGAATATATAGAAATACTGGTGATTTGTGTGGATTTATTTTGTGTCCTGCAACTTTGCTAAAGTTGTTAATAATTTAAAGTAATTTTAGTTGATTCTCTAGGGGTTTCTAAGTATGACATGCTATTACCTGCAAAGAGTAACAACTTTGTTTCCTCACTGCCCATTCGAATTCCTTTTTCTTCTCTTAATTGCTATAGCTAACATTTCCAATACAACATTAAATAATAGAGATGATAATGGGCATTCTTTCTTCACTTCTGATTGTATTCGGAAGGCTCCTAGCTTATCCCCATTATAAATGTTTGCTAATAAATATTACTTATCATTTTAAGGTAAGCTCTACTTATTCTTAGATTCTTTAGTGTTTTTAATAGGAATGGATGCTGTACTTTGTGCAAGGCTTTTTCTTCATCTATTGAAATAATCATATGATTTCTGTTGGTTTTATTATTGATATGGTCAATTATGCTGCCAGTTTTCCTTATAATGATCTCCTGTATCCCTGGCATAACTCCCACCTGGTCATAGTGTATGATCCTTGTGATAAATTGCTGTAATCTTTTGCTAGTATTTTATTTAAAAATTTTGCATCAACATTCATATTCGACTATAATTTTCTTTCTCTGTTTTGGGTATCAGCACCATATTTGTGCTATAAAAGGAATTTGGTAGGACTCTAGCTATTTTTCCAAATAGTTTATATAGCATTGGGATTAATTATTCTTTAAATGTTTGGTAGAATTTGCTTGTGAATTCATCTGGTTTGGGGGATTTTTTTCTCAGGAAGTTCAATTTCTTTTCTAAGATTGGGTTACTTAAGTATTTTATTTCTTCTGTTAATCTAGGTCATTTATATTTTTGTAGATATTCAGCCATTTCATTTAGATTGTCAAATTTATTGACATATACTTGGGCAAAATAGTTCCTAACAATTGTCTTAATTTCCTCTTAATTGATGGTGAATTTATACCTTTCATTTTTGATACTAGCAATTTGGTTTTCTTCTTTCATTTTTAAAATCAAATTAACCAATGGTTTGTCTATTTTATTAGTTTTTTCAGAAAACTAGCTCCTAGTTTTATTTATTAGTTCAATTGTTTTCTTACTTTCAATTTTATTAACCTCTCATTTGATTTTCAGTATTTCCAGCTTGGTGTTTAATTTGGGACTTTTAACTTGTTCTTTTTCTAGTATTTTAATTGCATGTCCAATTCACTGATCTGCTTTTTCTCTAGTTTATTGATGTAAGTAATTAGATACATAAAATGTCCCATAAGTGCCAATTTGGCTTTGTCCCATAAATTTTGGTGTATTATTTCATTGTTGTAATTTTCTTAAATGAAATTATTGATTGTTTCTATAATTTGTTCTTTCACCTACTTGCTTTTTATGACTAGATTATTTAATTTCCAATTTATTGAAAATTGTCCAGTTGAAAAATGTCCATTTATTGAATGTAATTTTTGTTGTATTTTGATCTGAAAAGGATACATTTACTATTTCTGCTTTTCTGTATTTGGTTGAGAGGTTTTAATGTCCTAATACATGGTCAGTTTTTGTGTACATGCAATGTAGTGCTGAGAAAAAGGTATGTTCCTTTCTATTCTTATTCAGTTTTCTCCAGATATCTATCACATCTAACTTTTCCAGAATTTTATTCACCTCCTTAACTTCTTTCTTTTTTATTTTTTGACTAGACTTATCTAGTTCTGAGAGGGAAAAGTTGAGCTCCCCCCCCCCAGAATAGTATTATTGTCTATTTCCTCCTGTAACTCATTCAACTCCTTCAAAAATTTAGATACTATATCATTTGGTGCATATATGTTTAGAATTTTTATGACTTCATTGCCTATATCAATATCAGTTGTCTATACATATATATATATATATATATACATATATATATATATATACACATATCAGCAAGGTATAGTTTCTTTATCTCTTTAATTAGATCCATCTTTGCTTTTGCTTTGTCTGAGATCATGATTGCTACCCTTGTTTTCTTTGCTTCAGTTGAAGCATAATAGATTTTGCTCCAGCCCTTAACCTTTACCCTGTGTGTATCTCTCTGCTTCAAATGTGTTTCTTGTAAACATGTTATAGAATTCTGTTTTTTAATCCATTCTGCTCTGTGCTTCCACTTTATGGGTGAGTTCATCTCATTCATGCTTATAGTTATGATAACTGTGTATTACCTTCCATGCTATTTTTCACTTGTTTATCCCCATCTCTCTCTTACCCCTCACTCTTTCCCTCCTCGCAAATGTTATACTTCTGATCACTACTTTCCCCAATATACCTTCCCTTTTATGAATCCTCCCTCCATCTTTTATTATCCCCATCCCTTTTCACTTCCATATAGGGTGAGATAGATTTCTATATTCAACTGATTGTGAATATTGTTCCCTCTTTGAGACAGTTTTGATGAGAGGAAAGTTTAAGCTTGGCCCACCACCCCTCCCATCTTTCCCTCCATTATAATAGCTCTTTCATGTGGGTTAATGTACTCCATTCAATCTGCTCCCTCCTTCTTCTTCCAGGACAGGTTTCTTTCTCACCCCTTTATTTTGGTTTTTTTTTTTAGTATCATCCCATCAAAATCACCTTATAGCCATACCCTTGGTTTATATATATTCCTCCTAATTGCTCTTATGGTAATAAAGTTGTGAAGAGCTACAAATATTACCTTGCCATATAGAAATATGAACAATTGAACCTTATTGATTTTCTTATGTTTTCTCTTGCTCGTTTCTTTTTTGCCTTTTTACATTTTTCTTGAGTCTTGTATTTGGAGGTCAAATATTTTATTTTGCTCTGTTCTTTTAAGTAGAAATGCTTAGAAGTTCTCTGTTTTGATAAATATCCATTTTTCCTGAAAGACTACATTCAGTTTTTCTGAGCAAGTGATTCTTGGTTGTAATCCTAACTCCTTTGCTCTTCAGTATATCATATTCTAAACCAGTGGTTCTCAACCGTCCTAATCCCTTTAATACTTGTATGTGGGCATATCTGCATGTGGGCAGACCCACCTGGAGATGAATAGAGGAGTGGTGTCTTGCTTCCTAAGACCATCAGAAATATGTGTTTTCCGATGGTCTTAGGTTACCCCTGTAACCCATGTGAAAGGGTCATTCAATCCCCAAAGGGGTCACGACCCATAGGTTGAGAACCACTGTTTTAAACCCTCTGACTCTTCAATGTAGAAGCTGACAAATCCTGTGTAATCCTGACTTTAGCTCTATGATGTTTGAATTGCTTCTTTTTGGCTGCTTGTAATACTTTCTCCTTGATCTGTGACCTCTGGAATTTGGTTATGATGATACTGGGAGTGTTCATTTTGGATTCTCTTTCAGGTGGTGATCGGTGGATTCTTTCCATTTTTATTTTGCCCCCTGGTTCTCATATATCAGGATAATTTTCTTTCATGATTTCTTACTTGTTGGCCAGGCTTTTTATGGCTTTCAAGTAGTCCAATAATTCTTTTATTATCTCTCCTGGATCTATTTTATAGATCAGTTGTTTTTCCAATGAGAAATTTCACATTTTCTTCTACATTTTAAATTTTGTTTCACTATTCCTTGATGTCTTACAGTCATTAGTTTCCACTTGTTTAATTCTAATTTTTAAGGAATTATTTTCTTCAGTGAGCATTTGTACTACTTTTTCCATTGGGCCAATTCTATTTTTTTAGGGAATTATTTTCTTCAGTTTTTGTTTATCTTTTCCCATGTTATTGACTCTTTTTTTCATGATTTTCTTGCATTACTCTCATTTTACCCCTCTTCCCCCCAATTTTTCTTCTACTTCTCAAATTTCGTTTTTAAGCTCCTTTAGGAATTCTACTAGAGTCTGAGACCCAAATTACATTTTTTCTTTGAGGCTTGACACGTAGACATTTTGACACTGTTGTCCTTTTCTAAGTTAATGCCTTGATCCTCCCTATCACCAAAGTAACTTTCTATATTCAAAGTCGGGTTTTTTTGGCTTATTTTTTCTGCTTTTTTTTCTAACTTGCTGTTTTTATGTGAGAGTTGGGCTCTGGTCCTGCACTGTCCCCAGATTTTTGTGCTAAGGCTCTGGGTCTCTGCTGGCTTTCACTGGGCTTCAGGGCTTTCTTTGGAGGGTAGGCTTACCTTCTGGCCTGGACTAGGGAATGGGATCTCCCCATTGACCTCCTGGGTATAAGGATTAGCTGCTAACCTGTTCCAGGGGTGGGGCCTTGCTGCTGTTTTACTATGGTAACAGAGTCTGCTAGCCTGCCCTAGAGGAGGCATCTTGTTGCTGCTCTGCCCCAGGGGTGGGACCCTGTTGTTGAGTTGCTATGGAAATAGGGCCTCTCTGTTAGCAGGCCCTGAAGGAATAATTTTGCTGTTGATCTGCCCAAGAGGTAGGATACTACTTATATAGAAATAGGGTCTTGCTGTTGGCCAGCCCTGGAGAAGGCTTCACCACTGGTCAGCAATGGGGTCAAGACCTCACTGGTGGCTTATGCTGGCTGCGGATGGGGTTTCTGGGGCCTTGCTAAGTTGCACAAATTGCTCACTTGCCTAGAGGGCAGGGCCTCTCTAGTGGATTGCTCCAGGCTAGGAGCCCTGCTGCTGGTTCCCTGCTATGAGGCTGGATGCTGCTGCTGCTCTTGGACCTCACTTCCCTCCCACATCAGTAAAACAGACCTTTCCTGCTGTGCTGGTAAGCCTCATCCCTGCTCCTAGATCAATTTTGGGGTGGTTTTCTAGTTGTTTGGAGGGGAATTTAGGAGAATTTCAGAGGGTTGCTTCCTCATTCTGACATCTTGGTATCAGAAGTCCTAGAAACATGCTCCCTCTTCCGTATATGTGTAAGGGTGAGGCTAGATGGAATAAATTAATAATATCACCCTACCCCTAAAGTAAATGACACCTTAATGATGTGAGAACATGTATCAACTAATAGAAGACTTAAAATTAAGTGTAAAAAGTCTTTGATCGTAATATTGCACAGTTTGGATTGGTTGAGAAATTTGGTCATACCTAGGGGTCATCTATAAAAAATATCAAGCCTGTTCAGGTTCAAGAGACTGGTAACACAAGCTAGGAAGAAAGCTTTCTAGGAAAACCCTTGAAGAATCATTTGGCACTCCATTGGCTATAACACCTATACAACCAGATGATTGTACAATGTGAAGGAGTTTGCAGATCCTATACATGATTGTATGCCACCATGGGGGGGTCGGGTGGGGGATGGAGAGGAAGGGGAGAAAAATCTATAACTGAAGTGACTATGGAACAGAATCTTGTAACCTAAAAGTAAACAAACAAGTCAATAAAAAAAATTTTTAAAAAAAGAATCATTTGGGGGATGAGAGAGCAACTCAAATTTGGCTTTCACTTAGATTTATTTTCCCCTCATTCTCCTTTGGCAGGAGGATAATCTTGTGAACTTTGAAGGGACTGCAGGATTTTGTACTTTTTATCTTCCAGTTAGCATCCTAACACTGCCCCCCTGCAACAGCTACAGCTAGTAGCAGGGTCTGCATGGGAAACCAAAAGCCTCTTGGAAGATGAATTCATGGCTCCACACAGAGCTTAGAAGAAAATCAACATCATATCTAAGAGGAATTTCATAAGTATCTCACAAAGTAGAGAAAGGAGTTCCCTTTTGTCATATAATATGCTCTCAGCTTAAACTTACTTTCTCCTGGATTCAGGAGTGAGAGAGATGTCACAGAGGGAAAATGTCACAAATTGTGACAAGGGAGAGGGTGTCACAGATTTTGGTGGGGAGGCTGTGTTTGTTGCACCAACTGTTCTTACTATATCACCTTGATAAATATTCTTTTCTAAAAGCTAATTAAGTCTGGTTGACTAATTGGTAACAACTAATAATCATGTAGGGAATGAAATGACAAACAAGTCTTCAACCCCTAGAACCTTAAGGGGGAAGACATAGCAGTCACCCTCTTGGGATGCAGCCTATCACAGCAAGTGGGGATTGAGAGAGTAGCCCCAGAACACATGTTACATGTACACTCATATATGTATCATTTCCTTTGGGGTGGGGGAGTTTAAATTATAGCAGTGGTAGAAAGGGGTTGGCTAAATGCCTAAAGATAAAATCTTGCCACAAGTTTAGAAAACAATCAGAGCCACATAAATGTATAGTCTTTCGACCTAATCTTCATCTTTTGCTCAAACCACCCCCTTGCCGCTCTAACTATCCAAACTTTCCCCCCATTTTTAGATGAGGAAACTGAGGCTCAGAGAAATTAAATAACTTTTCCAAGATCTCCAAAGTCAATCTTTCCCATCTACTATGCTGCCCCTACTGAGATTACAATTCTTATTCTAAGCACAGAGGAAAGAAAATCTCTTCTTCCTGTTATTGGTAGTTCTGAATGTTAGCTATCTATCTGCTGAAAGATGAGCAGCAACTGTGTAAATATAAATCACTGCGGCAATCCTGAATAATGTTGTAAGCTCCTTAAGCTTATAAACAAAGCAACTTCTTTTGTGTGGCTTTCCCACCAAGGATATGTTGCCAACTAGAGGAGTTTGTTTCTCCTGAAGAGTACATATAACACAAATGTAGCAAGGCCTAGACACCAGAAGAAAAACTGGGAATGCAGTAGGACGTAGGGTGCTGGTGTATATATACTAACTGAGAAGCACATACCACAAATGGACACCCCTCTAAGCCCACTGGCTCTTTTCTCTCTTATTTTTGAATGGGGAAACTGAGACTTAAAGATAGTGAAACTTAACCAAAGACAAATGTTGTGATTCAGGTCTCCTTCTTCACAGACTCTCTATGTTTGAATCTACCCTCTTCTCCATCTCCTCCCAACTCCCTCAAATTCTCCTACCACCTTTTCCTTAATTATCATCAGATCATAAACTTAAGTTAGTTCCACTGAGCATGCCCAGAAATTATAAGTGGTCATGAAAATAGCATTCTTTTTCCTTCAAATTGAGCTGGGAAATTATTTTTCACAGAGGTCTTGCCACATGCCAAGTCTGAAAAATTTCATGTTCAGCTGCTTTGAAATGTTTGTTAAGGAAAAAAGAAATCTTTATTTTTTTAATTTTAGAAAGAGTGTTTTTTCCCTACTTTCCAGAATGCTAATGACCGAATATATTGCTTCACTTTCTGGACACAACTTGGACAAAAACTGAACAAAATGAATTTTAAATTTCTCTTACTACTGAAGCAAAGGAGCTAGGATGTTTTGGAGTCCCACAATAACCACTGTCCTTTTCCTTATTTTTCCTCCCCTAGGATACCTGATAACTCTACTTTGTCCACTTTTATGTCTAAAAGAGGTAACTTTTAGGTCAGGGGACAAGGCATTGTCACTAGTCTTTTATATCTTGCCCTGAGCTAAGGAGTGATTTTAGAGTCATCTAATGCGGGACCAAGGAGGATTCTAGTTCTCAAATGGAAATGTGTCAAATTCAAGAACTCTTTGAGAAATGGAGTTCTGATAGTGTTCTGTCTGAAATACAAGGTGAAGACTTCTCACCAGTCTTCGAATCCATTACTGGGGTAGGCTTCTAAGTGGGCTAACAAAAACTATCCCCCAGCTTCACGTAGCATCCCTCTATCTCTTCCCAAAAACACATTATCTTTCCACAACCACAGTTTCCCTCCCAGATCTCTGTACAAATATGCTCAAAGTTGGCCCAGCAATGTATATTTCCATGATCCTCTAACCAAAGATAATTACACAAGAGAGGCACAATTCAGTGTGAGGCTTCCTGCATGGTTTCTCTTTGACCTAGTCTAATTTCTTTTAGGTACAGTCTAATTTGCATTATAGCCATGCAATGGAAAGAACATTGAATTTAGAGGAAAAAAACTTGACAGCCTAGCTGTGTTAATTACTAGGTCAAGTTCCCTCACTTGTAAAAGTAGAAGTTTGAGAATGGTCTCTTAAAATTCTAAATTGATAATCCTAAAGCATTTTATCCTCTGGCTAAATTTTCAGGGAATAATAATAGCTAACATTTATATATCATTTACTATATGCCAGACATTTTGCACTTGTTATTTCGTTTGTTCCTCACAGGTATTATCCCAATTTTATGATTGAGGAAATTTGAGGCGAATAAAATCTCATTTATTTATTAAATCAATTATTCATAATATTATTATATAATAATGTATTATATAATATAATATTATTATAATAAATTATTATTAATTAACCAAATAAGTGTTAAACAACTTGCCCAGGGTCACACAATCTGCGAGTAGATTTGAACTCAGCTCTTCCTGACTCTGGCCCTGGCACTTTATTCACTGCACCACCTAGATGCCCAAGAAACATTGAGTCTACCAAAGGTACTCTTGATCTTTCTCATAGCCACACCCCCATGGGCCTTCTAAGTCTTTTCTTCATCCCACATGCCTTTCACAGAACTAGGCTACTTGAATCATTTAGCTAGGCATGAATACCAGAGTCTATACTCACTCAGAACATTTTTAGATGATTTTCTGCTCCCATAACACTTTGCAAATCTGGTGAGTGGAAATTCAAAGTGTGCCTCCTAGATGGTGTAGCCTACTTGCTATGAGACATACTCCATTCCAAAGAAACCTAGTAGAAGTAAAACCAAGAGATGGAAAAAAGAGATGGAATAAAACTCAACAGATGTAAGCCAGACCTTTGCAACTGCAACTGCCAATTTTGAATTCTTGGTTTCTGCTAGATGAACGAATGGTGTGTGATATACAAATTGAGAGAGGACATTTGAGTTTGGAATCAACAGGTTCCAGGCAGATGGACTGAAGGACCACACTCTCTCAAAGGCTCAGAAATACTACAGGTCGTCTATTCTAGCTTTCCCCTCATTTGACTTCCTGACTGTCAGAGCAGACACTTAAGCATGCTCTGCCTCCATTTCCCCCATTCCAGGTAGAAAGAGCAAATACAGGAATGTTGTGGAACATAATTAACTCTCATTTGTTTTTCTATTTGAACAAGAGGCTCCATAGAAGGGATTGTTTGTTTTCTGATCATTAATTCTATTCCAAACATTAGTGGTGAGGAATCTGAGAGATTTTCTTGCTTCATCTTCATAAATAAATTACAGAATATATCAACAGAACCCCAGAGATGCAACTAAGGTGGCACAATGGATAGAATACTGGGCTTGGAATTAGGAAAACCTGAGTTCAAATGCAGCCTCACAGTTATTAGCAATGGGCAAGTCATTTAATCTTGGTCTGTCTTTTCAACAGTGAAGTGGACTTGGCACAGCACCCTGGTCGCAGTAGGCATATTCCTACTTCCTCTCCCTTCCTTCCCATAGTCAGTCCTTCATACCTACCACCAAAGTCACAGCAGCACTTAGATCAATTAAATCACCATTATTTTCTACTTGGGGATATCTCAAGTTGGACTAATAGTTTTACTTATCACTAAGTTTTATTGATAATAGGACAAAGGAGCAGTGACTTGGAAACCTTGAGGTACTTTTTCACCAGAGACTCAAACCAACAAACCCAACTCTAAAACCATGTATTCCCAAACATAGTTTCAATGGGGGTTCCATAAAAGGGATCCTGCTAATTCTTCATTCAACCTGGAAGAAATGTTGGACCAGACACTTGAGAGACATTCAAAGATAAACAAGAGTCTAATTATACTGACCTAGCTTGGCCTTGGAGAAAAGCTTAGAAAACACATGTTCTTCCCCTCCTTGCAGAGGCCGGGAGCAAGGGCTATGGAATTCTGCATATATTGTCAATCATATTATTGTGTAAATTGATTTTACTGATTTTTTTTCTTTCTTTTGTAATATTTATATAAGTGATGGCTCTCTGGGCGGGGTGGGGGGAGGGGGAAAGGAAGTAGTTCAGTCAGAAATAAAGAACCCAAAGAAGTCAATAAAACAAGTTTTGTCAAAAGTAAATAAATAGATAGCTATGACTCAGCTGACAATCTAGTAGGGGAGATAAGATTTGTAAACAGATAAATAGAACACATTAGAATGGAATGGGGAATAAGAGAAGATCAGTCCAAACTGTACAGTGGGGGTGGGGCAAGGAAATAAGTCTTCATGGAAAAGGCAGCATTTGAGTTGGATCTTAGAGGATGGGTGGGAAGTAAATAAATAGGCAGAGAAATCTGGCTTTCCCATCTCATGGAAGTCTGGATGCTGTATGAAATAACCCAGGCCCAGCCGGCCAAGATGACTGGGGGCCATGTTACCAGGGCCTCTCTCCCTAGCTGCCTAGCCCTAACCAGCTGGTGGGCCTGATATGAACAGGGAAGGGCAGCCACAATACCCTGTTGACATGGTCTCAGGTTCAGAGAGAGGTTCGTATTTGACTTGGCAAACATCTTGAAATCTTTGCCAATACCAAACCAAAGCTTGAGCTGAGCAGTACCTGCCCCTCAACCCCATTCTCTGACTCCCACACCCCATTACCTGGAGAACTTCAATTAAAAGCCACATCCAGAACTAGCCAAGCTCAATTTGAAACGAGTTCATTTTCTCTCCTCTACCCCCCCCCCCCACACACACACACCACCACTCTGAGAGGTGCCTGTTTCTCAGGCTAGAGAGCTAAGCAAGAAACTCCTGGGCTTTTTTTTTTTTTTCTGTTTCCAGAGCCCAGTTATTTACCCAAGGAAAACAGGGAAGTGACCGGGTAACAGAGTACACATGTTATGAAAATATGCAGGCCGGGACTGAAGCAAAGAAAACATTCTTCCATAAGTAGCTGCCTTGTTAATTCATTTTTTTCTTGAGATTAGAACCAGCTATTCCTTGTGTTCCTTCAAGCGCCTTCTGTGGTTTCCTGGCAGCTGGCTGCAAGAAGTGAGATTTGGCCTGAAAAATGGGCCATTGGTCATGCTTTCTCCGGGGAAGAGAGAAACTGAAATTCCCAGATTGCTCAAATTCACCGTTCACTTTAAAGTTAAAAAAAAAAAGAAAAAAAAAGGGGGGGAGGAAAGGTTGAGGTGGTGGGGAGAGGATTGTATACATTCTGAGGCTTAACCTGATTTTCCATAAGAAATAACAGCTGCTTAATGACAGGCTGCAGAAGTTTTCTACCCCTCCCCACCTCCCCTCCCCAAGTCCATTCTAATCCTTGGCAAGGGAGAGTTGGGTAGCCTTGAGCAACTCTGCACAGACTTACTCTCAGGAGTCAGACACACACATTGGCAATTAGAGGTAATATCGGCCCAAATAGGGAACTGTTGCTTTTCTTTTTTTTTTCCCATCTACCCCCCTCCTTTTTTCATTATAAGCCAAAGATTGCTTTCTTATACCTTTCCAGAACAGCTGGCTAGATCCAAGGAACAGTCTCCATCCCCAAACACTGTGCATAGAACAGGGACAGGCCAAGACCATTAACAGCACTATACCCCGTCTGGTGTTTGAATAAATCCCTTACATCATTGGTAGAAAAGGGGTTGAGGGCAGGTGTGATGGAAATCTGGTATCTTCTGAGGATGCTGGATCAGGTTCACATTGGGGGTCTGGTGTTCTTTCAGTGGCTTAAGTAGAAAGGTAAGTTGAATGTTCCAAATCTTAGGAACTACTAAAAGGGGCCAATATCCCTCCGGTTAAAAGTCTATCTTCTTCATTTATTTCCCTCATTAATGTCCTTTGCCTCCTTTTCAAGTCTATTGATATGGAGTAGTTGGGTATATTAGGTGGTATGTCAGATAAAATTTTGATCTTGGAGTCAGGACAGAGCTGAATTCAAATCCTGCCTCAGTGACTTGCTTGTTATCTTCTCTCACCCTCAGTTTTCTCATCTGTAAAACAAGGATGATGGTAACAACTATTTTGCAGCATTATGGTGAGGATCAAGGGAGATTATATTTGTAAAGTACTATATGTAAATGTTACTGATCATTCTTTTGCTGCCTCTGAGAGATGTCACACTGTGGGTAGCTTGGATGCCATTTGCTTAGCATTGCTCTAGTCCTTGATTATGTTGATATGTATCTGAAACCTAGTTATCAGTCTGGTCAGATGATCATTCCAGGAGGAGAGGCAGGCTCAGTGACTGCTTGTTTCCTGAGAGGGTATTTAGGGGCACTTTGGTCTAGACCATTCAGCAAATGAACTTTCAATTCAGGGGCTGGAATATTCTGCAAATAAGCTTTCTTAGCCCACATTTCCAGCCAGCTTCTCTTGACCTACACCCAAAGAACCCTTAACCTCAGAATACATGGCAGTGTTAGTGTCTTCCCACATTGCTCACCACCACCACAATTCTGCCTTTCCCTAGGATCCCAGGAGAGAGCTAGATTTCAGGCCTGGAATGAATTTAATTGCTGATTTGGGTTTTAGCTGAACCTGAGAAGTGGGAGCTTGAGAATGAGACAGATTGTGGGGACTAGAATGATGCTTTTGGCACTGATATGAATTTACCCTCTTGGGGGGAAAGGAGGGAAGGGAAGATACGACCAGTAAGGAAGAGCCTCCAGCTCTATCCTTTTAGTTCACTGCAAAAAAGAAGTCATATCCAGTAACATCCTCAAGCATTTTAAATCATAAGATTGTAGATTTAGAGCCCTCCATTTCCAAATGAAGAAGAAAAAAAAATCCTGGAGAGTTTAAGTGATTTGACCAAAGACACAAAGGTAGTAAGTGGCCCAGCCAGGATTCAGTTTTAAATCTTGTGACTCCCAAGTTCAACACTATTTATTGTACCACCCTGCCCCCCCCCAAAGACACAAATCATTATGCTACAGTGACAAGAGAGTCTAATTTGGAGCTAAACAACCTGGATTTGAGCCCTAGTTCTGGTACTACTTGCATGACCATGGGCAGCAAATCATCTAACTTCTCTGGTCTTCAGTTTCTTATCTGCAGAATGGAGGGAGTTGGTCCTTCTAAAGGTCCTTCCAGTTCTACACCAATAATTCTAAGATTCCACAATTCAATGGTCAACCCCCTTTGAGGTTGGTGACACACAGTCACCCACAGAAATGAGTTTCCTTGGACCACCAAATAACCACCAGGTGGATGCAACTTTCAGCTCTCACCAAACTGGGCTGAATTCCAATCTGTGACCTTGAGGTGAAAGACTCCATTTCCGATGATTGTTTCAGACATTTTGCATCCAGTCCTTTACTATACCATAGCAACAGTAAAAATCCTTCCCCTGGACTGTTCCACCCACACCCACCCTCCCAGAGGTGGCCTCTTTCTACAATATAAAAGGTCAGTAGACCCTTTTCTTATCCTATCCCTTGAAGCTGATCCAAGCACAGCATTCCCTTTGAAGTCAATGGGTATTTTACACTAGGCACAGCTGCACAAGGTTCTATGGAAAACAGGACAGGATGCTCAGTTCTTATCCAGATCCAGCCTTGTTGGGAAAATGTTATCTAGGGCATAAAGGGAGCTCTGTTTATTCAGTTATACAAAGAGAACTCACTGTAACCCCCAGAGGTACATATGATGAGACTATGTATAGCAAAGCTGAGCTGCTGAATAAGAACCATAAAAATATGAGTTTTGTGTCTGAATCACAATTACTTTGTGCTCTAGAGTAAGATGCTTTTTTTCCTCTGATCCTATTTCCCATTTTATAGGTGGGGAAATTGAGGCTAACACTACTTCCAGTATCTACTTGTGAGGAAAGTGACTTGAAAAGCATTATAAATTCCACAGAAATGTAAAATGTCACTATCATCTCACATCTCGGTTTACTTCATCTTTAAAATGATGAGGTAAGAAAACTTTATTTACAGAACTGTTGAGAAGAATGATGCCATGAAATGGGGAAGACATGGATAGAGAGAAGAGACATGGGTTCCAGTGGACTGCAAGCTCAATGGGAGTCAGCAGTGTGATATGGTAACCAGAAAAGCTAATGAGATATTAAGGATAGAAACTGGATTTTTCCCCCTACTGGTTTAGAGACTTCCTGGGTGAGGAAACTCCTCCCCACCAATGCAAGTCACCGTTTTATCTGAAACTTGCCTAGAGTCTAAGCAACCGGTATATGTCCAAGTGAAGCTCAACCCCAGGCCTTCCTGGTTCTGAGGCCAGCTCTTTACCATTCTGCTTCTCTGATAAATTATGAAACATTCAAGTCAAGAAACATTTTCAATTACCTCTATGTGCCCAGGCACTGGTTTAAGTGCTAGGGAGACAAAGAAAGGCAAAAGACAGACCCTGCCCTCAAGGAGTCTAATGGGGGAGACAACATGCAAACAGTCACGTACAAAAAAGCTAGATACAGGAGAACCTGGAGACAATCAACAGAGGGAAGGCGCTGGTCTGACTGGCTGTGCTCTGCCCTGGTCAGACCACATCTGCAGTATTGTTTCCAGTTTGGGATGCCACATTTTAGGAAAGACATAATACAGCTGGAGTTTGTCTAAAGTTCTAGTAAGATGAGGGGATGCAAAGCCATGTTGATGATTGGTTGAAGAAACTGGGAATATTTAACCTGGAGCAAAGAAGATTTGGGCTAAAATATGTGAAGAATTAGGTTTAATATATGCCTAGAAGGCAGAACTAAGATAAATGGATGAGAGCTATTGGGCAATTCAATATTGACTGAACATATGAAGAAATCTAATAACTTAAAACTATCCTTAGCATAATACCTGGAACTTAATAAATAAATAAATGCTTATTAACTGACTGACTCATCGAAGCTTTTTTTGAGTTGTTTTTCAGTTGCATCCAACACTTTGTAACACCATTTTGGGCTTTCTTGGCAAAAATACTGGAGTGGTTTGTCATTTCCTCCTCCAGTTCATTTTACAGATGAAGAAACTAAGGCAAACAAGGTTAAGTGACTTGCCTAGGGCCACACAGATAATAAGTGTCTGAAACTAGATTTGAACTCACAAAGAGAAGTCTTCCTGACTCTAGACCTGGTCTTCTAGAGCCACCTAGCACCCAAACTAGAATAGTCTATTTCAAGTTATAATGAGTTCCCTATCCCTGGAGTTATGCAAGCTGAGTATATAGGGATGTCACAGATAAGATTTATGATTTGAGTAGGGGCTGGATTAGATAACTTTGGGGACCCTTCCAAGTCTGAAATTCTACAACAAGGGATGAGACCACAAAAACAGCATAGCATTATAGATCTGAAGAAACCATCTAGTCCAGCCCCTCATTTTACAGAGGAGAAAATTAAGGTCTAATGACATAAAGTGCTTTCAGTATGGGATTAAGTGACAGTATGGGACTAGAAATGGGATCTGAACCCAGGACCTCTGACTCCAGAGTCTATTTTCTACTCTACAAAGAGTGCACCTAGGGGCAGAGGCAAAACCTGATGTGGCACCTTCATCATGTAAATCAACCTGTATACAATCCTTTGAGTAGACTGGGGTAAGACTCTGTCTCTCTGTCTCTCTCTCTACCTGTCTGTCTCTCTCCCTCTCTCTCTCTGTCACATACACACACACACACACACACACACACACACACACACACTCTAAGTGCAAAAGAAGGCAGGGCTACAGGTAATCTGATTCTAATGGAAATAATCTTAGAGACATAGATTTAGAGCTAGAAGTGACTTTTGGTCATCAAATCTAACCCCCTCACTTATACAGATAATAAACCGAGGCATAAAGAGTTAATACCTTCAATTTATCACTCTTTTACTTTGCTGTAATACACAGATCCTTCGTGTTTATCTCTTTGGATCCTTATGCCACAAACCCAAGGAGAGTACATGTTATTACATGTAAAGAAACTGAAGCTACAAGTTATGGAAGTAGCATAGAGCATTAGAGAACCAAGAAGGGATCTTGGTGACCAACCAGCTAATTTAACTCCCTCATTTTTTACAGAAGGACCTTCTAGAGAGGTTAAATGATAGGATTTGAAATCATATACCCCAGATCATAGTTTCACAGATTGAAAGCTTGACAGGATCTTGGTGATCATCTGTGAATCCCCTCGGTTTTACAGATGAGAATACAAAGATCCCTTAAATACTTACCTGAAATCATACTAACATCATAGTAACTAGTGAAGTCAGGCTTTGAACCTAGGTCCTCTGATTTGAGACTAGATTCTCTAACTTCAAATCCAAGTGCCTTTCTATTATGCCTTCTTGCCAAGCTGGTATGTGTTAGAGAAGCTCTTCTTTGGATAACTACTTTTAAAAACAACCAAAAACAAAAAATCCCAATACTTTCAGTTAATAGTGTCTGAATGATTGGCTGGCTATACACCAGTGGAGACTATGGGCATGTCGGCAGCAATGTAGAGGGTTATTTTCAATACCTTTATTTCTTGGCCTGGTGTAGTATGTCTATTTATAGCTGTCATGTTCTACATTGGATGTGGGTGCATTTCAGTGGCAAACAGACAGATTCTCTGGTTTCAAATCCCTTAGGATCTTTCTAGATAAAAGAATAAGCAGCTCTTGATTTTGTGCATCTAGATAAGGCTTTGTGTTCCCTTTCTCTGTCAATTTACACCCACTCTACAGTTACCAGCAGGATTTTATTTACATTAGGGATTCTTCACCTTTTCTTGTCATGCTCTCCTTGGGCGTGGAGCCCAAGCCCATGGAGCCTTTCTCAGAATAATGTTAAATGAATAAAAGAAAATACATAGAATTACAAGGGAAACCAATTATGCTAAAATGGTTACATATTAGTTATAATATATAACAGTTAAATATATTTATAGTTATCATAGGTAATTGCTTTACACACACACACACACACAAACACACACAAACATATTTTATTGAGTTTGTGGATCCCAGATTGAGAACCCCTGATTAAATTGTGGAAAGTTTGCTTATCCCTTTCATTTTACCTAGGGAAGTACTTTAAGAGGTAAAGTTAGGATCTTCTCTCTCTCTCCCTCTTTCTCTCTCTCTCTCTTTCTCTCTCTCTCTCTCTCTGTGTCTCTCTCTGTGTCTCTCTCTCTGTCTCTCTGTCTCTCTCTGTCTCTCTCTGTCTCTCTCTCTCTCTTTCTCTCTCTTTTGTCTTGTGTTGTTGTTGTTTTGCTTTTTGGAGGGGGGAAGGCAGGGCAATTGGAGTTAAGTGACTTGCCCAAGATCACAGGGCTAGTAAGTGTTAAGTGTCTGAGGCCACATTTGAACTCAAGTCCTCCTGACTGGTACTCTATTCCCTGCACCACGTAGCTGCCCTTGGATCTTTTCTCTTTATATATGTCCCCAGAGCCTGGCACATTTTAGGTGTTTCTTGAATTGATTTGAACTGAACATCTTGAGAAGAACACATCCATCTCTGATCTCTATCATCTGAATTGTTTAGGGGAAGGATGCAAAGGGTTTACGAGGTAATCAGTTGGCAATTTCTGGAGTAAAAATATTTTTTCTTTCAGTCCCCCACTTCACAGCCTCTATCTTCCCTCCCAACCCTTCCTCCCCCCCCCCACACACACATTTATTGTAGCTTAAAGGGCAGAGGGGTCAGAATCAGCAAACTGCAGAGCCAAAGGACCATGAAAAGCTGTAAGACTTGTGTTTCAATAATGAGGGCTCTCTTTCTCCCCTTGTATACACTCAGATTTCATGAGTTAAGGGAACTGTCAACTGCTGTTTTCATTATATAGGGTTCACAGGGAAGTTGGATACAGGGCAAAGCTTTTTCAAAGGCAGCAAAATGGAAGTCCTGACTAGCCCCAATGGAGGTCCCCCATCCTAGTTACTATAGGAACACTTCTGCTGTGTAGAGAAGGGAAAATGCAAAGAGGCCAACCCAGTGGGTGTTTCTGTGACTCCATCCCTGGAAGGGGGGATAAGCTGCTGATGAAAAAAACACTGCCATTAATAAATTCCCTGTCACTGGCTCTTAGACTGGCCAACAGCTGTGCCAGGCTAAGACCTCCATTTCTCCTAGCCTATCCCCGCCCCTTAACAGAGGTGGGCCACATGGAGCCAGGCACACTCAGCCAGAAAGTAAGCATTGGCAGCTTTAAAAAGAATCCCCTTCAAGGAGTACCAAGCCTTCCATTGTTTCAGCCCTGAGGAGCAGCAGGTGGGAACCATGACCTGATTTTAAAGAGAGATTTTTGCCTTCATTGTTTGTCTTGCCCTCTGAGAACACTTGGCAATAACATTCCTTTCCTGGCTGGTTCTTTTTGCAGACGACAAACATTGTTTTCTTTCCCCTGCTTACCTAAAAAGGCTTCAAGAAGCAAGATACAACGTGCCAAGACTTTCTTTCTAGCTGTATTCTGAATCCTAAGCAATGCTTACCCTGTATCTCCGTTCCCCCACTCCTAAATCACCCATAGCTTCTTCTCTTCCTACCTGTGGGAGTGGCCCCCACTAGTATTTGGACAATGGTAAGCAGGCTTGCTTCACTGGAGCAGAGAGCTTGACCTGAGAAGTAGGAGAAGAGGTTAGGTGTGGACAAATTGTAAGAGAGGCTTGAATGCCTGGTAGATTTCTGAGATGGGGGGAAAAAAGATGACCAAAACAGGCTCAAGAAAGACTTTGTGTAAAGTAAATTGAAGGGAAAAGAGGTCTGCTGAGGAGTTTTTATATTCATAAAGGCACAAGATGGCTAGGATTTAGAGTAGAATAATTACTATAAAAAGGAAGCAAATGGGGCAGATATTAAAAATATTTCTACAACAAACGTAGAGCATCAGCCATGTGCTGGATGCTATAGCAGTTTTAGGATTGAGAACCTTGGGATAACTATCCACCATGATAACTTGCTGCCCCAGGCTACAAAGGAGTCAAAAGGGTTCTCATGTTATTCGTGATCATTGTTCATTTAGACAGCATTTAATAAGCACCAGTTATGTACTGAAACATGGTGGTCAGTGAGTGTACTAGATTTTTACAGATAAATATAAAAGTTACTTTCAGGAGGGCTAGAGTGGTAATTATAGTCATCAGACAAAGTTCTCCATAAGAGGTAGTATTTGAGTTGAGCCTTGATGGAAACCAAAGATTCTAATAGGACAAGGTGAGAAGGGAGCACATTCTAATAGTAAGTTCCTGACCTAAGGGACAGATAGCAAATGTACAGAGGCAGAAAAGGAACAATTTGACTAGAATTTCAATTATGTGTCATGGAGTAGAATGAAAAGTAAGACTGATTGTAGCCTCTAGTCTGTGAATTGCCTTAAATATCAGGGTGGGGAAAGTTTGTATTTGATCCCAGAGACTTATTGAAGATTTTGAGTAGAAGAGTGATATGTTCAGATTTGTCAGAGGAGACAGACAAGAGGAAGGGAACTGGGAGACAAATACAGTGGTCTAAGTAAGAGAGGGTGAGGACCTGTATCACAGTAATGACAGAGAGAGAGAAGAGGAGGGTACAGAGGAAAGATACCTTGCCCTTTAAAATAGGCAAGATGCGACACATATACAGATGTTAAAATATTAATATACATGTTAAAATGTAATGTGTCATAAGACAAGTATAAGAAAAGCTCTATGAGAGTTCTTTAATGGGAGAAATCTCTCCTAGAGTCTGTAGAGAAGGTTCCAAGGAGATCGTGACATCTGGCTTAAGTCTTCACACATGGGCAGAATTTCTTTTTTCTTTTTTAAAGTACAATTTTATTTCAAGGTATTTAATTTTCCCCAGTTACATATAAAAACAATTTCAAACATTTGTTTTTAAAACTTTGAGTTCAAAATTCTCTCCCTCCCCCATTGAGAATACAAGCAATTTGATATAGGTTATACATGGGTAGTCATGCAAAACATTTCCATATTAGTCATGTTGTAAAAGAAAACATAGACAAAAAAAAGGAACCACAACAAAAATAAAGTGAAAAAGTATGCTTCAATCTGTATTCATTTACCATCAGTACTTTCTCTAGGGATGGATAACATTTTTCATCATAAGTCCTTCATTGTTATCTTGCATCATTGTTTTGCTGAGAACAGCTAAATCATTCACAGTTGATCATCTTACAATATTGTTGTTACTTTATACATAGCACATTTCACCTTGCATTAGCTCGTGCAACTCTTTTCAGGTTTTTTTTCTGAGAATATCCTGCTCATCATAGCTTACATCACAATAGTATTCCATCATAGTCATATACTACAACTTGTTCAGACATTCTCCAATTGATGGGCATCCCCTCAGCTTCCAATTCTTTGTCACCATAAAAAGAGCTACTATGAATATTTTTGCACATATAGACCTTTTATCCTTTTTCCTTTGATTTCTTTGGGATACAGACCTAGTAGTGCTATTACTGGGTCAAAGAGTAAGTACGTTTAATAGCCCTTTGGACATAATTCTAAATTGCTCTCCAGAATGTTTGGATCACTTCACAACTCCACCAACAATGCAGTTGTCTCATTTTTTTCTACATCCCTTCCAGCATTTGTCTAAATGATCCAATCTGGCTATAATATAAGGTATCTATAGGGAAATGGAATCAAGAGGAGCAATTCTAGCCCTCACCTCCAAATCATCCATACCCTCCACTTTGCCCACTTTGTGGGAGAAGCCTAATAGGTGAGAAGGCACAGAAGGTGTAACATTCTAACAGGAACATGAAATATAGAACACAGAATACATATACAGTAAGTAAGAAATGAGACTAGAAAAGGAAATAAAAGTCTAATTCATGGAGAATCTTGAAGATCAATAGAAAGAGTTTAGGCTGTCTTCAATATGTAGTAGGGAATGATCAAAGATCTTTTAACAGGGGACTAGAACACTAGAAGTTTGCTTTAGAATGATTAATTTGGCAGTGATACATAGGAAGGACTGAAATTAGTGCAGTAAATGGTTAGGAAACTATTGCAGTTGTCCAAGAAAAAAAAATGAGGGCCTAAAATAAAATAAAATTTCTAGGAAGGTTTGGCTAGATGTGAGAAACACTGTGGAGTTAAAATGGACAGATTTTAGTGACTGATAGGTTATGGAGGGTAAGTGAAATAATAAAAGCTAGAATTTACATGGTGCTTTAAAATTTTTGCAAATTGATTCACTTCTAAAGAGCTATAATTATCCTACCTCACAGATAAGGAAACTGAGAATGAGAGATGTCCAATGATTTGCCCAGTGTCTTTGTTCAAACTCAGGTCTTCCTGACTTCATGTCCAGCACTTTATCCATTTTCCCACTTAAGGTCTTTTAATAAGAGAGGAAAAAGAGGTGCCAAACTTTTAGGAGTGCCTCTGACAGAAATGGGAGAATCAGAATAAGCTGGTGAGGAAAAAAAGAAAATTAGTAAGAGTGAGTTTGAAGTCCCAGCTATATATCCAGGCAGAGATGGCCTAGCAAGTAATTAGAAATAGACTACTGGAACTCAAGAGAGAAAACAGAACTGAAGATAAAAGTCTGGGAGTCATTCACATAAGAGGAGTTGAAGACCTGTGAGTAGATATCTCTAAGAAAGATTATAGAAAAAAAAGAGAACAATGCCTCATGGGACGTTTACATTTAAAGGGGCAGGAGGACAAAGACAGAGAGAGAGAGAAAGAGAGAGAGAGAGAATGAAAGAGAGTGAAAGAGAGTGAGAGAGAGAGAGAGAGAGGTAAGAAGAGAACCCTTCCCCTCCTACTTCCTGTTGGGCAAGAAGAATTCTTGTGTGTGTGTGTGTGTGTGTGTGTGCGCGCGCGCATTTATCCTTCCCTCTTTGAACCAGTTCTGATGAGAATGAAGTTCAAGCATTGCCCACTCCCCTCCACCTATTTTCTCTTCCATTATAACTCTTTCTTACATGCCTCTTTTATATGAGGCAATTCTCACCATTCTTCCTCTTCCTCCCCCCTTCTCCCAGTGCATTCCTCTTTCTCACTCTTTCATTTCTCCTTTGAGATCATCCCAACCAGACTCACACCCATATCTTCTGTCTAAGGAGACTCCTTCTTAATGATGATAAAGTTCTTCCTGTTTAGGAAGGTAAATAATTTAATCTTACTGAGTCCCTTTTCATTTCTCATTCATGTTTACCATTTTGTGCTTCTCTTGAGACGTGTTTGAATGTGAAATTTTATATTCAGCCTGGTCTTTTCATCAGAAACCCTTGAAAATCCTCTATTTCTTTAAATATCCACATCCACATCCATTCCCCCAACACAACTCTAGGATTATATTTAGTTTTGCAATGTAAATTATTCTTGGTTGTGAACCTAGTTCCTTTGCCTTCTGGAATATCATATTCCAAACCCTCCACTCCTTTACATGAAAGCTACTAAATCTTTTTGTGACTCCATGGTATTTGAATTTATAGAAATAAATTGTTGTAATTTGTAATATTTGTAATATTTCCTCTTTACCTGGTAATTCTAGAATTTATTTACAATATTCCTGGGAGTTTTCATTTTGAGATCTCTTTCAGAAATTGATTGGTGAATTTTTTTCAATTTCTACTTTGCCCTCTACTTCTCAGATATCTGAACAGTTTTCCTTGATAATTTTTGAAATATAATATCTAGGCTCTTTTTTTAAATCATGGCTTTCAAGTACTCTAGTAATTCCTAAATGAGCTGTACTCAATCCATTTCCAGTTCAGTTGTTTTTCTAATGAGATGTTTCACATTTTCTTTTATTTTGTCATTCTTTTGACTTTGTTTTATTGTTTCTTGATGTTCCATGGAGTCATTAATTTCCACTTACCCAATTCTAAATTTTTTTCTTGTTAATTTGTTTATTTTTAGTTTTCAGCATTCATTTCCACAAGATTTTGAGTTACAAATTTTTCTCCCTGTCTTTCCCCTACCCCCCACTCCAAACTAGCAATCCTGCTGACTATCCCTTCTCCCAATTTGCTCTCTCTTGTATCCTCCCCTATTCCCCCTCTGACTTTCTAGTAGGGTAAGATGTATTTCTATACCCTGCATACCTTATTTCCTAGTTGCATATAAAAAAAATTGTTTTTTAACATTTGTTTTTAAAACTTTGATTTCCAGACTCTTTCCCATCTTCCCTCATCACCCACCCCTACTGAGAAGATAAGTGATTCAATATAGGTTGTACATGTGTAGTTGTGCAAAACACTTCCATAGTAGATATATTGTGAAAGACTAAGTATATTTCCCTGCATATTATACTGCCCCCTACTTATTCTATTTTCTACTTTGACCCAGTCCCTTTTCAAAAGTGTGTGCTTCTAACTACCCTCCACCCCAATCTGCCCTCCCTTCTATTATTGACCCCTCTTATCCCCTTCCCCCCTACTTTCCTGTAAAATAAGATACCCAATTGAGTGTGTTATGTTATTCCCTCCTTAAGCCAAATTCAATGAGAGTAAGGTTGACCCATTCCCTTTTGCCTTCCTGTTCTTCCCCTACATTGTAACAGTTTTCTCCTGCCTCTTTTATATGAGATAATTTACCCTATTCTATCTCTCCCTGTCTCCTCTCATTAGATTCCTCTCTCACCTCTTAATTTTATTTTTTAGATATTCTTTCCTATTCAACTGATCTTGTGCCCTCTGTCTATGTATACATGCACATGTTCACATATGTATTTATACACACATACACCCTCCTATATAAACATATATATGTGTGTATGTATGTATATATATATATATATATATATATATATATATTTCCTTCAACTATCCTCATACTGAGAAAAGTCTCATGAGTTACAATTATCATTTTTCCATGTAAGAATGTAAATAGTTCAACTTTAACAAGTTCCTTAGGATTTCTTTTTCCTGTTTACCTCCTCATGCTTCTCTTGCTTCTTGTATTTGAAAGTCAAACTTTCTGTTCAGATTTGGTGTTTTCATCAAGAATGCTTGGAAGTCCTCCACCTCATTGAATGACCATATTTTCCCCTGAAACATTATACTCAGTTTTGCTGGGTAGGTGATTCTTAGTTTTAATCCTAACTCCTTTGACCTGCAGAATATCATATTCCAAGCCCTCTAATTCCTTAATGTAGAAGCTGCTAGATCTTGTGTTATCCTGAATGTCTTTCCACAGTATCCAAATTGTTTCCTCTTGGCTGCTTGTAATATTTTCTCCTTGACCTGGGAACTCTGGAATTTGGCTATAATCTTCCTAGGAGTTTTCTTTTGGGGATCTTTTTCAAGAGGTAATCAGTGAATTCTTTCAAGTTCTATTTTGCCTTCTGGTTCTAGAATATCAGGACAATTTTCCTTGAGAATTTCTTGAAGGATGATTTCCAAGTTCTTTTTTTGATCATAGCTTTCAGATAGTCCAATCATTTTTAATTTGTCTCTCCTGGATCTATTTTCCAGGTCAGTGTTTTTTCCAATGAGAGATTTCACATTGCCTTCTATTTTTTTTTAATTTGGTTGTATCTGTTTTACAGTATTTTGATTCCTCATAAAGTCATTAGTTTCCATTTGCTCCACTCTAATTTTGAAAGAATTATTCTCTTCAGTGAGTTTTTGAAATTCCTTTTCCATCTGGGCAGTTTGAATTTTTAAAGCATTCTTTTTCTCATTGGCTTTTTTGGCCTCTTTTGCCATTTGAGTTAGTCTATTTTTAAGGTGTTATTTTCTTCAGTATTTTGGGGGGTCTCCTTTAGCAGGCTGTTGGCTTGCTTTTGATGATTTTCTTGCATCATTCTCATTTCTCTTCCCAAGTTTTCCTCCACTTCTCTTACTTGATTTTCAAAATCCTTCTTGAGCTCCTCCATGGCCTGTAACTAGCTTATGTTTTTCTTGGATGCTTTTTATGCAGGAGTTCTGACTTCATTGTTTTCCTTACATTTCATGCTTTGATCCACTTTGTCCCCAAAAAAAGGATTCTATGGGCTGATAGTGCCTCCTCTCCTTGCTCATCTTGCCAGCCTATTACTTGACTTTTGAGCTCTTTGCTATGGTAGAATTCTGCTTCCAGGGTGAAGAGCTTTGTCCCAAATCACTGGGGTTTTGGCAGCTGCCAAAGCTATTAGGAGAGTGCCCCCACCATCTCTGGCACACTGGCCACATACCCCAGGACCACCACCCAAGACCACAATTCAGATCCAAGCAGGTTAAAGCAAGAGCCATTACATTCTGAATGGTCACTTGGTCCCCCTACAGGTCCCTCCTGCAGGCCAGGAGCTCTGGAGGCAGCCACACGGCAACTGCCATGCCTCTGCCACCTCTCACCCCAGGGGCCAGGGGCTGGATCACACTCTTCATTCAGTCACCCAGTTCCAATAGAGACCCACAATGATCTTTTATTTTCTCTTTGGAATTTATGGATTGAGAAGTCAGGAAACCACCACAGTTGCTAGTAATTCATTCTCCTGAAG
The DNA here is from genome assembly GCA_028646575.1 of Pseudocheirus occidentalis. Taxonomy (NCBI): domain Eukaryota; kingdom Metazoa; phylum Chordata; class Mammalia; order Diprotodontia; family Pseudocheiridae; genus Pseudocheirus; species Pseudocheirus occidentalis. Next base: position 195,696,946 of record CM053598.1, read on the forward strand.
TTTGTTCCAGCCATTGCTTGTTGGAGCCACTTTGGGGCCAGAACCACTTGGCTCACTGGGAGTACACTTGACTCCCAGCATGCTGCAATAGGCCCTTTCAGCCTGCCAGGCTGCCTTCAGCAGAAGGTTTGTTTCTCTCTGTCACTTTGTAGGTTCTGTAGCTCTAAAATTTGTTTAGAGCCGTATTTTACAGGTATTGGAGGTAGTTGTGGGGAATGCTTGTGGAATTTCCTGCTTCTATTCCACCATCTTGGCTCTGCCCTCTCCCTCCCCATTCTAATTGTAAGGAGCTATTTTCTTCAGTAAAGTTTTGGCCAATTAGCCATTTGACTAATTCTGATTTTTAAATTTTTATTTTCTTTAGTAATTTGTTTGCACCTCTTTTACTAAACTGGCAACATTTTTTCCCATTATTTTCTTGCATACCTCTCATTTCTTTTCCCAGTTTTTCCTCTACTATTTGTATTTATTTTTTAAAAAAATTGTTCTCTTTTTTAATATCTTTCTTTAGCTCAGTGGTTCTCAACCTGTGGGTCACAACCCCTTTGGGGGTTGCTTGAGACCATTAGAAAACACATATTTCCAGTGGTCTTAGGAACTGAGACACTGCTCCTCTATCCATCTCCAGGTGGGTCTACCCACAGGCAGATATACCCATATACAAATATTAAAGGGTCGCAGCATTAGGAAGGTTGAGAACCACTGCTTTAGCTCTTCTGGGAATTCTGTTTGGCTTGTGTCCAATCTGTATTTTTCTTTAAGGCTTTGCTTGTAGATGTTTTCATAGTATTGCCTTCTTTTGAGTTTGTGTCTTAATCTTCCCTGTCACCATAGTAGCTTTTCATGATGAGAATCTTTTTTATCATTGTTGTTTGCTCATTTTTCTACCCCATTTCTTGACTTTGTACTTTATGTTAGAATTGGGTTTTGCTCATTTCACAGGGTAGAGGCAGGGGATGTCTGGCTTGAGCTTCTATCTTTATATCCTGCTGTTTTCATAGCTAGGTCTGGGGGCCCATAAGTTTTCAATACCTCAAAGGTGGTGTGATCTAGGGAGAGTTCTGATTATTATCCTCCTGGTCTTCACTATGGTCTTTACCTACAAAGGGTCCCAGCTCCTTCATAACCACAGCTGTTCTTCTGACTTATATCCACATAGGGCTCCTGGTCTTGTGAGTATAATTGCTCCTCTCTGGATTGAAACTATGACCTGGAGCTCTGTAATAGTCCAGGGAGCTGGCAAATGGTGCTTAATCCTCTACCCAGTACTGGCAGAAGGATCCCCAGAAATCTCTTTCCAATTAGGGATTCTGTCTCTATCCATCCTTAGGTACTGTGTGTACCCATTGCCATGGCCAATGATGTGTCTATCTCCAAGGTCCATAGCCAATGCCACTTCTGCTGTGCTGTGTCTCCCATTCAGCCCCCATACCAAGCGTCTGCAGGCTTCTCTTTCTGTCCTGCTAAGCTTCCCTGAACTGGATAAATGACTCACTGTGACTTTTTTTGTTGGTCATCCTACTCAGAATTCAGTTTGATGTACTTTTTTAAGTTGTTTAGAGAGGTATGATGGGAGAGCTCAGCAAAAATTCTCACTTGACTCTATCATCTTGGCTTCACCTTAATGTTAAATAACTTGGATGAAAATTTCTCTAAAATGTATTTACCATTTCTCTATTTTCTTAAATAAAACATACTAAACATAGTTGAAATATTTCTTAATAATTACTCAAAATATCAATTATATTGTGCTATAAAACAGCAATGCTAGAGCCTAAATGACTCTAGACCAGTGGTTCTCAACCTTCCTAATGCCGTGACCCTTTAGTACTCATATGTGGGTGTATCTGCATGTGGGCGGACCCACCTGGAGATGAATAGAGGAGTGATGTCTCAGTTCCTAAGACCATTGTAAATATGTTTTTTCCAATGCTCTTAGGTAACCCCTGTGACTCCTGTGAAAGGGTCTTTCAGCCCCCAAAGGGGTCGCAACCCACAGGTTGAGAACCACTGCTCTAGACTCTTGTAATCTTAAAAATCTTTTCTCTACTTTTACTATATTTTTTTCTCTATGTTTTTCTTTGGTTGTCTGCTATCACTTCTCACTGCAGTCACTGTATCTGCCTATAGCAGGCTCCCCATCAGTCCCCATGGTCTTACTATTATGACTGGATAGGGAAAGGACACAGTGAAATCAGCCTGTGATCACATCAATATGTCAGTGCAGAGTGATGGCAAGACCACCTGCTTCCTTCATAAAATCAGACAAAGACATCTTGTCCCCTTTATGTTGCTATTCTACTTCTTACCAGAAGAAACTGTGACCCTCCAATTCCTATACAGACCTTGACCTCCGCTTACCTTTTTTTTAATTCTTTCATTTTTTTATTCAGCCAGGTGTTACATAGAGGGCTGGGCCAGGAATGAGAAAAACCTAAGTTCAAATCTTTGTTCAGATTCTTACTAATTGTGTGACCTTAGTCAAATCATTTAACCTCTCTTTGCCTCAGTTTCCTCAGTTGTAAAATGGAAAAGAAAGAAACAGAGACAGAGAGACAAAGAGAGACAAAGGTAGAAAAGTAGAGAGAAGAGCATTTGGGGGATTGAGTAATTGTGAAGAGTCAGTATGATGATAATGTTAATAATAGACAACATTATTATAATGCTTAAGGTTCATAAAGCACTTCTAATTTATAATCCTATTCAACCCTCACACTAATAACACTATGAAGTTAGTGTTATTAATTTAGCCTCATTTTTCTAGACATAACTTCTCCAAATGATTCAATGTCTGAGGCAGAATTTGATCTCAGGTCCGCCTGACTTCAAGTCCAATGCTATCTCCTACTGTGCTATGCTGCCTCCTTGGTAGAATATTAAAGAGTGAGGATGAGTAAGGACCCTCAGAGCTGACTGCATGTATAGAACAAATGAGGGAGAAGAGAGGCATGCAAAATTAGACCCTCAGTGCCAGTTCTGTATTAGAAGTGAGTGAGCTTCGAGTTTTAGGTATTCAAGGACAGTGGGTTCTAGAGCAGGAATGCCTTGCTTGTGTAGATGACCAAATGGGGCACCCATCTGCGTCTTTAGGCCAATTTCTAATAGAGTAATTCTAACAGTTGGAGATGATGATGACAAAGCCCTGGCAGATAGGCGAGATCTTCTTGGTATGGTTCTGAGCCCCCTAAAGTCTCTACACTTGTAAAGAGCAATTGGGGGTATGAATGCTCTGTAACTCGTGGCAAGTAGCAAAGTACATATGAGTGGCTTTATGTCATAGACATATTGCCTGGGTCCCTAAGCCCCTGTTGCTCATTTTCTTTACCTGAATGCCTGCCACACTGTTGCCTAGACCCCTGACCCGGGTTCTTGATAACTGCTTCCCCACAACATTCTCACCTTTGCAGGCTTCTTCGGTCTTGAGCCATCGCTCAGTTTATGGCTTCTTCTGCCTCTAACTACTTTGTTCAACTGTTCCTAATCTTTTACTCAACTCTGACCTTCAACTTATTCTGCACTAACAGGCTCAGCTGACACTCAGGCAGTTTTTTACTCAACATTTTCCATACTTGTCCACTATGGCTTTCATTGATAGCCACCCACAGGAAGGCAGATTTCAGATAAATGCAAAGAAACATCTCTAACAACTCTAGCTACTGAGAAACGTGATGTATTCTCTCAGGAGGTAGAGAGCTTCCTATTACCAGAGATCTTCAGGCAGAGTTTGGATGATGCCTTGTCAGTCAGAGAATTCATTCTTCAGTGAGAGGTTAGATTAGGTGGCTTCTGGGGTTTCCTCCAATGCTCAGATTCCCCAACCCACCAGTGTGCATCTCTGGCTTTGCTGTTGTTTCCCACTGACATCTGTTACACACTCTCCCTTCCCTCCTCTTTTCTTTTGCCATTTTAAAAGAAACCAATTCACCTGCTGAAGGAAACTTACTGCCTGGTGAGTTGGTTGTTTCTTTCCTAATACCCCTAGTCAGAGCTGCTCAGAGGTTTAACATTTTCTCACTAACAGAATTCCAATCCTTCACCATTAGGAAACATAAAGCAAAGAGAGAAGCACTCTAAACAAAACCATGAAATCTTTCTTGACCCTCCCCTTTCTTTCCTTTCCCCAACCCCCTCCCCCCAACTTTTCACCACATGCAGTGGCTCCTGTTCTGAAGCCCAGTCCCATCAGTATGTGAAGTTTATCTTGGCCCAGGAACATCTGAAAATTCCGTAGTCCACACACAGCTGTGGTGTGCACCTATGGTCAGCACAGGCCTTGGTTTTGCATATGGCAGACTGCCCTGCCATGGGACAAGGGGGAACATTAGTGTGGTATTTGGCCAAGAGGGGATGGAAGAGGAGGAGAGGGTAATTGGAATAGCATTTTATGGTTTGACATCTCTGCAGTCACAAGATCCCGGTCTTGTGTTTCTGTTCCATCTCTAGTCTACAATTGCTTACATTATTTTCCACCAGTGGTTAAATGCAATAACACCTGTGTAACTTCCTTAACCAATTATGAGAGCTCATTTGAGCTGTGCAAAAGCCTTGCCAACTTCTTTTCTCTTGAAGTTGCTGAAATAGGGGAAAAACCTCCAAAAGCCAGATTGATTCTAAAGCTAGAAAAAATGAAGGGAGCATACAGTATGGGACTGAAAAACAGGATTATTTTAATATAAATAAAATCCTAATCAAATTTAAACATATATGCCCAATAGCTATATTTAAGTGAATCTATGCTCTTATCCATATGTATTCCCACTCTCTGTATAGATGATAACCCATCTAGGCCTACTCATCCTATTCAATTCTTGTCCCAGTTCTCCCACAGATCTTCCACAAACCTACACAATATACTGAAAGTCTTCCTGTAGGTTCCTCATCTTTTTGGCGTCATGGATCCCTCAGTTAGTCTGGCAAAATGCATAGACCCCTTCTCAGATTACAGAAAACAAACCTCAGAGACTATGGCTTACTACTTGTCAGAAAGGTTCAACATTCCCCATGTAAGCAGACAGAGCAAACCTCACTGATTAGGAATTATGGAAGAGGAACTGGAATCTAACTTGCTCTACTAGCTCTACTTAATGGTCACCTCATATTGCTATCTGCTGAACATTTTAGTCAGTAACAAAACTTGGAAGGTTAGTTTTCCTTAAGCTGATCAACTATACTGACTATAAATGGGAAGGAAACAGAGGTTATATGGAGTGAGGAAGAGAGACCCATGACTTGCCTTTTCAGGGCTCAAAGTGCCAAGCTCTGTAGGGTGCATGACCCATTCCTTGTGACTTTGTTCATCATTTAACTCCTATCTGGAGATGGGCCCTAGTATTAGTTTAGAGTTAGATGGAGTAACACAGGATAAACCCTTCACCTAAGGCCAGTATAAAATGAGAATTCAGATGAAAAAAGGAGCACAGAGAGATTAAGGATCATGTGTTTTTAGACCATCTATACATTTTTCACTTGAATGTTAGCACCCTTAATGTGATATCCTTGTAGTAACTTGTTAGTAACTAAGTTGTAGTATCCTTGTTAGTAACTAAGGGCTAAGTAACTCTGTGAAAGAAACAGGTGTGAACTCTGGCTCCTGTTGCTGACATAAAAGGAAGAGTTTGGCTGAAACAGGAAGTGTGTGTGTGTGTGTGTGTGTGTGTAAGAAGAAGCCCAGAGAAAGACAGTCAGAATTTTCTTCCTGTTGGGTTCCTGGTGGAGGAAGCAGAATTTTCTCAGCATCTGGAAGCTGGGCTGTTACTTACTGGACTGAGAACTGAGTTGGAGTTTTCTTGAGACCAGAATCTGGTGAAGGCTAAAGTTGCTGCCCAGAAGGCTACCTGGAAGGCTGAAGTTTCTTCTGGGTCCTAAGGCCAGCTGAACTGCTGGAGGACTGAAGAAGCATGACCAGGATAAGATTTTGTTTGTTTGTGCCTTGGTTGATCCTTGAGTTCCTAGAAACAGAAGTTGTGAAGGTTTTGAGATGTACTAGACCCTGTGAACTTCAGTGTGTAGCAAGAACTGCTCAGAGGACTGGACAAGAACCTGGGAACTGTCTGCCTCTGAATTCAGGTGACTGATTAGTGTATTCAGGGAGGATCTGGGACCACCAAAGGGGATCCAGGGAATCTGAGAGACCACCACAAGTCAAGATGAAGGAAGGCCCTCTTCTTGGATATTGAATATGTGATGAAATTGAAGTTTACTAGACACCAAGGGGTGGAGGGTTTGTGTAATTTTCTAATGATTGTATTTAATGGTTAATGATACTTAGTGACTGATTACTAGATAAGTGACTGATTAAGTTAACCTATGATTGCCCCACAAGTGGAAGATGGACTTGTATTGTGAAATGATTGAATGATTAAGTAAGAAGGCAAACCTCCTTAAGATACCAGATGATTATTCTTTTGTTCTTTATTCTAAATACTGTGACATAAATGGGAAGGAAACAGAGGTTATATGGAGTGAGCCATTTAGAACAAAATAGTATTTTGTTCTAAATACTTTGGTGAAAACTATGTGGCCATTTTAATGTTAAGCTGTTGTGAACACTATATTGTGATTTTCTGTGATAAGATATAATGTTGTGAATATTATGTTGTAATTTGTTGTGAACCTTTGCCTTGATTTGTTATGGAATAAATGGAGTGTTCACTATACTGCGTGATCAGAACCTTAAAAGCTGTTTACAGTAGCATTCTTTTGGGAAACTGCTTGTGCATGGCATTACAGCTGCCTCTCAGGTTCTCCTTGTAGAAGTAAAGAAAGGAGTTGTTAGAGTTGATATTATCACATTCCTAAAGACTTCAGTTCAAAAATAGAAGCACATGGTGAAACATATATTGGAAAGGATATAGCTAAAGAAGAAAGAATATACAAGGCTTCCAAACTACACAGAAACCTCATGATTTTACATCATGAGAATGTTTTCTGATAAAAGAGTTAGTAGTCATTGGATAGGATAAACACAAAATAACATCACAGAAAAATTATTGTATTTTGAAAAGAAAAGACTTGAAGGAATTATCTCTAAATCTGATATCTGTGTATAGTGAGACCATCAACATAACAAAGCAAAGATCAAAATTACCAAAAAGCTAGAAAAAGAAGAATGAGACAACAATATGGCACACAGTTAATTCAATCCTGAACTATCTAAACAAATAATTGATCATTAAAAATGACTAATGACATCAACATTGATTATAATAATTTTATATTGCAGTTTAATTGATGAAAATAAATTCCTATAACAAGGAGACTAAAAGAACTTTTTAAAGTGCCTCAGGTAGTAAACAATCAATCATTTATTTGCTAAGCAGGAATATAGAGAGGCCAAACTTGTTTGTTAAACCTTATAAAGAAAGATGATTAATGATTTGTTCAGTATTACCTCTCCACTACTTCTCTCTGCCTTGAGAGGTAATACTGAACAAATAATTTTTATTTATTTATTTATTTATTTATTTATTTATTTATTTATTGCTTTTTGGAGGGCAGTTGGGGTTAAGTGACTTGCCCAAGGTCACACGGCTAGTTTTTTGTGTTAAGTGTCTGAGGCCGGATTTGAACTCAGGTACTCGACTCCAGGGCCCGTGCTCTATTCACTGCGCCACCTAGCCGCCCCTGAACAAATAATTGATCATGAAAAACGACTAATGAACAACAGTTCAAAAAGAGCTTGGCAAGAACCCCAACTAAGCAAAGTTATCCTGAGGATGTTGAACACAAAAACAGAAGGGAGACCAAAAATAGGAAAAGAAAGAAATATGTGCATTTTGTTGATAAATGAATATCTAATTTTACTTAAACACACTAATACTTCTTCATAACTGAGAAGGAACAGCTAGAAAACACTTACACTAGTTTTAAAAGATTTTCACATGTATGACTATTGACAATTCTGATTGAGTGTATCAATCCAAAACATAAACAGTTGATGTCATAGAACTTGGTTTAGTAGGAAAATAAAGCTAATGTTTAAAAATGATTATATTTTTAAAGGACATGGGCAATAATGACAATACTGTTTAGCCTAAGGTTTTATAAGCATTTAGGAAAGCTGAAATTTTATTTCCCAAATCATCTTTTATAGACTAAAATTTTAGACATGTGTAATCTTCTAAGCCAGGGATAAGTCTAATAAATGCTTTGTGTTGTATAAAGATGTAAAAGGTAAAAATTAGCAATGGAATAGAATAGGTTATACTTGATGAGGTATACTTTTTAGTTTATTGGAATTTTGGCTTATTTTCATAGATATCAAAATGTCAGATTATTTTTTGCTAAAAAAAAAAAGTACATTCTAGTATGTTTTGGCCATATCTTATAGTATTTTAACATTAGGATGGGATTGCAATACTTTACATTTTTATTTTTAATTTTTACTTATTTCTCCATTGCCTAATCTCATTCTGCTCTTTAGTTAACAATTAGCCATTACTTGACTTTTTTCCAAATACTAGCTTGATAAAGGTTTTCTTTTTCTTCCTTTTTTTTATTCGAAGAGTTCAAATTCCAGGGTTTAAAAAAAAAAAGTATGTGTGTGTGTGTGTGTGTGTGTGTGTGTATGTGTGTGTAAAGCTAATTAATTAATTAATTAAAAAGGATTGTATACGGTATGTTAGTGTTAGGGGAGATGAATGGGAAAATTTGGTTAAATAATTTATATTTTTTATAATGCTCTTTGAAATCAGAATGAATAATGCTTTATCAGAAGTTATCCAATATATTAAATTAGGGTATCCTTATGATAGTGCTACTTAGAAAATGCTATGTTCTTTTTTCTAAAGTAAGTCTAGAATCACAGAAAAGAAAGATGACAGAATGGTTTTCGTGAGACTTTTTCTAGAGGAAGCCTGATAAATAGAAAAGAAGAAACTAGTATATAAAATTAATAGGAGAAAAATAGCAAAACTTTGTTTTGAGAAGGAAAATTGTTGAATTTGTACTTTTTAAAAAGGTAGATGTGAAAACCCTACTATTGTTAAATACTAACTGGGATATATGCTATCTAAAATATTTCATTAGCATATATACCCATCACTTGCTAAGTCTAATCAATCAAACCCAAACAAGGTTAATTCTTGGTTTGTGAAAGCTTTTAATGAATTTCAGCAATAAGTCTGTTCACAAATGTAAAAAAAAAAAAAAGACCCTGGGATTTACCCTTTCTAGAGTGAATATTGGAACAAATATCTAAGTCTTGTGTGTCCTATTTTTTGTAAGCTGTTAGTTATGAATTCTGAAAGAACCTGGTCTGAGTTCTGATTAAATTATATTAATGTTTACTCTGTTAAAATGAAAAAGAAAGAAACAAGCAAACCAAGAAACAAAGAAAGAAAAAGGAAGGAAAGAAGGAAGGAAGGAAGGAAGGAAGGAAGGAAGGAAGGAAGGAAGGAAGGAAGGAAGGAAGGAAGGAAGGAAGGAAGGAAGGAAGGAAGGAAGGAAAGGACAGAGAAAGGATACACAATTTCAAAAAAAATGATAACTGTTCTCTATCAAAAAAATAGCTATTGCTCTTGAATTCTAATATCACAATCCTAGATGTCCTAACAGAGGTGACAGAAGTGGGTCTAAAGAAGACAATGATGAGAAAAGTAGCTAGATTGAACTAGATATACATTGAAGAGATTTAGGCAGGAAGTAGTGCAATTGTTTTGGTGTTAAGGGATTTAATCACAAAGTGTCTGAAGGAGGAGAAGATAAAAATGTAAAAATATCTCAAGCATTATAAATTTCCCCAAAGCTAGAATATTATCAGCTACCAATATGATTACTTTTCTATCTGTACAAAATCTTGGTGAAACTCAACTACATGTGAATCAAGGACATTTTTGATGAGGGAATTAGTAGGAAACAGGTAGACTTTTGCACGTGATATTTTATAGTGGGCCATATCGTCACCATTTTTCAATTAACTAAAAGAATACAAGAGAATGTGGAAGATATACGGTCCTATTATGTTCATTGCTTTTTGTTTAAGAAAAAGCATTTGATTTGGTAGAGCCAATCATGACTCCAAATGGTAAGTGATACAGTGGATACTTCCAGGCCTGGAATCAAGAAGACTCATCTTCCTTAGTTCAAATGTGGCCTCAGACACTTAACTAGCTATGTGACCCTGGGCAAATTTGTTGTTGTGACCCTGTTTGCCTCAGGTTTCTTATACGTAAAATGAGCTTAAGAAGGAAATGGCCAAAAAAACCATTTAGAGTATCTCTGTTCAACAACTGTCTGATCATAATCATTAGGCAAGGCCTAAAATAGGGAGATCCACGCTCACCAAAGGTATTCGCTACTGTATAGAACTGCTATGGATGGTGATCTGTTTGCAGATATTAGTTGTATTGGTTTCATCAAGCCCTATAACAATGAAGATTTTCTGGGAAGAAATCTATAATCACTTAAAATGGTTTGACCTGACCATTCACACAGTGGATCAAATGGAAGAAGAACATATAGTTCTTAGATTTTGATGTTCAATTGAAAGAATAATATATAGTGGCTGCCCATCAATATGTATCTCTGCAATAGGCATTAAAAATGGACAATGAGATGAACCTAGAATTAAAAAGGAGGAAGAAAGTAGGCTACATTGCCTTCAGAAAATTGTAAAACTGTAATGCTAGAATCTGAGTGGTTCTACTATCCTTGACAGAAAACACTTAATTTTTTTTTAATGCAGGTCTTTTCATTCTTCCTTTAAAAAAAAAAAGAAAAAGAAAAAAGAATCTGAAGAGCTATCATGTGGGGGAAAAAAATTGTATTTGACCCATTTCTTTATTGTTTGTGCCTGTCCCAGCATAATTTAGTACCATCCCCATACCTTTCACTTTGTTTTTGTATCACAAAAAACTGCTCATTCTCACTCTCCCCTCACCACTGCCCATTCTCACTCCCAGACATTTGACTCTCCTCACCCATATTCTAGTTTCTCTCCCCTTCCACCTAAGTAGATTCTAGGGAGATTGGAACTGGTTCTCCCTCCACATTCGTACCAAATTCTACCCCTGTGTCTGTTCTTAAATTTAGATGTGGATGACTACTCATTCAACTCAAAACTTATCCACCTTTTTAGAAAAGTTGGCTCTGAAGAAAGCATTGTAGAAGAGACAGTAGAAGGACTTGGTTTTTGGTGATGCTCCAACTACACTTATTCCTTCCACATAATGGGGACTGGGACACCACACCCTCATGATCTGGAAAATCTGTGTAAAATGTTTTGGCCCTCCCTTCATACCAGGGAAGAAATCTGAATTATTATGATATTAAAAGATAAAGCATGTTGATATTATGTAATACTGCACATATATTTTGTGCATTTCTGAGTTTCTAAACTTTTTCTGTGTTATTGTTTGCTACTTTCACAAAATTTCCCCAAAATTTCCATTTAATTTCTTATGCTGACCTGTGATATAGCAAAACCTTGATGGGGAAAGTAACAATGTAGAAGGGATAACTGTATTTCATTGAATTCAATAGCCAATTATTAAGTACTTTGTACAAGGTGTTATGTTAATCATTAGGGTTACAAAGTTTTTTTTTTTTTGAAGACATAGTCAGTTGCCTGAGAGAACTTCCATTAGAATGAATGCTGCCATGGAACCCAAGAAGAAATAATCATCCTCCTGTGGAGAATAATTTTCTTCCATTGAGAAGCAGACCTTGTATTTAAGACATGAGTTAGGGCAGGATGTAAACAGATAAATATAAGAAAATATGTAACAGGAGTAAAGGAGAAATCCCGATAAAGTGATCAAGGGAAATTTAAGGAAGGAGAAGACAGTTCTGGGTGTGTGAGGGCAAAGTCAGAAGAGAATTAGAGAAGACTTCACTAAGTGGCTTTTGAGCTAAACCTTGAAGGAAGAGAAGGGTGGATTCCAAGGGTAGCAAAATGCATGGACTTGGGAGATGGAACATTGAGGTCAAAGAATAATATAGTTCAATTTTTATTGAATTGTAGAGTAATGTAAGATAAGGCTGGAAAAATAGGTTACAACCAGATTATGGAGAGCTTATTAAATGACTGGCTAAGGAGTTTGTATTTTTGCCTTGTGGCAATAGTGAGTGACTAAAGGTTTAAATCAGCATTTAAGGTTGATTGATGAGGTTTATGAAATGCTCAGAAAGTTGAGATTAGATATGTCTTCTGTGGTAAGTCTAAGTTACAATTCAGTCAATTAACATACATTTATTAAGTACCTATTACCGGCCAGATTTTAGGGATGATGAAGCAATTTCTTTTCTTGAAGAGTTTATCCTCTTTATCAAAGGGGAAAAATCATATAAATATTCTTATATCTGTATAAATATAAAGATATATCTTATATATGTTATCTAAATAAAACATAAATAGTAATGCTGTTGTTCAATTGTTTCAATTGTTTTTTATCTGATGTTTTGTGATCCCATTTGGGGTTTTCTTGGCAAGGTACTGGAGTGGTTTGCCATTTCCTTTTCTAGCTCATTTTACATATAAGGAAACTGAGGCCAATAAGGTTAGTGACTTACCCAGGGCCGCACAGCTAGTAAGTGTCTGAAGCCATATTTGAACTAAAAAAGATGAGACCTTCAGACTCTAGGAACTATGCTCTATTTACTTCACCACCTCGCTGCCCAAATGGCTACCATGCATATTGAGCTTTAAGGTTTGCAAAGCACTTTGTCTCCTTTTATCATAATTATAACCCTATAAGGCAAGTATTATGACTACCATGTCTATTTTATAGATAAAGAAACTGAGGCTGAGCAAGGATAAGTGACTTGCCGAGGGTCATACAGCTAGTAGGTGTCTAAGGTAGTGTTCCAGCTGAGATCTTTGTGACTCCAGGTCGAGACTGTCTCCACGACTGTACCACTCAGCTGCCTAGTGATTTATGGGGAGGGCATTGTCAGTGAGGAGAATAGGCTAGGGAAAAGGGTGGTGTCTGAGGTGAGCCTTGAAGGATAGCAAGGATTCTGAGGAGTGGAGGTAAGAAAGGAATTACCTTCCAGGACATTCCAGGGGATAGCCAGGCATTCCAGGGGAATGGAGATAGAAGATGAAGTTCCACCTAAAAGGTATAATAGTTAAAAAGGATGGGTGATTTGATTAGATTATAGAGTTTAAGGAGAATAATAGGTGATAAGTCTGGAAAGGTAAATTGGGGCCTGATTCTGAATGGAAGAAGTTTAACATTCACCACTCTGGAGAGCTTTGATTTAACACACAGCTTGTTTCTGGCATGATTGCCAAATAGGACACACTAGACGATCTCATGCCTATGTTTTTTGGTCAACAACTATATTACATTGTTGGCAATTGAACTGCCTATACAGCAGAATTCAAAGGTGGCTTTGAGTTCATGACAAGTGAAGTAAATGAGAGCAAGGAGCCACTAGGTGAATGAGTAAGTTAATATCCTTTCAAGTTATACGGAAAAAAAGTACGAGCTGAAGATGAAGCAGGACAGCAATGACTACAGCCTACTTCCTAGCGGCTGTGTCTGTAGGTACCAAAAATGTATCACATTCTCCAGTTCCCAACCTACCTTTATGCTGGGTAACACAAGCTACTGTACAAATTGTGAACAAAATCCCCTTTCCTTATTACTATCTAACCCTAAATAAATACAATTCCCGGACACACTGCTCTCTACAGATCTGGAGGGTGTCTTCATTTGAATGCCAATAAAATTGGAGGTAGACAGGTTATCTACTTTTCAGACTCATGGACTTGGGTTTGGATCTGAGCAGCATTTTGTCTATCCAGTAATACCAGTAATATTGACAGGTAAATCAAATTAACATACATTTAAAATGTTCCAGTCACTGTGAATAAGGAAGTAAAAGCAAACCAGTCCCTACCCTCAAGGAACTTGTGTTCTATTGGTACAAAATAGCATGTACACATTTAAGTAGGTGCAAAACATACACAAAATAATTTTCCAGTAGAGGCACTAGCATGGGGGTTAATTGGGAAGAAAGTTGCTACTTGAACTGAGCTTTGAAAGAAATGATGGAACCTAAAGAAGTGGAGGAAATTCTAAGGAGAAAGTATATTTTAGGCAGTGGTGACAGAGAGAGCAAAGGCACTGAGATGGGTCATGGGTCATAGGTCATAAAAGGATCATGTATGAGGTACAACAATTATGCTAATTTGGGTTAGAATATAAAATATGTGTAAATGGACTAATGCTTCTGGCAGTGGATATTGAGGAAAGCATGGCTCAAATCTATCCTTATTAGCTGTGTGACCCTGAGCAAGTCACTTAACCCTGTCTGCCTCACTTTCTTCATCTATAAAATAAGCTGGAGAAGGAAATAGCAAACCACTCCAGTATCTTTGCCAAGAAAACCCTAAATAGGGTCAGACATGACTGAAATGACTGAACAACAACTTTGAGGAAAGTGTAGTGGAGATTGAAGGGGAAGGGAACTTATCCAATCCTTAGAGTTATTACTAGCTTGCCATAAATAAATATTCTTTCTGGGCACAGCTTTCCACAAACCTATAGAATGTTGTCATTTAATACCCTGCTTTTTAACTCATGACCTTGGATTTGGATCTGAACAGTATTTCATCTATCCCATAATACTGACAGGTAAACTAAATTGACAAACATTTATTAAGCACCTATAATGGGCCAAAAAGAACGCAGTCCTCACATTACAAAGGAAATACTGGTGTGCATTTCTCCTCTACTCAGATGTATTAGGAGATACATTCTATATTGATGGAGAAAATTTGAGTCCTTCTGCTGATTTCATGACTCCAGAATCCTGGAAGGTCAGAAAATTATTTAAATGGAGGGTTTCTGAAGTTGTTTCCAGGATAGGAGAAACAGAGGAAGGGGTATATGTGTGTGTATGTGTGTTTGTCTGTGTCTGTGTCTGTGTGTATGTGTGTGTCTCTGTGTGTGTGTTTGTGTGTGTGTGCACTTGTTTGTTTCCAAACCCATCAGTTCTTTCCTGTCAGAAGCACTAAGTAGTTCATGAAAACCCTTACTTCACCTCTTGGTGAATGCTCTGCTCTGAGGAATTGTTTGAAGTGTTTGCCAGGTCTCAGAGAGAAAATTACCCCTCCTCTGGGCTCCCTCCCTCTGAGTTCCTTCGTTACCTCTTTGCTTCTTATTCTTTTAATTATTACTTTTCCTTGGTGAGTAGGTCTCAGTAATGGGGCCGGGATCAGCTTTCCCAGGAGCTCTCATGAACCCCCATCATCATGAAGCATTCTCACAGGAAGCGCCTGCCTAAGCCCCACAAAAGACAGTATTCTTTCATGGAAATCCCCACTCTAGATGGAGCGACACGTTACCTCTTTGTGTTAGGTAAGAAGCTTCCCCATTTCTGAGAATTGCTTTCTCCATCTGAAAGTGGCAACTTGCCACCCTATTTTCTAATAAAATTAAGAAAGTTCATGAGTCTTCTCTTGGAGACTGGGAGTGACGATTGCCATGTTACCGTTTTTGTCACAGGGTCCAGAGTGTGATGAGTATATTACTCTCAAGGTATTAGAAGAAAAGGTATCTGTGTTGGCATTATTTCTCTGTTTCCTACATCACAAATTTTGATGCGAATTTTCAAAGTGAATTGGGGGAGGTTCTTCCCTAAGATCTCTTTCTCCTTCATATTCAAAATGCTATAAACTAGGGTAGCAGTGTGTAGAGCACTGGAGTCAGAGTCAGGAAGACTCATCTTCACGAGTTCAAATCTGGCCTCAGACACTGGCTTTGTGACCCTGGACAAATTATTTAACCCTCTTTGCCTCAGTTTCCTCATCTGTAAAATGAACTGGAGAAGGAAATAGCAAACCACTCCAGTATCTGTGCCAAGAAAACCTCAAATGGGGTCATGAAGAGTTGGACAACACTGAAACAACTGAACAGAACCATAAACTAGCTTCCCAGTGCCTTTTTCACCCATAGACTCTGAACAAATTTTAAAATTCCTTCTTGGGGAGGGAGAGAGAGAAGGGTGTGGCAGCATTCAACTCCTAGGGAAGAAGTTATTACTAAATGAAAATGCTAGGACTCTGAAATTTCAGCTTACTTCTGGGTGAATTTGTTTTTTTGGAAGGAAAGAATTGGATGCCTCCAAGGTTTACCTGAGAACAAATAGCCTGGAACCCAGAAGCAGTAGAATCAATCAATCAGCAGAGATTAATTAAATGTCTGCTATGGACCAAACACTGGAAATACCAAGACAGAAATGAAACAATCCCTCTCCTCAAGGAGTTTACATTGTATTGGGAAAGACACATACACATATCAATTAGTCAATCCAAAAGTAATTACCAAAATTTGGCTATTATGTGCTAAACACTGGTAGGTGTCAGGAAAAACCAAAGTAAACACTGAAACAATTCTTTCTCATAAAAACTTATATTCTAATTGGAGAGACACACTAAAATATATGCAGCATAAATATAAAGCGAATAATTACAAATACCAGTAGATATTCAGGGTCACTTGAGAGGTAGAGAGCTAGTAGTTGGGGTTATCAAGAAAAGCTTTATGCAGAAGATGATGTTTGAGCCACATCTTAAAAGAGAGGCGATATGTGACTGACAGTGACTTGCTTCCTAATTCAGGCAATAAGGGAGGGCATTTCAGCCTTGGGGAATGGGCAGTATGGAGATGGGAGATGGGTAATGGGGTGTTATGAATGAAGAACAGAGAGAAGGCCAGCTTGGCTGGATCATGCAGAGTATGGGAAGGTGAGTAATGCCTTTTGATTATGGGAAAATGGGTTGGGGCCAGGGTGTAGGTCTTTAAATGCTAAATAGAAGAGTTTATGTTTTATTCTGGATTAGGAGGAAAATTATTTTGGCAGCAATATGTATAGGGTTGTCTGGAGTGGGGAGAGACTTGAGGGAGTCAAGTTAGGGAGACCAATTAGGAGACTGTTGTAATAATCTAGGTGAAAGATACTGAATGCCTGAACTAAGGTGTTAGCTTTGTTAGTGGAGAGAAAGGGTCAATTACAAGAGATAGTATAAAGGTAGAAAGGGCAAGATTTGGAGATATGTGGAGTGAGGATGATTTAGCAGTCCAGAATTATTCTTGGAATAAGCTATATATAAGTAAATACAAAATATGTAAAAAAAAAAAATACAAGGTCGTTTGGAGGTGGGAAAGCGTTAGCAGCTGGGGGAATCTGGACGGGCATCCTATACAGAGCACTGGAGCTGGGCTTTCTTTCTAAAGAAAGTGACAGATTCTAAGAGGCCCAAAAGAGGAGAAGGTACATTCTAGGTATTAGGATAGCCTGTACAAAGACATCGAGATGCAAAATGGAAGGTTGCATATGAGAAAGAGCAAGGACAGTTTGACTGTCATAGAGCTCATGAAAGGAAATATAAGTACAATAAGCCTGGAAAAGTAGGTTGGATCCAGATGAGGGAGAAAGAGGTGGTCAAGGCTTAAAGAACATCATCCAACCCAGTGCTTAAAATCCATTCAAAGACAGGGCAGCAGGTAGGTTAAAATGAGTTGGCAGAAGAAACGGGGATGTTGTGTTCTGATGTTGACCCAAGGGTTAGTTTGAACCCATCTGCTTTGAGACGTGGCAAAAAACAAACCAACCAACCCAAACAACTAAATGACATTAGATTAAGAATAAGATACCTTGGGCTCTACTCCAAGCCTAGCCATTCCTTGTCTGTGTGACTTTGTACAAGCCACTTAACTTCTCTGGTCCTCAGTGAGGGAGCTGGACAGACCAATATCCCTTTTAATTTTAAGATGGTTTGATTCTTTCCAAGTAAAGGAATAAAAGATAGATTCAAAGCTGGTGCTAGAATGCCTGTTCTGGGCCTAGAGTCAGAAATTCAGGGCCTGGGTTCAAATTTGCTCTCAGATATTTACTAGTTATGTAACCCTGGTCAAGTCATGTTACTTCTGTTTGCCTCAGTTTCTTCATCTGTAAAATGAGGATCTAAAATGAGAGCACCCCAGGGTCACTGAGAGGATCCAATGAGGTCATTGTAAAGCCCTTGGCATACTGTCTGGTTTAGTAGGTGTTTAATAGATGTTTTAATAGATACTTTCTTTTCCATCTGATGTATCTTTAGCAACTTCACGTTTTACTACTGGTTCTATAGGATCATACATTTAGAGCTAGAAGAGACCACAGAGATCAAATCCATTTTATACGTGAGGCTCAGAGGAGTTCAATGACTTGTCCAAGGTCATATAGGTGGCAAGTGGCAGGGGTGGGACTTGAGCTCTTTTCCTCTGACTTTAAATCTGTTGTTCTTTCTATGACCTGACAATGTCTCCTCCAATACAAGGCAGAAATACCATGCAGAATGTGGGGGCATTAAGCAAGTCATCGATAACAATCGCAATGCATGCATAAGCGCCTAGTCACTTGCCTTCCCAGCACTGACATCCCACCTGTCTCCCTCATTGTGTACAGACTACCATGTCTTTGCTTCAGTATCTTGGCAGAGAGATAGACTCCTGTCAGAAAGGGCACAAAGCGTCCGCCCTCTGAAATCCACTCTAAAGCTTCTTAGACAATAAACTGGTGCTGCTTGGACTTCTTTACTTCCCAGGCTGGGTGACTTAACACAAATCTGATGGATCACTTGTATAGCATGGCTTTTGGTCAACTTGCACCAAGAGAGTGACCAACATCTAAGAGCCAGAGAAGATGGGAAAGGGGTTAGAGTTTAGTCAGTTAGTGAAATATGTCAGCAGAAGGGGGAGGGGGGGAAGGGAGAGGATGCTATCTTGCTTGGAACCCAACTTATGACCTAAGCTATATGCCCCCGCCCCCATATTCTACCCCACAGGAGCTGGCACTGCCTTGTCCCTTGTCTCCATGTGGGTAAAGAAAATAGAAAGGGGGGAAAGTATTTAAGGCAGCTCTTCAGCATTGATCCTGCCTCAGTCTCACTGCATTCATTGTTCATGAGAACAGAGGCTGGATTAGAATGGGGTTTAGAGTGTAGCCAGGCAGCAAGATTAATAACCGTTCTGAGATTCATTCAGGCTCAATCGAGTGTGTTTGAATCTGGGAAGGGCCTTCTCTAAACAATCAGACATGGGAGAAAAAGGGCTGGGCAAGGGAAAGGGGAGGGAGCCTGGGAGAGGAAAAGAAGCCCCAAGCAAAAGCCAGAGCTGAGCTTTGAGAAGGGGGCCTGGGTCCCCTTGTGAAAGGCATGAGCTGTGTGAGGTATTAGATTCCCTCACAAGGCTGTGCAAGCTGTTCCCGGCATAAGCCTGAGTCACAAAGTGGGGAGGGGAGAAGACTTTTCCCTTCCCTGCCTGAGTCAAAAAGTAACTGATAGCATTTGGGCTGCTTCTTAACTTTGAGCCAAGCAATGCCATCTGATGCAAGGTCCAGCACATTACTGGGGAAAGATTACTGGATTTGGAGTCTGAGTACCTGAGGCTGCTACTTACTACCTGGATGACCAAATCACTTAAAATGCTATGGGCTCCAGTAAAATGAAGGCACTGAACTAGCTGATCTCTGAGGTCTCTCCCAGCTCTCTGAGAACCCCAGCTTGACAGGGGTTCTTCACCTTCTTTGTGTCATGTACCACTTTGCTAAAGCCTGTGGACCCCTTCTCAGAATGACGTTCTTAAATGTGCAAAACAAAATGCAAAGGATTACAAAGGAAACAATTACATTGAAATGCAATTTTATATAGATATACATTTTTTTTTAAACACACGTTCATTGTGGAACCTGATTCAGAACTGGATTCAGAGCCATGCTATAGACAGATCATCACTATGACACCTTTCAAACTATTTTGAATTCTCTATATGTGCAGAGCTCTGGGAAATTGACCTCTAGACGTTCTATAAAGTACCTTGTTTAATCTGATAATCTGTAAAATGTTAGATTGGAAAATAAGGGTCTTAGAAATCACAGAGTTAGAACTGGAAGACACCCTAAAAGCCATTCAGTCCAATGTCGCATAGGTACAATATGGTAGGGTCAAGGGTTAAGCACAGGCTCTGACTCCAAATATGGCTCTTTTCCCAGTATGTTATGCCAATAATGTTTTGATATAGGCTGCACTTTTCAGCCATGCCTGCTTTATATAAAATGTTAGTCTATAATTATATTCTTAGAAATAATTTTTCATAGCTTATCCATATTTTTTCGCTTTGAAAGATATCTCATTTTTGGAATGTGGTCTATATCTGAGAATGGCTCTTATATGGACCAATATGATAGCACTGGCATTCCATGTGCCCATAGACCAAAGTAGCCGCTTACACTTTAATTATCCTCCTATGTCTGATTGCTTTCTTTACAAGAATAAACTAGGGCAGATGGCTACACAGTGGATAGAGCAACTAGCCCTAGAGTCAGGAGGACTTGAGTTCAAATGTGGCCTCAGACATGGACTAGGGGGCTGGAGCCAAAGGCAAGTCACTTAAACCCAATTGTCTCATATGAAAAAAAAAGGAACCAATTACCTCCTTCTCTGGAAGAACTCTTGAGTCCTCTCACCTGGGGGTGGGGGAGGGAGACACCACATAAAATATACACAAGTTACATTTAGCAGAAAGAAAATCAGGCTTATAATGTCAGAACTAATAATAAGGTAGGAAGAAGAGGAGGATTCCTCTTAGAATAAGGGGATGGGGGATAGCAGGGATGGTTCTCAACCCCAACAGAAAATTTCTTCACTGCCCTCTCAATCCCTACCTTTGATCTCCCAACACCATTGTCCTTGGCTGTCCTTCCTGGCTTATATATGACAGGTGTGCGCAGGATATGTATACATCTTCTCTTTTAGAGCCTTGTATCTCCATCATCTGACAGATGGCACTGGGGGGAGAGAAAGAATTAAGGGATGGGCAAGGTCTGGATCTGTACTATCATTTGGTATAAGGAAATCCAGGTGAGGATAGACCTTCTACCACTGCAGACTGGCAACTGTTCTGTAATTTATCACTTGCCTTAAGTACCAAGAAGTTAAATGACTTGCCTAGAGTCATCTGGCCAATATGGGTCAGGGGAGAGGCTTGAACCCAGGCCGTTCTGACTCAAGTCTAGCTCTTTCTTCCCATATGTGATATCTCCCCTCCTTACCTTGTGAATTTCTTGAGAGAATGTTATACTTATTATAGATACTTTTCTGTATTTCAAGCTCTTAGCACAATAGCATAATAAACAGCGAATAAATGTCCTGGTCATTCATTCTATCCATTATATACACTTGACAGATAGTAGTGCCTTAATAAATTAATTTAGTAATAATTGCATATTATGTTATATATTCATCTATAACTTTTATAATATTCTTAATATATAATACTATACTTTTATTATATAAATTAATCAATGTTTGATGAATGAATGAATGAAAATGTGTTGCTCAAGATGCATAGAGCCATCATATTAGGGTCAGAGCCTGCAACTTCTCTTTGTCAAGCTGTGTTAAAAAACGATGGTTCCAAACTCCAAGGTTGATGCTTTTTTTGTCCCCTTTCACTCCTTTCTGTTGTGGATTTATATGTTTGTGTTGGTGAGAAGAGGGTACACAAATTCTTTCAAAACAATTGAATCTACTGTTCACTAGATTACTGGATCAAATCACAGAATCACTGATGGAGGGGATAGGACCTTCAAAGGCATCTTGTACAATGGCCTCCTTGTTTCACATTACCTGAAGTATGAGCACCAGTGCACTCAGCTGGGTGGGAGAAAGGGTCACTTTCCCATTCTATCCTACCAACTTTGTAGGGCTGCTTGTGGCTCAGAGAAATGGCTTGGAGTTTTTGTCTGTTCTTTTTAGCTCTAGTCAGAGGGAGTGGAGACCTTGTCCCAGGGGAGCCACAATCCCAGGCCGAGTGTTGCTTCTAACCCAGCAAGGAAACTGTGAGAAGCCAGGGTGT
>CM053598.1:195719293-195783171 GCA_028646575.1 Pseudocheirus occidentalis
CGGGGGGGGGGGGGGGCAGTGTTTGTATGTTTATTCTTGCTGTTTCTTTGAAGGGACTATTCCCTTGTAAAAGCTAGTCTGTTAAGTGGTTAAATAAAAGTGAAATGTTAGAGAACCAGTAAAGATGGGGGAACTCAATCCCTAGGGGTTTGACCCAGTAGTAGAGACAGAGACACCCTAAACCCTATAAGCATACTGGAGAACCTAAGGGTTCTCAGGCATTGTGGGTCAAAGTTTATACAGTGTTATGCACTAAGAATCTGAAGTGCCTTACCTAGGATCATACAGTTTATTAATAATAATTGGCATTTGAAGAGGTTTTCCCAAAGAGTTGCCTGAGACCCCAAAATATCGACACGCTGGGTCCTGCCGAAAGAAGTTGACTCAAGTCTTCTCAGGGAAAGAAAAGTAAAGTTCATTGAAAGTTCATTACAAGTTTGCCATATGGGGTAGACTCTTAAGGAGCCAGGCTATGCTAGATCATTCTATGGCCCTCTCACAGAGTAAGTCTGTGCTAAGGCATTCTGTAGCAGGGATTCTTATATACAGAAGAATCTAGGGGTAGTCTAGAGGAGGAGTTTGGGGAGGGTCTTCAGGAGGAGTCAATGAGGTCAATGCAAGAGTGGACTGATATTTTGATAGGTTCCAGGGTGGGAAGCAGATGGGCAATGGAGGGCCAGACTAGTAACAGAGGTTTGGGCCCAACCACAGTGAAATACTTATGGCCTTTGCAAATGCCTCATCAAGTGGGAAGATTCAATCAGAGACTTCAAGGGGTTTCCCAGAGCCTGTTCCTCAAAGATTCAAGGAGAGCTCAAGAGGGCTCCCAGAGCCTACACCTCATCAGCATTGACATTATATTTTAAAGTTTGTAAAGAGCCTCACTTTAATTATTTCATTTGAGGCTCACAACAACTACATTAGGTAGGTATTATTTTTCTCACTTTGTAGATGAGGAAACTAAAGTCACATTGCTAGTAAATAGTGAAGGTGAGCTTTAAATCCAGGGCATTCTGATTCCAAGTTTGGCACTCTATCTACTGTACCAGTCTAGGATGGTTGGGAGAAGTTGAATTTGATTTCTGGAGGTTATTGATATCCTTTGCTTCTGGCAATACTTTACATAGAAAATGAGAGAAATCTGTCTTGTTCTCCTGGGTTTTTTTGTTTGTTTGTTTGTCTTTCCTTTTTTTTCCGCTACTTTTTTTGTTTTTCCTTTTAAAAAATTAACTTTTTTATTACCATAAACTTGACAAGCACTAACAAATATGAACATTTACCTAAACAAAGAATAGAAAAGAAGAAGAATGTGTATGAAACTGTGAATCTCACTAAGTATACCTTGGGATTTTTTGTTTTTTACCATTTCAGATTTATCATTCCAGTCTCAACATTGTCCTGTTTGTCTGTATCTCCTGCTGAACTTTCTTTTCTTTCATTTTTTAAATGACTCAGACACTTTTCTTTCTTTTCTTCCTTATTTTATTATCAGTATCACCGTTTCTCTACTCCACTCCAACTCTTCCCTTAAAAAAGAAAAAGTTCTCCCTTGTAACAATTTAGTCAAACAAAACATATTGGCCATGTCTGAATATATTAGTCTAATTATGCTCTTCTAGTCTATTGCCACTCTGCAAAGAGGTAGGATGGCATGATTAAACATTAATTCTCTGGAGTGACGATTAGTCACTGCATTTGATCATAGTGAATGTCTTTCACAGTTTTCCTCTATAATACTGTAGTTAGCTGTATAAGTTATTCTTTGGGTTCTGCTTACTTCCTTCTTATCAGCTCAGATGGTACGTATTCCCAAGTTTCTATGAATCTGTCCCTTTGGCATTTATGTTGGAATAATATTACATTGCATTCTTTTACCATAATTCATTAATAATCGTTCATAATTAAGTCCTCAAGTGTGACTCTTTGACTGAATTCAAACTTCAAAAGTTCCCCACCCCTGATCTAGCCATTCCCCAACTGAAGAGTACACACTTTATTTCTAGTTCTTTGCTATGACAAAAAATGCTTCTTTACTTAATTTTGTGCACATGGACTGTCCTCTAATACAGGTATTGTTGGTCAAAGGGTATGTACAGTTTAATGACTTTGTTTTTTAGTGTAGTTCTGTTGTGCTAAAAGAAGCTAGTGAGACCCAAAGTGCAAATTTTGGAAGTGGATGTTATTTAGCGCGGGCTGCTCAGTGCTACATCTTACCTTGCCCAAATCAAACAGGCTTTACGAACAGCAGACCACTGGTATATAAAGGCACCCCCAAATAATCACCTCGTCATGTGTAAGCAGGGGCTTACAGCAGGGATGGGCTAGTACACAGTTTAAGTTTTGCAAGTGGGGAAACCTTGGCGGGGCCTGCGGCCAGCTTCCGTGAGGAAACGGGAAGAAGATGGCTGGCTAGAGCAAAATAGGGGAAGGGGAAGAGATCAGGGGAGCCCAAGTACAACAGTTCCAAATTGCTTTCCAGAAATGATTAGACCATTTTACAGCTCTACCTACAAACTATCACTGTGCTTACACCAATGCACCTCTCCTCTTAAAGCTTCTCCAATAACTGTCATTTTTCTTTTTTGTCATCTTTTTCAATTTGGTGGGTTTGAGGTGAAACCAAAGGGCTGTGTTGCTTTTCTTCATTATTGTTTTAGAGTACCTAACAATATGATCATTAATAGCTTGTCTTTCTTCTTTTCGTAATCACCTCGTCATATCTTCGGACCATTATCTATTTGAGAACAGTTCTTGTTCTTCTATATTTGGATCAATTCCCCATCTTTACCATGGAAATTTGCTACAAAGATTTCTCCCTGGTAACAGTTTCCCATTTACTTTTTAACCACGTTGATTTGTTTTTACACATTTTTTTCAGCTTTAAATAATCAAAATTGTCTATTTCATTTCCTGTGATCCTTGACCATAGCTGTTCCTCTAATTTGTCATGTGGTGTATGTTGTAAGTTATTGGCCTAAATTAAATTTCTGCCAGACTGCTTCCATTTGCCCAATAATTTTTATTGAATAAATGAGCCCTTACATTAGTAGTCAAATATTATACTACTATGTTCAACTTTTTCTAGGTCATCTGTACCTAATGTGTTCTATTTTTCAAACAAGCCCTAAAACTGAAGTTGAGGGGACAGATTTCTACCTCAAAATATGAAAAAATTCTCTTCTATTATGTCTAGAGAGCTTCCTAAATTATACTACTGAAAAGAGAGAATGACTTCCATATTATTTTGTACAGTATAGTTTGAAATATAACACAGCTAGGCAAGGGAGCCTGCCCAGTTTAAAAATTATTTTCCTTGAGATTCTTGATATTTTATTCTTCAAGATTAATTTGCTTTCTTTTCTAGTTCTATAAGATACTCTTTGGTAGTTTCATATGGCAATGAAATCATAACTGATTTATATGGTATTGTCACATTTATGGTATCAACATGGTCTAAAAATAAACAATATCTCTCCAATTATTCAGATCTAGTTTTATTTATGTAGAGAGCATTTTTGTTGCATTCACATAATTCCTGTTTGTAAATGTTGGTACCTAGATTTTTGGATATTATTAAATATTTAATATTTAGTAATTCTGGAATTGTTTTAAATAGAATTTCTTTTTCTTTTTTGTTTTGTTGGTAATATACATAGTGGCGAAAGATTTTGTGTGTTTATTTCACATCCTGCCCCTTTGCTAAAGTTATTAATTTTTTAAATTAATTTTAGTTGATTCTCTAGGGCTCTTAGAAAACAATCACATCACCTGCAAATAATAATAATATTGTTTCCTCTTACGTATGCTCTCATTCTTTTTCTTGTCTTGTTGTTATAACTAGCTGTTCTAGAATTAAACCAAATAACTGATGACAATGGCCATCCTTGTTTAGATAATATTCATCTTCTTAAAGAATAATCCATTTATACCTATACCATCTCGGCCTCTGAAGAAGTGGGCTCAGGTTTAATATAGTCTTTCATACTAGCATTGGTCCTACCAAGGTCACATAGAAATGTGCCATCTCTCCCAGATGAGTTCTCATCTCAGCTACTGCTGGGCTAGGCCTCAAAAGTCATTCCTCCGTCCTCAAGGCATTGGTGCTGAGTTGGCCATAAAACCCAACATGAGCTTGACAGCTTGGATCTCCAGTGGTTTGCTCTCCTGACCTTTCAGAACTCAAAAGGTGGCATCCTCTTGATTAATCTCCTTTAATTAAAACAAAAGAATGGCCATTTTCATGGTCTTGGGTGGGGAGAAGGCCTGGGTTCTCTCCCCCTGCAGCATTGTCTCTCACTAGGTGACATCTAGCAGGAGGAAGTTAGCCAAAGCAAAAAATAGGCTTACACCCACCAAAGCCTTTTGAATGTCCTTCCTTTTCCTCCCCCTCCTGCCCTGCCACCCATTCTGGCTCTACTTCCACAGCTTATTAAAAGGCTCCTCCTATTGAACACCTGGTTAGGAGACCAGAACTAGTGGCAGAATGTCTTTCTTAGGCACTTTTATTACATATTTTTATCACTCTCCTGGAAGTAGACTCCCTAGCCTCTTCTACATAGGGAATAGTAACATATGCTCACTGGTCAGTCCCAATATGTGTGTGTGTGTGTGTGTGTGTGCATACAAAATCAATCCAAGGGGCGACTAGGTGGCACAGTGAATAGAGCACTGGCCCTGGAGTCAGGAGGACCTGAGTACAAATCCGGCCTCAGACACTTAACACAAAAACTAAGCGTGTGACCTTGGGCAAGTCACTTAACCCCCAATTGCCCCCCAAAAGGCAAAAAAAAAAATCAATCCAAGCTGATTTTCAAAGGGGAACCAGGAAAGGCTTTATATAGAACTGAGTCTTCCAGGAAACCTGGAATTTTAAGAAGTAGGATAGAATATAAAGGTAGAATATATTCCAGACATAGGGGCAGCCTAGGCAAAGACACAGAGACGGAGTACATCATATATATGGAACACCAAACCTATATGGCTAGAACCTAGAATATAGGGAGGTGAGTAAAAGTAAGAGACCAGGTTGTGAAGAACTTGAAATCACAGAGTTTACATTTGATCCTAGAGGTAACGTGGAGCTATTAAATTTAGAGAAGAGAAGGTGACACAGTCAGGCCTATGCTTGAGGACAGTCATTTTGGTGGCTAAGTAGAGGACAGGTCAGAGAGGGGAGAGACATAAAGCAGAGACACCAAATGGAAGGCTAGTTACTGCAATAGATCAGGCAAGAAGTGATGAGCGCATGAACTAGTGTGGAGAAATGATGTAAGTAGAGAGATGTTGTAGAGATAGAAACAATGAGATTTGTCAACTGCTTGGATATGTGGCGTGAAGGAAAATCATTTGAGAATTATAGTGAGGTTGTTGATTTGGTTTTCAGCCATGACTAACTTTTCGTGACCACATTTGGGATTTTCTTAGCAAAGACACTGGAGTGGTTTTGCCATTTCCTTCTCCAGCTCATTTTGCAGAGGAAGAAACTGAGGCAGACAGTGTTAAGTGACTTGGCCAGGGTCACACAGCTAAGAAGTATCCGGCCAGCTTTGAACTCAAAAAGATGGGTTTTCCTGACTCCAGACCCAGTGCTTTATCCACTCAATCACCTAGCTCCCCCATTGAAAGGAGTAGCGTGTATTATGACTTGAAAGGTTGATTAGAGATCAACTGTGAAGGATCTTAAATGCTGTAAATTTATTTTTTCCTGTAGCCCAAAGGAAACCACTGTTACTTCTTGAGAGGGTAGAGTAAGATGGCCATGCCTTAGAAAGATTATTTTGGAAGCTTCATGAAGCTGGAGAGTTAAGACTTGGAGACCAGTTAAGAAGTCTTTAATTAGTGTAGGTAAGGAAGTAGGAGGGCTTGAACAAGAATTATGGCCATGTAAGTAGAAAGTAGGGAACACATATGAGAGATGGAGTAGAATTAGTCTTTGGAACCTAAGTGGAGGCAAAGGGAAAAAGCCAAGATTCTTAAAAATCTCCAGGTTGGGTGCCTGGGAGGATGGAAAATGTATGAGCTTCACCTGACCAAAATCCCCCTAGTCCTTCACATATCCCCACACTCCCTCCTTCCCCTCATATGGTATTTGCATGTTAGAAGCATAGAATTCACAGTGGCCCCATTCCCTCTGAGGCTTCCTTGGGAAGAGAAGCCCTTTGTGCTGAACTCTAGAAAGGGAAAGGATACTTGGGGGATGGGCAAAAGGGGTGGGGGGGCTGGCAAGAGCCTTCAGAGAAAAAAGAGAGAGGAGACTTAGAGCTCAGCTTGAAGGAAGATAGGATAAAATAGAAAACAAACTATGAGAGGAGGGCATGTGGAACAGGGCGACCCTTATAAGTTAGACCCTTCAACTCTGAGTGAACTCCTAAATCCAAAATCAACCCTCGTAGGGTAGAATGTACATTTTTGTCCTCTTTCTCCTGCTCTGGTTTTTCCTTTCCCTCTGGTTGTCTTCCTCACTGAAAGGAAGAAAAACATAATGGGTCTTGTCTGAGCGCAGTTCAGGAAGAAAGTTGGCAGATGCCTAGCTGGGAGGCTGTCTTTTCCTGTTTCTGGTAGAGATTTTATAAATATTCAAGGAGTCTGATTTGAGGCTAGTTTGAGGGGGTGGAGAGGGAAGGAGAGCAGCAAAGGGGTACAATCACTCAGCCCACAGGGGCTCTCCGGCTTCTCTGAGGCCTGCTTTTCATTAACATCACCTAGCAACCAGCTTGTCTGCTGCAAATCTCATCACGCCCCTGCAAAGCATCTCGGGCATGTTAATCTTTTCATTTAACAGCAAATCTGCTGTAATCTGTCTTCCTCCCTAAGGCACCCACACCAAACCCTTAAAAAAAAAAAAGACTTAAAAAAATACTGGGGAACTTTGCTTGTGATATCAGTGTCTAGGGAAAGGACTGTTAGCTTAGGATAACCCTGTTCCATGTTCTCTTTCAGGGGATATGATTTGATCTGTGGTCTGTTCAAATCTATAGGATAATGAGCCAGGGTATAACTGGGTTTGACTGGAGTAATAAGTCAGTTCCAGGCCCACAGATATCCCTCTGCTTTGCACATATAGTCATTCTTCCTCTCTCCCCTTCTCAATAGACCTTTTACCAAAATTAATTTTCCCGGATGTATTCCTATGAATAACCAGGGTCTGTCCATTTGTGCTAATAAATTACAGCTGCCCATTGAAGTGGAACTTGTATGTGTGTGCATGTGTGTGTTTATGTATTATGGATACTGACACAGATGCAGTGGGGTAGATGGGCTAGAAAGGTGTGGAGAGTGAAGGATATATTGTGAATTTCTGAAGGCATTTGATTGGACCAAAGCCAAAGTAATGCCTGCAGAATCCCTCCTGTGAGATAAGAGCCAGTGTTTACTTAGCAGTAGGAGGCCTTCATTTTATCCAATGTATGTATGAGTTATATGCTTTTACATTTGTTCCCCCATGTTCTTCATCCCAGGTAGAGCTTGCCACAAAAGCAAATGGTGCTAGGGAGAAACTGCTATTAGTGAGTACAGAGTATTAGGACTTTGGAGTTCTGTCTTCCATTGGTCCCCTATATTATCTTTCAGGACTAATTTGACCCATTCTTTCCCTTCTCCTGTAGACTCAAGACTGCTCCTGCCCTTCTTAAGGAGCTTCACTCAATAACCTTGAATGAGCCCAGGAAAAATACAATGTCTATTTTCCTGACAGAGTTACTAGTCAATTGAATTTAACTCTATAAACATTTACTAAAGGCCTATTATGTGCCAGACGCTATGTTAGACACTGAGGATTTTTGTTGTTGAGTCATTTATTTATTTATTATTTCCAACTCTTCCCCATTTGGTGTTTTCTTGGCAAAGATATTGGAGTGATTTGTCGTTTCCTTCTTAGCTCATTTTACAGATGAGGAAACTGAGGTAAATAAGGTTATTAAGTGACTTGGTCAGGGTCACACAGCTAGGAAGTATAAGACCAGCTTTGAACTTGAAAAGATGAGTTTTCCTGACTCCACATCCAGTACTGTATCCACTGAATCACCTAGCTTCCCTAAACACTGGGGATTCAAAAACAAAACAAACAAGCAGACTTCAACAGTCTCTGACTTAAGAAATTTGTGTGGGCGCCATGGGAAACCTAGAGGGAAATCTACTGTTTCCGAACTGGGAGCTCTCTCTCCTTTTCACCTGTTTCTGTCACAGATAGGGAGGACCAAACGACTCTCCAAAATTTGCTTTCTTTCATCTTGTTGTCTCATGTTTCTTCAGTAGTGGCTAGGGTGCAAGATCATCACGGAAGAGGAGAAGATGCTGCTGGTAATTCCCATTCCACATACAAAGTTGATATAAAGCAATTTGAGAGAAGGACAAGGAGGGCACCACTGATGACAAGAGCAATTCAGAAAGGCCTTATAAGAGGCTATCCTTGAGCTGGGCTTTGAAGGAAGCAGGAATTAGATAGATAGATCAATAGGAGCCAAGACATAAAAATGGAACAGAATCAGGACCTTCAATCGTGTTGACCTAATATAATAAATGTGGCCCATCTCTTTGTCACTAAGAAGTTCCTGATCTTAGATAAGCCCCTTCCCCTGCCCTGGGCCTCAACCTCCTTATTTGTAAAGGGAGGGGATTAAAGTAGGCTCCTTTCAGTTGTATTTTTTGATGATTTCTTGAGGCCTTTTCTGTCCCCAACACATCAATCTTACTAAAGAGTATGGAATTAAAATCTTATCACTTCTAAGAGACAGCCATCTTTGGCCATCAATTTCTGGCCTCGAGGCAAGCAGACCTAACAAATGAAATGAAAAACATTTTTAATTTGCTAACATTTAGAATAATTGGGAATTCAATGACTAATATGATTTAGACTTGTGGGACAGTGTCTACACAGTGTATCCTTATGATTTTTTATCTTTAAGGTTTTTTTCCTTGCATTTTTTTTACTGTTCTCCTAGGGGGAGGGGAGGGAATTGGGGACCAGAGATGATAAGAGATCCAAGCAAAGCTGAAATGCATTCTCTAAATTTGAATGGTTGTCAGCTCCCCCAAAGATGGGATTTTTGTCATTTTTCTCATTACTATTATAGCGCTGCTTTGGGGATTTGGGATGGAGCAGGCCCTTCCTTCTCGCCTCTCACTTACACCATCCACACACTTCAGAGCAGGAATGGATATCTTCTGATAGCTTACAATTGGCCATTAGGACTCTTTTATTTGGTTGCCTATCAAAAACTACAGAGATATAAAAAGTAGACAGTCCATGCCCTTCAAGTCTTTCTTTTATATTTTTCTTGTTAGTCTTGAAATGTAAGGGAAAATTTGATTTCTAAATGGCTGGGAGGGGGATGCGCTTACTCCCACCAGGCCAGACTGATACATTGGCCAATAGTGTGTGTGTGTGTGCGTGTGTGTGTGTGTGTGTGTGTGTGTGTATTTTAGTACAATCACTGCATAAATACATTCACTTTTTTCAGTGACACTAAAGTTCATATCAAAGTTAACAAAAGTAAGACTAGCTTAGTATATTTATTCTAATTAAGAATGTAGTTCATCTATCACTCTATATAGTAGACTGTATTTTATGTGAAGTATGTAAATTTGAAGTTAGTCTGTATAGGAGCCAAAAGTATAATAATTATATTTTATTACATATTATGTAATATATAAAATACATTTTATTATTGTTACATTTCTCAGTGTCATTCATTTTAATAAATATAATATAATAAGCTGGTTTTCTCCAAAAGTCAACTTTTCCAAAACATATAATAACTCAAGAATGGTAATAGATATTTTGAATTTCTAACAATTAAATTTGTATTTAATTATTAATTTTCTAACCATCTCTATTTTTAAAAGGAAATAATGTCCTTTCACAATGGATAAAAATTATCCTGGACTTTGCACTGATCCACTTCAATCAATGTCAGATTGAAACACAGTTTGACAAGCACTAGTTAAGCATGTGACCTTGTAGGCACTTGGAGTATCTTGTATACTTTACAGATAATCACTTATCTTTAGAAATATGAGTGGAAAACTCATATAGTTCTTCAGGTTGTTGCAAAAGTAATCAACTTTTTAAAAAGGAGTCTATTGAAAGGAAGGCCCTTTGCAAAATTGTGTAATAATGTGGGGTAGAACATAGGGCTCCATATCTTTATGAAACATATTAGCTTTTGCATGCCAAAAGTCCTTTATTTGAACTAAAAGAAGAAATTGCTTTTTCAATTATGAAAGGTGAAGCAAATTAATTTTATAATAAAAATGCTCTCCTCAAACTTTTTGAAAAACTTAGTACTCTAAATAAACCAATCCAAGGTCCTCAAATTCATACTTTGATCCAGAAAGATAAAATGATTACACTTAAGACCAAATTAGAACTATGCAAAATAAATGTATAAAATAATATTTTATATGCCTCCTAATGTTTTTTAATATGTCTTGAAAATGAAATTTTAAAAAGTAAAGCTATGCTTATTAATCCCTCAACTGGTCAGCAGAAACAGTTCTCATTTTATTTCAAAGGAATATATTCCTAAATATGAATGGTTAAAGAACTCATTTGTCATAGATGAAAAAAAATACACATTTGATCTACTACTGAGCAAGAATGGATTTTTTAGTGTCCTTTTTCACTTCTTTTCTCTTCCCAAAATTGTGAAAGCTCTTCTTCCCTAGAAAGGCTTTTTCTTCTCTGGGTTCCTAAGAATTCCTAAAATATGCATTTGGATATGAAGATGTTATTGTATTTTGATTATAAGTGAATAGAGCACTTTAGGTTATCAAGTAACCTAGAGTACAAATTTTATTGTCATTCATAATATAAAAATCATTCAAGCAGGTAATTTGCCTCTCTTCTCCCAATCTGGGGGACCACTGTTTTGTCTCAACCATGAAGGGTTTGGAGTTTTAGGATGAAGAGGTTCTTCTCTTGGCCTCTCCAAGTGATGGCAGCCAGGGAAGTGATGCTGTATGCTATATTGGTTTAAAGGGAGATCTCTCTCTCTCTCTCTCTCTCTCTCTCTCTGTCTCTCCCCTCCCGTGTGTGTGTGTGTGTGTGATTCTAGCTCTCACTTTCTCCTTCCACTTTCTTGGATATTTTAACTTGGGATTCCCTCTCCTTGGAACTTTTCATAAGGGTGTTTCCCCACCCCAGTAGAAATGTCAGTGATTGCTTGCATGTGACCACTAGAACAGATACTCATCCAGATTAACCTGAATTATGATTTCAAGGCCACTTTGTGCTTCTTTATACATGCATAGGTGACTGAATGCCAATCCTGAGATGTACATTTGCAGCCTGGAAGGCAATTTTGTGAATTCTAGTGGCTAGGAGCTCCTGGGTTCTTTGGTTGGAACCAGCTGCACTATGGGAAGTACCCCCTCCAGCTCCTAGTGCTTCTTGAAGGAAAAGAAATCATCCACTAGCTCAACAGAATTATGAGCTCTCTTTAACAGGCAGGTAAGGAGAAATGAAAGTGTTCATCATAATGTCTGTAAGTTTTTGGTTAGGCTGTGGCCACTACTCAGCTTCTGATTCTGACAGTCTGTAACTGGACCTAGAGGGGATGTGGAAGAAAGCACTTAGGACTGGCACCCAGAAATCTGATTCAATTCTTTCTGTACTTTCTTCCATAGGTTATATTATAAGAATAGCTATGCTTCCAACTTTCTGTCTCTCTCTGAAGCTACTGCGAAAGTAAGTTCCAAAAAGTGTTACCAACTAGTGAATTATGAAATAGTTTCTACTTGAATCTCTTATTTCTATATCTTTGCTCTCTGGGAAGGAAGCCCATAAAATTAGGGCTACATTGGTGAAATGGTTTTCTATACAACTGTTATAAGGAATAAATTATACAAATCTCACCTTGCTAACTTGCAGGTTGAAAAAGAATTATGAGTAGCAATATCATCAATGGAAGTCCACCTATCATTAATGTGATCATTACTGGTCATTTATAAGTTATAAATACAAAAATATAAATTTTTTCAATAAATATCTAAATATAGTATTTTATTATATCCAACATTTGTGTGTATTAAAATTATAAGTCTTCAGTTTTATATGAATAATAAATGAGCTAAGAAAGATAGATTACTTTGTGAAAAGTGGAGGTTGCTACAAATTTTGTGTTAGAAAAATATGGGTAGGTGTCACTACAAAAAGTTTGGGAACCCATGCAGATACCAACTTTGGGAACACTCAATTTGGAAGCACAAATACTAAAATTGGGATGCTACAGCAGAGATTTGCATAGTCCCCACTCCAGAATGACATTGCTGATACTAGCTTTGGGGAAGGAATGGAAAGTATCCTTGAAGTGTGCCTAGTAGTGGGGAGAAGTCAATCTGAGATTGAAAACTGCAGATAAGAAACATACCCAGAAACAGCCACAAGTAGGTTATATTTGCAAACCACCAAACATACATAGCCTTGCCATTCCTGTACATGTCTGAAGCAGCTGCTTTACTCCCAAATTTTCCTGTTTCCCTTCCTTTGATTTTCCTCTCTGCATCTGCTGCAGTTGAGATATGTGACTAAGGAGGCTACTCCAAGTGAGTTAAAGTGGCAAATAAATGTAATCTAGAAGCAACTCTGCTTCCAACTTTGCTTCATTGCCCCAGTTCCCCCAGCCCCATTTGACTTCTCCTGATTTGAGAGGTTTTTCACCTCACCCTCTCTTAGAAGGAACCTGGACTGATACATTGTGAAGCACGTATCCAAGTCCCAGGGGTATGAGTATACAAGGCTGATGAGGGTAGTAGTGATACAGCACAGACTTTCCCGTTCCTGGGTTTGTTAAAGGCCAGATCAGGCCTGAAGTCTTATGACTTGAACAGATGTTTCTGCTTAAGGACCCCTGGCATCTTTATGGACTGTTTTTTCCATCTTTCCCCTCTTCCTCTGTCCCAGAAGTCCTGAATGCTATTTGGACTTCATTTTCATTCTAATGGTTACAGGGATAGAAGAGCTTATTTCTTTTCCTTTTCATTTTGTTCTTAAGCTGTGCAAGGGATATACAAAATGCCCTCATACACAGTCTTATTTATCATATAATTTACGAAATCAGCTTCATATGTTTGTACATTATATGTATGTATATTTATGCACCCACTTTTTAATACTTAGACACATTCTGAACATTTCTCTTTCCATACTTGTTTGGACACACATCTTCTCACATCTCTTGCTGTCCATTCACTCACACGCCAAAACCAGGTATTTGATTAATGTGAGCCTCTGAGATGCTGATATTGAAAACTGCCCTTTCAAGTCTACTCTTCTTGCTGATATTAAGAACCTTACTTACTGTCAATTGTGTTAGCCATGTGACTACAGGAATATTTTAGCTAGTTGACAGAGTAAGAGCAGAGATTAAAGTTACTACCTCCACTTGTCCGGTTCACTCACCTGTTCTTAGGTGTGGTTTAGTTGACAGCTCTTTAAAAAGAGAAACCAGTTTTCTGAGGGCTGGTCACAGGCCTTAAACCAGTTTGATTGCTCTCCAGATCAACCCCTATAATCCCACAAAATCATACGGCCCCATCCTTGTGCAGAGGCCACACACTGTCTGACAGTATGAAACCAGCTTGTCTACAAGACTGGGAAACTCATTTCAGTTTGTCTCCCTCCAAAGGGTGGGGGGTTAAGATAACCATGCCTTATATAGTGACAAAACTTCAGTTTTATTATAAAAGCAAAGGGAACTTAGAAACTGACAAGCTCAAGAATTGGCACCTTGGCCCCACATACACCAAAATATTTATAGGAGTCTTCATTGTAGTAATAAAGACCTGAAAACAGAGTAAATGCTCATCACTTTGGAAATGCTTAAACAAGTTGTGATACATGAATGGAATGGTCTCTAACTGTGCTATAAGAAATTATAAATATGATGACTGTAGAGAAGTAAGAGAAGAAGTCTTATGTGAACTGATGAAAAGTGAAATAAGCAGAACTGAAAAACAATAGACTCAATAATTACAACAATATAAGCAGAAATGTAAATTGTTGTTCAGTCAATGAGATAATTGAACTTGAATGCTGTGGAATTATAATGACCATGCTTGGCCCACAGTGAGAGATATGAAAATGCACCTTTCCTCCCTTCTTTGCAGAGATGGTGGAAGGTACTATGAGTACGGAACAGTACAACTCAGACTTTCTTGATGTGTTGGTTACTTTTGTGCAACTGGTTTTTCCTACCTTTTAAAAAAGTTTTTGCTATGAGGGATGGCTCTTTGGAAGGTGCAGGGGGTCTACACCTGCAAGTGACATAAGTGTAGGTGATATAAAATATATATGAAGTGTAGGTGATATAAAAACAAAAAGGAACAATAAAAATT
Source organism: Pseudocheirus occidentalis (assembly GCA_028646575.1). Taxonomy (NCBI): domain Eukaryota; kingdom Metazoa; phylum Chordata; class Mammalia; order Diprotodontia; family Pseudocheiridae; genus Pseudocheirus; species Pseudocheirus occidentalis. The sequence goes on from CM053598.1 coordinate 195,733,628, forward strand.
TATTTATACACAATTAGCTCTTAGCTTTGAGATTCCTTCTCTGTTAGGATCCTTCACTGCACAGGTATCCTTGTTACCTTTCAAATCTATTCTCACAAGCCGGAAGTTGTGGTCTCTTGCACCCTGGAATTCCTTGTTTTTCTTTTCTGGACTTCCAAGAACACTCACAGAGGCCTCACTCTGATTTTCTTGGACCAGTCCCATAACCTGCTAGATAGCACCAGTAGTATCCAAGTAGAATTCTTCAGGTCTCAGCTGCCCTTTCCAACCAGTAAGAAAGGTATTGCTAACCAGTCTTTTGAATGTTACTCTAGTCACTCAGTTACTCTAGATCAAGAGTTTTTAACCTATGACACCTGTGTGATAGATTTCATGGATAGATTTCAGGGCATCTATGAACCTAAAAGGGGGGAGGGGAGGAAATCCGTCCTTGTTTTCACTAACCTAACTGAAATTTAGCATCTCCTTCAATTATTTAAATTCATAATCTCCCTCACCTGTTTAAAAAAAAATTATTCTGAGAAGAGGTCCACAGGCCCTCTTTCACAAAAATGGGTAAGAACCCTAGGGTACTGTTGATTAGGATTCCTAATTTTTGAACACCAAACATATGGATGTCATCTCCTGTACCTCCTATCTCTAGCCCACTTTCCATTAAGTACACTCTTTGCCCTTTCAGCTTCTATTGGAAGGACTGACCAAGCTTACCTGCTTCGCCCCATGCTATACAAAGTACGGGTTGAGATAGAGTAAAACTGGAATTCCTCCATCATTCTGGAAGCATCATTTAAAAACAAAACAACAACAAAACCTGTCACCTCTGTGTGCATTTCTCATTTAGTGAACCATATCTTTTCTCTTAAATAATTCTTTTAATGTATCTTTTATCTTTTATTCTCTTAACGAGCATCACCATCTTGCTCTCACTGAACTGGGGAAGGCTTCCTGGAAAAAGCAATGTGAGATGTGCATTCTGATTCAGGACAGATGTGATTGTAAACTCATATGTAGGGGGAGGGGAAGGGAGAAAGAAATGGAATGACAACAATAGCTACCATTTATGTAACGCTTTGAGATTTGCAAGGGGTCTTAGACATATTATTTCATTTTATCCTCTACAGTAACTCGGGGAGGTAGACGCCATTATTTTCTCCACTTTACAGTTTGAGGAAACTAAGGCAGACAGAAATCAAGAGATTTACCCAGGGTCACACAACTAGTAAGTGTCTGAGGCTGGATTTGAACTCAGTTCTTCCTGGCTCTAGGCCCAATTTTCTATCCAGAGGTAATTCCTGGTTGTAACTGAAAAAGGCGAAGAAGTCACTCAGAAGAAAGTGAATTTGTTCCAGCCTGGTCTTTGCCAGGGATATGTGCTTGGTACCAAAGGACAGAAATCCCAAGGTAACAATCAGATTTATAATGTCAACAGATATTTATTGAGCGCTTAAAGTATACTGAGCACTGTGAGTTTTTTTAAATCAGGACTTTTTTAAAAATCAAAAATCCACGCATGTCCTCAAAGAAGTTAGATGCTAATGGAGGTAGACAACATGTAAATAATTAGGTATGCATAAGACACAGATAACTGTGCAGGCTATGCTCTTCCTTTCACAAATTTTACAAAAGATTTCTGCCTAGCAAGAAGAATGGCCAAACCCCCTTAAAGCTAAGGATTAGAAGTTAGCAGACCTTAGTTCAGATCTCACCTGTGCCCCATACCTCCCTGAGCAAGTCAAGACGTCTCAAGGCCTCACTTCCTGGTCTAAAAGATGAAAACCCCCTGTTGAACCAGACGAGCTCCAAGGTTTTTTCCAACTCAAAATCTATGAAATTCTCAACCAGTCTAGGCACTCCAGGCAGTGGCTCAGATTGACTTGTCCACAGAAACAGTGACATTGGGGCATTGCCATCAGTCAACATCAAGGAGCCTGTCCTTTGTCTGTTCCTGAGCAGATCCAGCCTCTGTTTTTGTGATGCTTACCAGGGCTTATTCCAGCCAGTTCTGCCAGGCATTAGGCACTCTCACATTAAGTGGAGCTAGGTGCTATATTTCCTAGAGTCCAAATCAGCCCCAGGCTTGAATGTGCCTGCTGGGGCCTCTTCTTTTCAAAGCATGGACCAGCAAGGCAGGATACCAGCTGGGTCTTTGGCTGCCTTGTGGGATGTTGATGACCCCCACGGTCAGAAATAGCCACATTTTACATGGGAGTCTGAGTTCTTTGGATCTGGAAGTGATTGAGAAAGCAAAAGCCTGGAACCCCAACAACGTCTTATTTATAGTTCCCTTCCTGCCTGTAACTGCATTTTAAATGCTCTGCCTCTAGGAAATAGCCCCACCATCTCAGGAGTTCAGGAGACTGAGACTGTTTTCTCCTTTTTTTGCATCCCTGGTGGTTAGCACAGTTCCTGGCTAGTAAGTGATTAATAAATGTTGATTAACTTCTGTCCAAGCACTAGATGAGTTTTCAAATGACCAAAAGGGTCTGACATCATGAGTGGGTTTGAATCCACTGGCTGAAGGAAACAGCACTTTCTGTCAAATGCCCTGAGTGAGTTTATTCCCTGGGCTAAGGCAACTAAGGAAGTCCTTTTGTCCCCACACCCACCAGTAGTGGACGTGATGCAATCAATGCTCCCCACCCCCACCCCCACAACTGAGACAGTGAGCATTAGCTATCAAATTAAGAGTGAGGGAATGAATGTTTTGGAGAGTAATCAAGCGGCAATATCTGCCTCCCTGCAGGAGGAGACTCTGTCTCAGCAACTGAAAGGAAGGAGGGTTGAAACCCAAGTGGTCTTGCTTAATTGCTCTGCAGATGGGTGGGGGAGGAGCAGAAGGTTTCATGTTGCAATATACACAGTGTGGGGGTCAGGGATGAGGGGCTAGGAGAATGTCCTTGTGTGCTGTTGGGGAGGCCTATAAGTGAAGGTAAACTGTAAGGTCTGATCTGGCGGCTCCCAAGGTTTTAAACATCTGTATCTTGGCTTTATACCCTCCACATTCCTACACTGTCTTTTGTCTTCAGTCCAAGGCATCATTAATAGGCACAAGATTCTTCCTTCTCAGTCACTTGGGGGCCAAGATGTTGGTCTCTGGCAAATGAGCTGGCTGGACAATGAGGATATTCTTTGAAGTGAACTGGACTTCACAGTTTGTTGTCCAATTATGGTCAAAAAGAGAGATTCCTCCTGACCCTTGCCTACACCTCCTCATATTCAGGATGAGGAATATCCATTTTTTCTTAACACCTCTCACCAAGCTTTCTTAACCTCAGTCTCTGACATATGGGGTGGCAGTAGGGAAAAATGGGTAATGGAGAGGGGGGTGGCTATATCCATCATCAGTTCTTTCTTAGAAACTCTGCTTACTTTCCTAGAAAGGAAGACAGCTCAGGTCATTGGTGATGGCTAGATCTGTTTGAAAAGAATTCCTCTCAACCACTGGAAGACCACTTGGCAGCTTGGGAAAGAAGTGGCTCTCAGGAGCTTGTGGGATTATTTGTATACAGGAGGCTGTCAGAACGTGTACTAACGAGATTGGGTGTCTGCTGACATGTTAGTGCAGCCTAGCTGAGGGAGGGGTTGTAGACTGGGTGGGAAATGTTTCCCCAGGGGATCACTATGCATGTGACTTTCTCCCACCCCATTAAGGGTTTGTGCTGGGACAAGCAGCTTTTTACACAATACTTGAAGCTGCAATTATCTTAATTTCCAGAAATCCTAAGCAACTGGGCCAGCATGCATATACCTTTAAAAAAAAAAAAAGATTATTTCTTCTCTCTCTCTCTCATACACACACACACACACACACACACACACACACACACACGCAGGCACCAAGAGTCTTTAACACACATACATTTATTATCTTTTTATATCCCTACAGCATTTCCCCAGAGCCACCTATTCATGGAGACATTGCCACCCCTTTCTCTAAGACTGTAAGGGTCCATGGAAGTTATTTACTGAACAGCAGACCTTACATAAGTACTCCTAGAGTAGGCTTCCTTTTTTTTTCTTCACTATATCCATTGACTATTGGAGATATGCTAGAACCAAAGGAAAAGGTGGAAGAGAGTGCAAAGGAAGTAAGACAGCATGGAGGCTGGATTGTTTGTTCCAACTCTACTGAGACAGAATCTATCAAGTCTAGAAATCTATCTATCTAGGCTAGAAAATATTTCAGTTGAGTGGCTTAGGGACTGAGTGAATGGCAGACCAAAAGAGTAATAATTAATAGTTTGATGTCAGCTTGGAAAGTTTCTCTAGTGATCTGTGCTTGTTTTAGTGCTCTTAACATAAATGACCTGAATAAAGACATAGATGGCGTGCTTATCAAATTTCTAGATGTCACAAAGATGGGAGCCATAGCTAAGACAATGGGTGACAGAGTCAGAAACCAAAAAGATCTTGGAAAGGGTAGAGCATTGACTCCAATCTAATACAATTTTAAATTTTAAAAGTCCTAAGTTCAGATTTTTTTTAAAAACTTGGACAGGATTGGGGAGGACTGGCAAGGCAGCAGTTTTTTTCTGAAAATGATATGGGAGTTTCAGTGGACTACAAACTGCATATGGAATCAAGAGCATGCTGTGGCATCTAAAAGGCACTACATGAAGCTTTATTAAAAGAGGCATTGTGTCCAGAGAGATAGGTCATTATGATAAAATTGACAAAAAGAAATGTGCTTCTGGGATTGTTATACAGGGGTTACTGGAAATATGACACTAGAAGGGAAGAAGCTAGATCAAGAGTGCCAAGATGGTTCTTCCATCTTAAAACCACATGACTGGGAGTTAGACTATATTGGCATTCTGGTCCCTAGCTTTCCCATCCAAAGAGTCTGAGACCAGTGGATGCTGTTAAAGCCATTGGTGTAACAAGGTTCCCCCTCAAAAAGCTGCCTTCTTGTATCACTCCAAGTTGAGAGAAGGAAGCAGCTGCTATTAAATGTCCCCATTCTTTCAGAAAGGAAGATGTCTAAAGTAGATAGTACTCTGTTGAAACTGGAAGCCATAATCACTGACTGTGTATATCTACCCTCCTATGGATATATATAGATATGTAGGTAGGGGAGTAGGTAGGTAGGGGGGGAGAGTCAGAGAGAGAGAGAGAGAGATGATGATGATGATGCTGATGATGATGATGATGATGTTCACCCTCCTCTTTGCACTCTGTTCTTTTCCTTCCTATGGGTTACCTTCTGTTATAAAAAGAAAATAGTGTCTGCTAATCAGTTAAAATGTACTTACAAATTAAGCACTTATTGTGTACCTCACACAATGCTAAGAGCTAGAAATACAAAGAAAGGCAAAACCAGTCCCTGTCCTTAAGGAACTCATATTCTAATAGAGAAGAACATAAATGTCTAGGTACATTCAAGATATTTACAGAGTTAATGGAAGATAGAAGCTAGTCTCATAAGAGAAAATACTAGTAGTAGAGAGGGGGACTGGAAATGCAACCTGCAGAAGGTGGGATTTGTGTTGTCTTAAAGGAAGTCAGGGGCAGAGGTGAGGAGGGAAATCATTCCAGATGTGGGAGACAGCCAATGCTAAGATATAGGGATAGGAACTGGAGTAGCATGGACAAAGAACAGCAAGTAGACCAACATAGTAGATTGTAGCATGCATGGAAGGGAGAAAATTGTAAGAAAACTGGGAAAGTACGAAGGGATCAGATTGTAAAGAGTTTTAAATACCAAATATCACATGTTCAATGCCAGCAAGGCCAAAGTAGAGATTTGAATGATAGAGAGTCTGGAGAAAATGGAAGCCTTAGTGCTTGATGACAGAATGGTGATTTCCTACTGGAGCATCACAAATTCTGTGAGGTTACATTGAAATGATATTTGTTAGCCAATTTCAAGGGATAAGAAGAAGTGTTGGAAAGCAAAGAGAGATTAATAACATAAATTGAATCAAAATTCCCTTCCAGAGATGGGGAACCTGAGGCCTGGAGGCCACATGAGGGCTTCTAGGTCTTTGGGTGTAGCCTTTTGACTGAGTTCAAGTTTTATAGAACAAATCTTTTTATTAAGGGGATTTGTTCTAGGAAGTTTGGATTCAGTCAAAGAGCAGCACTCAAGGATGTAGAGGGCCACATGTTGCTTCAAGGCCACAATTTCCCCACACCTGCCTAGAAATAAGAATAAATTTTTTAAGATAGCCTGGAGCCAAAGAAAGGGGATATATCATCATGTGAGTTCCCCTTTCAAATCTTTCACCTATGTTTTCCTATGTAATTATTTTCTTTCTGGCTTATGTACAGGTGAGGAGACCAGAAAGTTGAGGCAATGGGGAAGGACATGGTTCCTGCCACCATTTTGTCAGGAGAGAGGGGTGATCCTGCTCTACCCTTCAATCAAACAATCAATAAACATTTATTAGGCATGTAATATACAGTCCTTGCCCTCAAGGAGTATAGAACTAACAGGGAAGACAACATGGAAACAAAGCTATACAAATCTATTACAGGATAAATAGGAAATTACTGTTGTTGTTCATCCTTCATTTTTTAAGAGGACCAATGACATCATATCCTGATTTACTATGAATTAGATTTAGGTGAGGCAGTTGCACAAAGTCATCAGTCTCACCCTCTCTTCCAGAGTCATTGAAGTCCACTGACAATACAAAAGCCAAGATGACTGGCAATGGCCTGGGATGCAGTGGGTGAGGTTGGTCTCTTTGATGTCTAACCAAGCTCTTAACACTCCACAGCAATTGCTTCAGCTGTCTTCAGAGCTGTTGGAACAAATTGTTCTCATTTGCCCATTCTGCCAGGGGATGTCTACACATGCTTGGGATAGAAATCCCTCGACCTCACCAATGGGTTTGAGACCTGTCAGTTATCCTCAGCCTGTTTTAGCCCATCTGCTGGGACAGTTTTACCAGGGTATTGGCCGCTATACATGATAGACTTCTTGGAGCCACAGGTCAAAGTTGAGTGAAGGTAGACACCAAAGATGAATGAGCAGCCCTGAAAGTGGTTGGACAGGCCCTCACACCAGAGGTGCTAGTCCTCCCTGAATACCCTATAACCCAAATAGAAATAAATATGAAATAGGATAAATAGGGAATAATTAACAAAGGGAAGAGGTTGAGAAAACCTTCGTGTAGAAGGTTGGACCCTAAAATAACATCTAGTCACTTGGAGGGCCACCATCAAAGAGGGCCACCAATTTAATAAATTACAACATCCCACATTATCAGCTCTATTGGATCATCAGTTAGGGGATGCTCATTAATGAGTCCTATATAACCAGAAGCAAATACCCTCCCCAAAGACTGCCTCCCAACCCCAGTGGTCTCACAAGGTCCACTAGAAGTAGGCATAGAATATCTGTGCATACTTGGGGGAAAAGGGGGGACAAGGATAGTCTCATTACACTAATAAATAAAATAGATACATATGCTATACTACACGAAGAGACTAGCTAATGACATGGGAGAACTAGTTCCATAGGGAAATATTACTGGTAACAAATGGAATACATCTGGAGGGATGTGTTAAAGATCCTCTCAGAAACAGATGCCAATTTCCTGTGCTCTCTACACTCCCCCGGCCATTCTCATTATTTTGAATATTGAAATCCCTCAGCACACCACACTACACATCCATATGAGGTGAGACAGACACAGAGATTAGATTATATGTCTATATAAATGCTAAGTAAATCAGATTTTTTAATGAATCAAACAACATGGCAGCTTTGGGAAAATTTTGTTCCCACCTGGTAGGGCCATTTCTACTAAGACTAGACCAGAACAAAAGATTATTCTTTGGACCATGGATTGTTATTTCTATGAACTCAAAGATCAATTTCTATGGCAACATAGAGATCAGAGTTGAATAGCCTCAGACAGAACCTGAGAAAATGAATTCAATCAGCAAATCAACAAGTAGTTAATGCCTACTTTGTGCTGGTGGCTGTTCTGAGTGCTAGGAATACCTAGACAAAATAAAATAGCTCCTGCCCTCCAAGGAGCTTACATTCCATTGGAGGAAACAACATATGCACATACAAATTTATCCAAGCAAGGATATACAGGTAAATGTTCAACAATCAGCTGTCTAGGGGGAAAATGTACCCCCAATACAATTGTTTAATCTGCATTATTAACCCTTTCTCTGGCACTTTCTTAAGTCTAGACAATCAACAAAACAATAAATCAAACCCTGATTTGTAGAACTTGCCCTTTCTGAGGTGTAAATACTCATACTGAAATTTTTAACAATGGGTCTCTCTTGTAGATCTAAGCTGGCTCCAGTTTCTCTCTGTTTCAAGATATGTACAAAGAAAATATGATATGATTTCAGGGCAGCTAGAGGTGGGATCTGTAAAAGTCTTATGTAGGAGGTAGTTCTTGAGTTAAACTTTGAAGGAAGTTAAGGATTCTCAGCGCAGAAATGGAAGGCTTAGCCTTGTTTGCCTTATCTGTAAAATGTAACTTATCTGTAAAATATACCTTATTTGTAAAATGAATTGGAGAAGGAAATGCCAAACCACTCCAGTATCTTCACTAAGAAAACCCCAAATCAACTCATGAAGAGTCAGACATGACTGAAACAAATGAACAATAACAATATTCCAGGCATGGGAGGAAGTAGAGAGAGACTACCTATGTAAAAATTAAAAGATAGAAGGCAGAATATAATTCATGAGGAACAGAAATAAACCCAAATTGAGTGGATCATAGAGTATATTAAGGGAAATAAAGTGAAATAAGGCTGGAGCCAGGATGTGAAGGGCTTAAAATAACTTAAATTTCAGCTGCCTTTACTTCCTTGTCTCTCTTCCTTTATCTCATACTTTATTTAGAGTTTTGAAGATCTGCTGCCTTACAGAGAGAGAAAGGATGAGATTAATTGCTGCCTATCCGATTTATGTAAAGGGATGATGGGAGGATGTTGGTTGGGTCAGTTTATGGGATGGAAAAGTTTAGATAAAAGAGTGGGCCTCTCTGGTGACCACCATTTTAATCACAGGGTTCCAAGCATTCTTGGGGTGCTCTTTAGTGTTTTTTCATCACAACCACCATTCTTCTGGATCTCAAAATCACAACCATCCTTCACAACTCTGAGATTTTATGATCCCATGATTCTAGCTCTCTTCTCTGAAGATAAAGAAGATTTGATTGATGAAGTTTCCCAAGGCTACCAGTTGAACCAGTGACAGGTCTGGACAGCATAAAGATGACTGAGCTCTGGTTCTGCTAGTCAAATTGCTGATTCCATAGTTCTCCATTGCCTCATTCAGGAGCATGGCCCAGTACTGCCTTTTCTCATTCAGTCCTCTCTTATTCTGTAGCATCTTCTTTGGATCTAAACACAACCAATTTCCCTATTGGTTGTTCTTGAAAATTTCTCCTGTCATTGCATATAAACAGAAGGCCAAGGTTTCAGTTTTCTTAGAAGAATCCATCACTGCCATAAATGGCATGCCTTAGAATTCATTATTCATCCCATAGACCTAAAATCCATTATCAGGAGGGGAGGAAATGTGTAGACATGGGGCTGTGTCTTCCCAACGTGAGTGAGCCAAGCTGAGGTCAGTCTCAGAGTCCGAGGCATCTGAACTCAAGGACAGAGGGAGACTAAATCAGTTCTTTAAAAAATGGAAAATGAATTTGCATATACAGCTTCCTGATTGCCTGGAAAAATCCAGATGCAGGAGAATAGGAACCAGGGAAGGAAGAAGGCAGAGTACAAGCACAGTGGAATGTACTCTCCTTTTTTCCTTCCATTGAGGAAATATGACTCACCTCCTCAATTCTTAGTTCCCCCAATGGCTGAAATCCTCAAAGAAAAATGGCACCATAAATATCTATTACAGGGAGGTAGAATGTTAACTCTTCTTAGCCAAACCACAAAGAAGAAATCAGATTCCCTTTTAAAGTAACTCCAAATACAGAATTCTGTCAAGAATCCTAAAGAGTAGATAACCATAGCAAACTTCACTGGGACAGCCATGGTTTGGTTTTGTTTTGTTTTGTTTTGTTTTCCACTCCTGGGTTGTTGCTTTCTTTTTTTTTTAATTAGGGAATTTATGCCAAAGAGGAAACTAAAGAATAGATCATAGAAGTCCTCTTTTGTTCATTATCCACTTAAAAATTCTTTTCTGTTTTTATTATAAATGGTTATTATGAACTATCTATCTATTTAACTAGCTAACTAGCTAGCTCCCTGGCTTCTAGGTTCATCTCCTGATGGTCCAACAAAGGTTTTAGCTTTAACCCTTCTCTCTCTTTCCTTTTCCTTGCATAATCCCCAACTGAGAGTTTTCTCTGGTCTTTGATATGACCTCAACAATCCCCAACCAGATGTTGCAGGTTGTGCTGATTCAGTAATTCTTCTGTGCTCTTTGCAAGGCCCCTGGTGCTGAGGTTGCTCTGGTGCCAAGCTGACCTTGTTTCTTGTAGTGGCTGTCACAGCTTCTTGGAGGATCCATCAGCTCAGTACAAGGGCTAGCTAGAGGATGCAAAAGTCCTGTCTCCTTCTGTGAAGATGGTATAAGCTTCCTAGGCATTGCATTGGCTCCATTTCCTGCTGTAGCTCCATCAGGGACAGCCAGGGAGTTGGCTCTAGGATTCTTGGAAGGCCTTAAATATGTGTACACTGCCTAGCTCGATGTGGTTCTATCCCCTAATGTTCTGATAGGCCAGGTCTACGATGCTACTGACTTTGGGCTCACGGTCCCACACTGGCTTCCTCCCCCCTGACTTGTCTCTACTCTGAATGCCCACAGGCTTCTGGCACTCATTTTTAGCAGTCTTGGAATTTATTGCCTTTTCTTTTTGTACTTGTTTTTGTTTTTCAAGCATCGTTCCTTCTAGTACATTTTTAATACTTGCTGGAGTGTTTATAAGAAAGCTGGGCTGTTCTAGGACCTTTCACATAGCCATCTTAACTGGAAATCTGTGATTCAGTTTTAAGCTGCTCATGTTAAGATAATTTTACTTTCCCAAAGTAAGAAAATTTCCTGTGCTTTATCACACTCTTGGTGCTATTAGTGGTCACTATCTAGATTTACAGGTGCTTTCATTAAAACAAAATGCATTTTCACTGCTATCTTTATTTTAATATCACTTACATCTCACAAGAAGTCCTGTTGCCCATGGCACATTTATTGGTGTTGTTGATCCATTCTCTAAGAGGACCGATGACATCGTACGGGTGATATCTTGAGTGAATTGGATTTGAGTGAGATAGAGCTGTGCAAATCTCAGGAAATGATGCCAGCAGCAATCTCATTCTCAAAGAAGAATGCTAGTCTTATCTAGTTTCTTGCATTTAGGAAGCCCTTTGTGTGAAGATTCACTATACAATATAATGATATAACAATAACAACAACAATAACAAAAAGGTTTTGAACTTGCATCCATAGGTCATGGTGGACCAAAGCACAAGATGCTTTAGTCTCCTCTAGGCAAGACACATCAAAGATATTAGAAGACAAGGGCTAAATATATTAAAATACTCATTGGTATACTGAAAACAAAGCTGAAAAGGAAAAATGCTTTTAGAGCAATAAATATCCATACATTCCCAATCTTACTGTATACTTTCATCGTTGTAAATCAACAATAAAAATTTGGAAAGTATCCTAAACCTAATTTATACAGTATGAATGAGACACAGGACCTATCACACTAAGACAATTATAGAAAAAGTAACAATTCCACACCAAAAAGGAGGAAGAAGATTAACAAACTGAACTCGTTATCTTTTCCCCTAAACCCCCTTTCCTTCCAAATCACCCCATTACTGTCAAAGGCACCACCATCCTCACAGTCCCCCAGGTTCAAAACGTATGCGTCATCCTCAACTCCTCACTATCCTTGCTGGGGTGAGGATGGGGACAAGATATCCAAAATCCATATCCAATCAGTTGCCAAGTCCTAGCAATTTCACCTTTGCAACATCTCTCAAACTCAACCCCTTCTCTCCTTTAACTCTGCCATCTCTCTGGTGCAGACCCTCATAATCTCATGCCTGGACTATTGCAATAACTGGTGGGTCTACTTGCTTCAAGGCTCTCCTCACTTCAGTTTGTCAACCACCAAAGTGATTTTCCCGAGCCACCAGTCTGACCATATCACTCCCATACACAGTAAACTCTAGTGATTCCCTATCACTTCCAGGTATAAAATCCTCTGCTTAGCGTTTAAAACCCTCCATAATCTAGCCCCCTCCAGTCTTTCTAGTCTTCTTCCATCTAAAATCCGCCCCACCGCCCCCAACCATGTGTATATCCAGTGATATTGGCCTCTTTGCTGTTACATGAACAGGACACTCTATCTCTCAGTTCTGGACATTTTCTCTGACTGCCCCTCCCCCAACACTTGGAATATTCTCGCTCCTCATCTCTGCCTGCTGCCTTCCCTGGCTTCCTTTACATCCTAGTTAGAATCTCACCATCTACAAAAAACTTTTTCTAATTCCTCTCAATTCTAGTGCCTTCCCTCTGTTAATTATGTCCTTTTTATCCTGTGTCTCTCTGTATGTATACACACATATATAATATATAACTTATTTCTATGTATGTGTGCATATTTGGGTTCTTGTTTTGTTGCTCCCCTAGATGGTGAGCTCCAGGAATTGTCTTTTGTCTTTTTTTTTTTTTTTTGCATCTCCAGGACTTAGGACAGTGCCTAATGATTAATGATTATTGACTAAATTGAGACATTTTCTGAGCACAAGAAAATAGTTCAAAAACCTATATATGGAGTTTAGAATGTTAGCTAGGAAACCTCCTCGATGTGTACTGTAGTGGGAGATAATAAAGAAAATTCATCACAGCCTTCCCTGCCTCCATTGATATAAAGAGCATAAACCAATCTTCTTTACTTTGGGGACGGTTCATATGGATGCTAATTTTGCCTGTAGTACGTGTTTTTACTCCATATTGAACAACAAAAAAAAATGTATATAAATACTTTTGGAATAAGCAGATGTCACCTTCACCTAACAGTAGTAAAGGCTTATAACAAGGACATACTATTGAACTTGGTCCAGGAATGTAATTAAGAGCCTTTCCACCCCACCCCTACCTTGCATGTACTCAGACAATAACTTTTCAGAAAGAAGCAGTAAACAAATATTCATCATGAGAATTTGTGGAGAAGTTAATAATGATCATTTAGGACCAGGCCATTCAGGATACCTGAACTTCAGAAGGGTTATGCTTAAGGATCCTAGATTTAGGTATCCATATAGATTATGCAAAGAAACAGCAGAAACTCTCCAGTGTGTATATGTGTGTGTGTATGTATATGTGTGTGTGTGTACTATAAACTGTAAAAATTTTAGCAACTACTAAATACTTAGCAAGTTGTGACCTGGTGGTTAGGATTATATACACAAAACTTGTCTTTTGTGGATTGACAGACATCAGATCTCCATACTCTATACTTCTACAAATGTAGACCTTAAAATATCCTGGAGAATTCAACCAGTAAATTGCACTGGACCCAGATTGTTATCACAGACTGACTTTACCCATAATTGTGCAAACATAACATTAATCCATAAACACTTAAGAACAAGAAAAGAGGAAGAGAATAAAATAAATATTAAGCACCTACTATATCTCAGTGTGCTAACATTTTTAATAGATACCACCATATAAATATTCATAACCTCCAAGCTACAGAGGACAAAAAGTTTCCAAAATATAAGGGCCTAGCAAAGGATATCAAAATTCATGAGGAAACAAAATAAAGTTACCTATCATTCCAGTTATCCTTTCTGCTATTAGACTTGTACCAGGTATGTTTTCAATCAATCAACATTCGTTAATGCCTGCTACATGCCAGGCACTGTGCTAAGGGCTGGTACAACAAAAAGAAGCAAAATATAACCCCTCCCTTCAAGGAGCTTACAATCAAAGCAGGGAGACAACAGGCAAACAAGTATATATAAAGCAAGCCATATGTGGGGTAAAGAAGAGATCATGTACAGAGAGAATGCACTGCAATCAAGGGGGTTGAAAAGGCTTCCTGTAGAAGATGGGATTTCACTAAGCTTACCAAGGATAAGCTTCTATTCTAATACTGTAATTCAATTACAAAGGCAGTCTTTTCTCCAGCTGTGCAATTGTCCATAGAACATGAACTATACAAGAATGTAAATAAAAATATAACTTCCACAGGACATGAAATATAAAAAAGTGCTGGATAGCAACTCATTCAGGATCATTTCCATTTGAACCTCATCAAAATATAGATGAGAACAGGATAATGACGATGGTAACAATAATAATCTGAGATCTCATGATGAACGGGTTAAAAACTCAGAGAAATATTCTGGAAAAATAGACATCTTTTTGCGAAGCAATGACAAAGGATGACAATTAATACATGATAGCCGATGGACTTACTGAATATAACCCATATTGGTTTACCTCTAAATAGTCTATGAAATCACTAAGATCTGATAAGGAAATCAGAAGGTTCTCCATGGGAAACACCCATATGAACTCAACTAACAATATGTTGACAAAGAAATGTCAAGAAAATGTCTAAATTATGGGTTTATTTTTATTTTATGAATTTATTATTATATTCTAAATTTAATTTTATTATAATTAGTTTCATTATATTCAATACTATTTAATTTACTATATTTTATTATTAATATTATTATTAGTTTATTACAGAACCACAGGTGTTTACAAATAATAATTAAAAAACAAATAGGTCAGTACTATCAGAAATTTCAGAAAAGTTGTCGTTGTTAAGCCTGGACTTATTGATCAATGTAGAATTTCCAAGAAAATGGCGGAAAATGTGAAACATTACTGCAAATGGAAAAAAACGTAGCATTTACTGAACACTTTAAAAAGGCACAAGCAAGTGGCCAGAATTACATACCAGAAATTTGCTGTCCTTCATAAACTAACAGACGACAAATCCTCAAATATCCTTGAGAATGCAACAAATAAACCATACCGACAACAGTGCATCATCATAGACAAAGGGGTTGCCCACAGTCTCCCAGACAAAACACTGGCCTATAAAAATTAATAACAAATTTTAAATAGCATCACCCCACCAAATATCATAACTTTCAAACTACATGGAATGAAAAATTGCCAAAACATAGAGACTTAGCAGAAGAAATTAAAATCAAAGAAACAGAATAAAAAATGTGCCATCCCTGTTATCATATCTACTCTTGGAATTGTCCCAAGGGATCTTTAAATTAGTCTACGGAAGATGAGCTTATATCTCAATGAATTTTATTCTATTAGAGAAAAAGCAATTATTTTATTCTTCCATGTAGTAGTCCACCAAATATTAAATATAAAAGAACAATAGCAGAATAGTGACTTGTCCCAAGGCTATTTCTATCTGAACTCCATTGACTAGAGGATGAGAATAATGAGAACAAGAAAAGAATAATGATTACTCTCTTCTCTAAATGTACACTCTGATGCCTCATTGTGGCATAAGTGAGATCCTGGGCTCTTGATGTCAGTGCTATTGGAATACAAGCTTTCATAGGACCTAACAAGCTGGGAAAACTGAGTAAGAGCTTGTTACCAAGCTGTGGTCTGAGGGTAAGCCTAAGACTGGAGAGACTTATAGGTAATGAACTTCTTTTAGCCATAACAACTCATGAAATCATCTAAGACACTGAGGAGTTTATGGTTTGCATTTATGGAGGGAGTGCCTAGGATAATGAAATCACATGTCTTTCCAAGCACTGAATAATTGTAACTCATATTTACAAAGCACTTTGAAAGTTTGCAAAGTACTTTCTCAACAACCCTTTGAATTAGTGCAAGTATTATCCTAGCGAGTAAGAGGCAGAACTATAACTCAAACCTAGGTCTTCAGATGGTTTTCCATTACTGTACACTACTTCATTAACTCTTACGTGAAGAGTACAGAGGAACTGACATGACAAACCAAGAGTAAATAAGGAATAGTCCCTGTCCTCATAAAACTTCTTTTGGTTACCATTAATAATGTCTGACACACTTGTGCATACACCCATAAGTGGTATCATCTTTATAATATGTCAGTGAGATCAGAATGTCAAAATCCTTTCTAATAAAAATGTTTGATAGATAGAGCCCCTGGGATATCATCTATTTTAGCAGCAAAGCTAAAATAATACTGAGATCTCTGGTGCAACCTAGCTGAGAATGAACTATGTCCTAAAGTTGTTTATTCTAATTTAGCTGGCAGATCTAATTTAGCTATTCAGATCTTACTGTGTGCCCTTCAGTAGTGCTAGAAGAAATGTAGAAATAATTAAGAAACAATTCCTGCCCTCATGGAACCTTCTTAAGGCATTCAGAGACCACGTAGGGATAGAAAAAGCTCAAACCTCTTTTCCCCCTACCCCCACAAAAGAAATGTTAAGAAACTTCTTAGAAGCCATATTGTTCTCTGTCTTGCATCACTAATTGCCTCTTGTAATTTTTGAACTAGATTATTTCATTATATCCAAAACAGAACTCATCTTTCCCTGTCTCCCCTTTCAAAGTTTCCTATTACTGTCAACATCCTACCTGTCACTGAGGTTCACAACATAAAGACAAAGGCATCCTAGACTCCACTCTTACACTCAGCCCATGTACCCAGTCTGTTGCTGTCTTATTGTTTCTACCTTCACAGCATCTCTTATATATATCATTCTCTCTATTAACACAGCCACCACCCCAGTACAGGCTCTCCTCACCTCATGTGTAGATTATTGCAATAACCTGCTGGTTGTTCTCCCTACCTCAAATCTCTCCCTCTGATCCATCCTTCTCTCAGCTGCCAAAGTGGTTTTCTCAAGCATGGATTTGACCATGTCACCTCCCTACTCAGTAATTACCAGGGGCTTCTTGTCCTCTCCAGGATGAAATATAAAATGCCCTGTTTGGACTTTATAGCCCTTCACAGCCTGGTCCCTTCCTGCATTTCTGGTCTTCTTATACTTTTCTCCCCTCAATATAATCTATAAGTGGGTGATACTGGCCTTCTTGTTACAGTATTCTGTCTCCTAACTCCAGGCATTTTCACTGACTGTTCCACTTGCCCAGGAATGATTACCCTCCTTACCTCTGCCTCTTAGTTTCTCAGACTTCCTTCAAGACAGCTCAAATCTCGCCTTCTGTATGAGGCTTTCCTTGGTTCTCTCGATTCTCCCTCTCACCTTGATCAAATCTTTCCCCTTCTACTCCCCACCTCCATTGCTAGGGTCTTACCTCTAATTTTACCTTCCATCTGCTCTCTATGTATATTGTGTGTTCATGGTTGTTTTGCATTTTCTTTCTCTCTCACATTCTCATTGAGTACAAAGACTGTGTATTTGTCTTTCTTTGTTTCAAAGCACTTTGCACAGTGCCTGGCACATAATAAGTTTGTGATAAATGCTTGTCGAATGAAATCTAGCACCTTTATATTGCAGGTCTAACACTATACATGGGAGGCACCAGGGCAAGAATAATCTTTGGGTCCAACAGTGGTTAGTTTTCTTTTAATGTTAGCAGGAACAGAAAGCATCTCGGTTTTTTAAAGAAGAATAGGGACGAAACATATGTTTTTATATGTACATACATATGTAAATGTTTTTACAATTTCAAAATACAGCAAAATCCACTTAGAAATGAGAAAAACAAAAAGATCACCTATTGGTACTCAGTATTTGCCTCCTAAGATATTACTAAAAATAATTGGAAAGCAAAAGAAACAGCACATAGAAGTGTACAAGCTTTCAGGAGTGCAGTGTCTGTGGAAAGGAAAACACAGCTCCTGGTTTGTATCTTCAGGTCCATATCTTAGTTTGGTCTCTCCCTTTGCCACTGGACACTGGGCTTAGAGTCAGAAAGACTTGGGTTCACATTCTATTACAGACACTTACTAGTTTTGTGACCCTGCAAAAGTCACTTAACCCTTCTATGCCCCAGTTTCCTAATATGTAAAAATGAATTTAGCATTTGGCATCCCAGTAACAATGAGTCAACCAACAGTTAAAAGAATTACCCTTGGAGGAGAGAATCTAGTTTTTCTCCTCTACCTCCTCCCTTTAATTTACCAGGTGACAACTTTGCAAACTTTGAAAGGTTAAGGGATCTGAAGTTCCTATTGATATAAAGATCAGAGTCCCCTGGAACTGGGAGTAGTGTCCCAGCAGTATTGACTGATGGAAACATCTGCATCAGGAGCTGAGAGACAAACTAAGCATACCAAAGGAAGGTAACTTCATGCCTTTACTAGGTTATCAGCCCTAGGAGACCAGCCGAGAGCTAGATCTAAGGGGGTACTTCATCAAAATTCCACAAAGTGTTAGAAGGGACAACTAAGGATCAAAATCTCTATATTTGAACCCACTTTACCTAGGGATATTGTATAAGCAAAGGAAAAGTGTACTCCTCATTTAGGAGAATGTTTTTATAGTCCCATCTATCCTTGGCATACCCTCTATGTCAGTGGTTCTCAACCTTCCTAATGCCTAACTCTTTAATACAGTTCCTCATGTTGCAATGACCCCCAACCATAAAATTATTGTCATGGCTACTTTATAACTGTAATTTTGCTACTGTTATGAATTGTAATGTAAATATCTGATATGCAGGATGTATTTTCATTGTTACAAATTGAACATAACTCACAGGTTGAGAACCGCTGCTCTAGGTAATTAAGTCTATCTATCTGATAATCAAGAGGGAGCATACTCGATAGGGGCTTAAAAGTGCCCATACTCAAAACCACAGCTCTTTAAATTATGACTAGAACCCTGAGAGAAGTGTCTAGCCACTAAGGGTCCCAAATTTACAATATGAATTGCAGTTGGGGAATTAGCCCCAGAGGGAGATGGTGTGACAATGTGATATAGACTCAAAAGGATCTGTAGAGATTATTAAATGCAATTGTCTCATTTTACAGACAAAGAGAAGTTAGATGATTTGTCCAAAGTCACACAAATATTAAATATAAAACCTTAAATTTGAAACCTAGTCTTCTGACTGTTGTCCAGCCCCTGTCAGCTCTACAACCTGTGATTCTGTAGTGCAAGAGTTCTTAACATGGAGTCCATATATTTATTCTTTTAAAAATATTTTTATAACTGTATTTTAATAGAATTAATTTTCTCATACATAATCATGTATATACACATTATGCATTAAAATTGTTTGAGAAGGGGCCTACTTCACCAGACTGCCAAAGGGGATTCATGACACAAAAAAAAGGTTTAAAACCCCCAAAAGGACTTGAAGTAATTTAGGCACAGGTAGGTATTGAGGCATAGACAATGCTTTGGGATCTTAATGAGCATCTAATTACATCTTTACATTCATATTTCAAATGTTGTATTTACTGTGTCTTGAATTTGGGGTTAAATCCAAGCCCTGTATGTTTTGATATAGAGTTAAGATAGATTAGGAATGAAATAAATTGAGGAGAATGAAATAAAACAGGGATTGGGAGGGGAAGACGGGGGAGACAGTTCTGCTCTCATACCTTCTCAGCCCCTCCCATATTAAACTGGAGCCATCTCTTGCCCTCTAATAATCTCGGGTGAGACTCAACTCTGCCATTACTTAGAGGGAATTGATGCTGCAGCTAATGTTCTAACTTTGTCCCCTTTCATTGGCACCATGAGCACTTGTGATTTTTTTTCCACTCAGGAGAGAAGGGAGGGACATCATGAAGAGGAGAATCTTATCTTCCATGTATTTCTGGGCACAATGTAGGGGCATGCCACATCACAAACCCTTGTTGGTTGCATCAGTTTCCATTAGTGGGTGGCTGAAGTCCCCCTCCCTGATGTCTCTGAATTATCCTGCTTCATTCCTAACCCAGATGCCTCTCATTTGGGAAAATGAGGAGGTGAGCCAAACCCTCCGATAGCAGAGGCTTAAGAGGATGATTGGGGAGAGAAGGGAGTCTAGGCCTAAAAGTCTACCAGTGTGTAACAAATGGTGGCAGCCTCTTATAACTCCTCAAACCTTTCATTTGACCTGACTCTGTACCCATTTTGTAGACTTGTTCTTTCATCCTGGATTGCTGATGCTATCTCTTCCCTCAGACCACATTGCTTCCTTGCTTTTGACTACCTCCAGATTCCCATGTACTAACATTTTCTTTGCCTTTAGACTATCTTGGACTCTGCTGAAAAATTAGGGTTGATCCCCTCTACATTGTATGAGCACGCCGTTTGCTTGCTTATGGCCTTCTGTACTGACTTTACCTGCTACAAGCGAGTCCCAGGGTTCTGTTCTCCATGGCTCTGAGTAGAGCCAATGGGTAGGGCTGAGCAGGGTTTTGATCTGAGGTGTCTCCCAGTTGTACTACCTGTAGGACTGGGCTAGCAATTGTAGAAAATCCCAAGGAGAAAAGTCTTAGCCCAGAAAATAAAAGGTGGGGCATATGCAGCAGGAATGACAGTTACAGGAGTTTCATATATAACATACGAAGCAAATCAAATAGAGCAAACATCTCAGGAGAGGCAAAGTAGTCTCTCAAGGGACCCTCACAAAACCCAAGAAATAAGCCCAAAATACAGTCTAAAGCCAAGCTATAGTATCTAAGCAGTCCAGGTTTACAACAAAATCTGAGCTCAACAGAAGAGATCTTACCCAATTTGTCACACTCACCATGGCCAGTGTTATATATAGCCAGTTATGAGATTAAAGGTATTTAGAGTAGCAGAAAACTAGCTACACCTACTTGAATGGTCTACACCTTTGTGTGGACAGATCCACTCTTTTCCAAATCCTCAGTTGATGGCTTCACAAGTTTCCTGAGGCACCTGCCTCTCAGAGAAAGTCTCCCATTCTTTATTCAACCACTGAAATATGTTTACTCATGTCTGAGGCATAGCCTAGAACTAATGGTCTGGATTCACATAGTTTTTATCCTACTTGGGAGACTGATACAATTTAATGATTATCAATATCAATAAATGCCTTTCTCATTTGCCTTAAAACCCCAAGCCAAGATAGTGTCCTGGTAACTAAGAAAGTCCAGATCTGTTACTTTCCCTCTCTATACCACACAGTTCTCCTTTCTCTCATTCCTTCTATTCTTATCCTTTTTAAAGAACTCTAAATAATTGTTTTATTCACACTCTAATGCTTTATGAAATAGAGCTAGAAACAAGACCAAAATGGAAAATTCCATCTGATAGTTTCTAACTCTAAACCTAAAATATTAAGTACAGTAGTACTACTTATTTGGAGATCAGTTTTCCAGCAATGTCTCCATTTCGAACACAGTTAAGAACCTGAAAGAAAGTAAAAACAACCTCTGAGAAATTCACCCTTTCTTTTCACAAATAACAAAGAATACAATCGGGAAAAGTTGGAACAATTCTTTATCTATCTGACTTCAATATTAATTAGGACAACAAGTAAACTTTTAAAAATAGAAAAACACTGGATCAGACATCTGTCATCTAAACATCTAACAACTGAAAAGGATAGCAGTAAAGTGTTTTTCATTATTTAAGTAAATGCTTAGCAGAAAGTTTGTCATTGGTCAGACACACAGCACACTCTAGCTCCAAACTTTGGATTCAGTCAAAGCGCCACTCAAGAGGACCTAGAGGTCACATGTGGCCTTGAGGCTGAAAGTCCTGCTCTGGTTTCAGTGGACAGAAGTCCTGATGACCATAGTGTCACTTTTCTTCACTCTGTTTCACCAGTATCCATCTCCTCTTCTCATTTTCAGTCTATGAGCTCTGATCAAATCTCTTACTCAACCAGTGAAACTGAAAATGAAACAGACTATCCATGCTGTCACACCTGTTTTCAGTTACAACTCATATACTTTATTTCTGTACCCAGAGAGCGTCTCATGAGAACCTCTTGGTTTCTCCCAGGGAAGGAGAAAACAATACTGTCTGTTTAGTACTACATCTCCCAGAAAATTATGCAGTTAGGTTCCCAGTACCAGATTCTCTCTCTACCCACAGAAAAATTGATCTCCCCAAATTTCATTTCAGATAGAGTAATTTCAAACAGATATACATCTAGAAAGGCCATCTGATTCAACCCCCAGAGTCACACAGGTACTTATGACAAGAGTCAGAGGTGGGATTTGAACCCATGTTTTCTGAAAGCAGAGTATAGTATTCTTTCCACTGAACCAATTCATTTTTACTGTTGTCATCAAAGATTCAACACTGTTGTTTGATTCCTTCAAGGGGAGGATGGTTTCTGACTAAATAGTTCTTTTAATGCAAAGACAAAAGGTTTATTGCAGGAAGAAGATGTTCTAATCTGTCATCTATTTCTCATGTATTTCCATTTTCACATGATACAGCTTTGTGGGTGTGAGAAACATTCAGTTACTCATAACAGCTACACTGCTTCCCTGAATGTCCTATGGTTCTCTAGATTCTTTTGCTAAAACTAAATAACTTTGATGGGATTACTTATACTACCAAGTAATATCTCCAAAAGCAACATGGAGTGAGCCTCAAAAAGACAGCCCCCTTAGGTCAATATCCCTAAGAAATTTAGGAGCCTTGTTATAGTGGGTTCCCATTGAGATTTAGTACCTAACTAGAAGACAAATTTCAGGTCAAAATACTGGTGGTTCCTCAAGTTTTTCAGAATCTCTCAAATGGCACAAGCTGATTTTCTTCGAGGATCCCACAAAGACCATCTGTCCTTGTTAAAGGATTGCATGTCATCCAAATAATTTATGCTGGGTTTTTTTTTAAAACATCAGTGCCACTTCCTAGACTCTGTGATAGAGATAGAGAGAGATAGAGATAGAGATAGAGATAGAGATAGAGATAGAGATAGAGATAGAGATAGAGATATGCACAGATATAGATATAGATACGCACACATATATGTAGATAAATATAGATATGCTTATGTCTGCATATATGCACACACGCATTTATATGCATATGTATTTACACCGTCCCCTCTAAGAAATACAGTTAATAAGTACATTTGATTAAAGGAAATAAACACTTGGCCACATCTGTGAAAACACAGGTCTCATTTAACAACTATGCTCTACCACCTCTTTGCTGAGAGTGAAGTCACACTTCATTATCAGTCCTCTGAAGCCACAATGGTGGCCAACATATCTTCATATGGAGTCTTCCCTGACTAAGATACACTTTATAATTAAATAGACTTTTCTTCCATGTGTGCTGTTTGATCTCCTGAATGTGGGAATACATCTGTGTTTCCTATTTTCATGTTTTACACAGGAGAGTCTATTGACTGTCACACCCTTTCCAGTAGCAATGGGTGTATTGATTTTATTATAGTTTCCCAGAGCAAGAAGTAGGAAGGATGATGGGTAGGGTAACTGGCAAAATTCCCTGAAGAGGCCCTGGTTTCCTATGGATAACTGGATGAGGTGACAAACTATTTGGGAATGCTGCAGCTGTCAAGGTGAATAGCATAACAGTATCTTAGTACATTACCTTGGCTAACTCACTTCACTTCTCTACCTTCAGTGCTAGCTTTAAAAGATAATATCTGGGGGGTGGCTAGGTGGTCCAGTGAACAGAGCACCAGCCCTGGAGTCAGGAGAACCTGAGTTCAAATCTGAACTCAGACACATAAGACTTACTAGCCATGTGACCTTGGGCAAATCACTTAACCCCAATTGCCCTTCCTCCCCCCTCCAAAAAAGCAAAAAAAAAAAAAAAAAAAAAAAAGGTAATATCTGTCAACCACTTGTCTCCAAAAGACAGTTACAATTTATGGGCATCCTATTTGTTTCCAGTTTTTTGTTGCAACAAAAAAAAGTTAGTAGAAATATTTCAAATGTATGCATACTTGTCCTTTCTTTGAGCTCTTTGGAGTTTAGACCTAGTGGTGGTTTCACTTGGTCAAAGATATTCACAGTTTAGAGAATTTGGGGGCATAGTTCCAAATTTCTTTCTAAAATGGTTGAACCAGGCCAAAGTTCCACCAATAGTGTACCAGTGTGCCAGTCTTCCCATATATTTGTTGTTTTTCCTATTTTGTCATCTTTGCCAATCTGATGGGAAGAAGGTAGAAGCGGTGATTTTCATTTGAATTTCTCTAATGGTTTGGGACATTTTTTTCATATGGAGGTTGATAATTCATATTTATTTCTTTGAAGACTGCTTTATTATAAGGTATTATTAAAGCATTTTTTCTAACATAGAGAAAAAGCTACTTAGTAGAGTCCTTCCTATATGTCTTAAAGATTGAGTCTCATTCTTTATTCAAATCACCATACAGTTAGTTATCTGATCTTGGAGAAAAAAAAACATCACTTGAGAATTCCCATATAAAAGTTGTAAAGGACCCAAGCTTTCCCCACTCCATACATTCCAGCAAATGGTTCCAAAAGACCCCAGATAGCTCCAAGATAAAGAGAGCTGCACAGAAAGAGTTAACTTTCTCCATCTAGTCCAGAACTGTGTAAATGGCCAAGAGCTGGCAGATACTGAGAGAAGATTTGCATCAGAAGCCGGAGCTCAGGTAAATAGGTCTGAAGCCAGAAGGCCCTGGGAAAAGGGTTGCCTTGGTAAATAGCCTTTGAGCACTGGGGAAGGGAGTAGGGAGCATGCCAGAGAAGTCAGTATAAGCCCTGGTAAATAGTGAGAAGCCAAGGGAGGCTCAGAGAAGGATGTTGCCCCACCTCTAGCCGCTGTAGAGCAGGAGTACCAGCAGCAGGTCAGAGCAGGAACATCATCAGGCAAGGTCCCTGCAAGGTCCTGACCCAGCACAGAGCCAGCCAAGGGAAACCACAGCACCACCTACCCTGCTCACTCACAGGGCCCTTGCCTATCAACAACACTCCTGGAGATGGTGAGCTTTGTTTTTCATCTTCTAATTACTACTAACCCTATAACAATCTCCCTATCCTGGTATCAATAACTGGTCCCATGAGAGAAAACTTTTCCAACCTTCACCTTTATCCTCATACTCATACAAGTGAGGAAGCTGAGGCAAATAGGGGTTAAACTCATATTCTTATTTCCCCCTCCAACCCCACCTGCCCCTTTAATGGACAAATTTCTCTTCAATTTAGACCTCTTTCACTTAGATACCCTTTCTAATGACTACCTTCCCTGAACACTGTCTCCCCCACTATGACACTCCATACCCAGTCCTCCTTTTCACTACTGGATGTATCTTTACCTACACCCTGTTCCCCATTTCCCCCCAACACACACACACACACACACACACACACACACACATACCTCCTTGCTCCCCGTTTCTACTTCTAGACTTCTTTTACTATTATCACTCAGCCAACTTTCCTTATGGTATCAAAATTTCCCACCCAATTCAGAAAACGGTGTCTGTTATATACCAGTTCCCAGGTCATTATTCTTCCTTTATTTAAAAGGAGTTCAGGACCTGGGTTACCATTTTTCTCTTCTCTCTAACTCATGCCTAAGTAAGAAACTTTGGTTGATGTAATAGATACAGCGCTGGGTCCAGATTTGTGAAGATCTGAGTTTAAAGCCATTCTTAGATACTTACTAACTGTATGACCTTGGACAAGTCATTTAACCCCTGTTTGCATCACTTTCCTTACCTATAACATGGGGATAATAAATATCACCTGCTTCTCAGGGTTGTTATGAGAAGCAGATAGGAAGGTCATTATAAAGCACATGGCACACAGTAAATGTTATATAAGTGTTAGCTATAATTATTATTATATATTAATATTGATGCTCCCTCAAATTCTCTACACTCCTAGTTCCTCTCTCTCCTTAAATTTCATGTTCTACCCCTTCAATCTGACATCATCCACATAAAGGGTAATAGCACATTCTCCATTTCATCATCACCCAGAAGAATTCCATTTCCCCATTTAAAAACTCCATCATTCCTCTGTCTGACCATAACTTCCTCTTATTCCATCTCTTCGTCTACCTCTATAACCTTCACAAAATAGAGGTTTGGAAGAGTAAGGCCATGCTTTACCTTCATTTTTCCTCCAATTCCTCCTTCTAAGACCTTTACCTCTTCTCTTTGTTTCCTTCTCTTTCCAATGTAATTAGTCAACTCTGCTCTTTACGGTCCAATACTTTTGAATCTCTTGTGCAACTGTTCTATCACAGATCAACCCTTTGAAAATCTTAGTCCTGGGTTATTCCCACCATCCAACTCTTCTGATAAGAGGAAATTACTCAGTGAAGCCAATATTAACCTATAACCTATGTTATACAAATTCATCTGGTCCCTTATTAAACCAAGGCAATTCCTTTATTCTTCCCTAATCGACTCCCAAACATAGGGGTCAGCACATTATGGCTGGAGGGCCAAATCCAGCCTGAGGCCTATTTTTTGTATGGCCAAAGAGCTAAGAATGCTTTTTATATTTTTAATTACAATAAAACTTTTTTTTTAAATGTAGAAATCATTATTAGCTTTCAGGTGTACAAAAACAGGCAGTAGCTTGCAGGCCCATAGTTTGCTGACTCCTGCCCTACCCAGTTATTCACAAAAGCTTTTCCACACCTTTTCTTCCCTCCTCCCACCTCCCACATCTCCAACCCCACCTCACACCCCTTGCCTCCTACTTCGCTGAGAATTGAAACCAGTTGATATAAGCACCCTCTTCTATACTTCTCTTATCTCAAAACCCCAGCATCACCCTCTCCCCACTCTCTTCTCCTTTCTCTATCTCTGACAATGAGGTGGTCCTTCTTGACAAGTTTCCTCAAGTATAAAACGGGGAAGGAAATCATGGGACTGCACCAAAAATTTATAATTTCTGTCTTTTCATCTCTCCATATCTTACCTTCCCAACAAGAGTATAAATTCCTAGGGGGCAAATGGTATGTATCATTCGTCTATATGCCATACCTTCTTATACCCGGAGGGACAATCTTGTATGTTAGCAGATATATATATATATCAGTTACTGCCTAATATCAAAATTACCTAAAAAGTAACAAAATGTTGTTTTTTCACCCTTTGTTTCATTGTGAACTTCTATAAACATTTTTGTATATAAAAGCTATTTTCCATTTTTCTTTTATCTCTTTTGGGTATAGCTAGCCTAACTATTTGGTATAGCTAGATCAAAAGGCATATGCTGTTTAATAACTTTTTTGTGTATAAGTCCAAATTGCTTTCCAAAATGACTGTGCCCACTCACAAATCCACCCATGTGCCTATTTTCCTATACCCTGCCAACATTTATAATTTTCTTTTTTATGAACTCATGAACTTCATTTTTATCAATGAGTAATCCATTTTTGTTTTTAAATTGCAATTTTTTAAAAATCTATTTATTTAGGGAAGTCAAGAGATTTGGATCCAAATCCTACTTCCCTTTCCATTAGTCACTAGACAATCCTGAGAAACTCACCCTACTAGGATTCCTCTGAAATTAGGTGGACTTTAAAAGAGCTTGCATATAAAAGATTTTGAGGTCATTAAAGAGAAAGTTAACTACAAATTGCTGTTATATTGTAATTATGTTTAAATGTCAAATAACCTGGAATTTACTTGTGAAGATGTTTGGAGAATTAATAATGGCTTTTCTTTTGGGATGACTGATGCTGTGGCTAAGAAGACAGGAAGAAACCAATTCTAAGCTTCATCTCATTAGGATCTGCCTCTCCCCAGTCAATATAGGTTTGTCTGATTACCACCAAGATGTCTATCATCATGCTGTCAAGCTGAATCTGCACTTAGACAAACAACACCCAAGGATGGTGAGGTTGACTATTTGTTGAACTTTGCTTCAGACTCAGGGTTCAGACTGCCTGTCAAGGCCTCAGGAGAGAGATATTCACCTCTACCCCAAATAGGAGAGAGCTTCAGACAAACCACAGCTTGGTTCATGGAGGACCCTAGCCCTGAACTTTATTCACTTGCTGTGGAGTGTTATATAACTCCCAAATATTTGCCAGAGGAAACCAGAGGGCCAGAGAAATGAAGACCTTTCTTGGCTAAAGATTCTGCCTAGAAAGTTGCCTTGGACTTTGTGTATATAGGTGTGTTTGAAGAGGTCTGTGGCTGTGTGAATTGAGTGCCACTGATGTGGGGGGGGGGAGAGAAGGGGGGAGAGGAGGAGGGAGAGGAGGGTTGGAGAGCAGAATTTGGGAAGGCGTTTAACATCAAGGCAGAACTCTCCAGAAATTCTATCTATAAAAGGAATGGGTTTGGGTTTGTTTTTAAAATCCACCTCATTCTCAAAGAATCCTACCCAAACTGCTTGGGTTTCTGAAATGATATTTGATAAGTGCAAATGGACTGAAAATGTTTTAGAGATTTTTCAGGTTTGTATGACCAGTGGCTGCTGCTAGAGCCAAGTCCACTTCTTGAGATCCCCTGCCAGTGGCTGTACAGTCAAATGGGGCCAGCATCTGACCTTGACCCCAGTTTGCCACTTCCCAGATAAACATGCTGAACCCACTTTTTGTCTGCCAAGGAAAGCAATGAATGGGCATTCCTCCCACAGGGTCTCCTGCAAAGTTCTTCTGACAATCTGTCTCCTTTCCTTGTTCCAGACAACAAGGCCACTAAGCACTCATTCATTCATTTAATAAGCATCTGTTAAGCTCTCATTCTGTGCAAAGCACTAGACTGGATGTTTTGGGATTCATGGTAAATTGAACACAGACCCTGCCTTCAAGGAGCTAGGATCTGGGGGGAGGGAGGAGAAATGAGGCAAACACAAGTAAGTATAAAAATATGAGAGTATGATAGTATAAAGGAAAGGGAGAACATCATCAGAACCTAAACTAATATATTGACACTGAGACTAGAAAGGAAGACAGGTGTAGTAAGGAGGATTTTGTTATCCTTTTTAAAGTTTAGTTTTCTCAGGATCCTTGGCCATGGCAATGTCTCATTTCCAGGTGTTACATAATAGCTCCCAGATTAGCTCCAAGGATCCTAAACAGTAATTCCTAGAATCATAGTGATAGCCAGTCCTACTGAGGCTATGCTGTGAGAAATGGAAGTGAAATATAATTGATATTTACTACGCTTGCACAGAATGATGATATTGCTAAAGTTACCTTGTGAGCTCAATGTTGGCAAGATGCCTTCTTTGCCTGTTGCCCTATAAAGCAAATGAGTGGAGGAAACCACAGGGAACCCATAGGACAGTAGTTTTCAACCTTCCTAATGCCATGACCCTTTAATACTCATATGTGGGCACATCTGTAAGTGGGCAGACCCACCTGGAGACAGATAGAGGAGCGGTGTCTCGGTTCCTAAGACCATCGGAAATATGTGTTTTCTAATGGTCTTAGGCAACCCCTGTGACCCCTGTGAAAGGGGGTTGAACCCCTGTTCAACCCCCAAAGCGGTCACGACCCACAGGTTGAGAACCACTGACATAGGGGAATCTGTATGTGCCTTGACCAGCCCTCATTGAGGCTTGAGGGATTTAGAGGAGTACACAAGCTGTGCCTGTCTTGATTGACCCCTTTGAAGTGTACAGGTACTTGCTACCTCTTCTTGCTAGCCCCTGCAAGAAGGGTGGTTAGCAAATACTGTAGGAGCTGGCTCTTCCATTATCAGTAACCTTCTGAGAGGATTAGACTAGAATAAAGCAAGATTATTAACCCCTCTGAAGATGTCTGCCTATGTGACCAAATCAAGAGTGAACCTGTTAGAGGCTGGAGTCCCAAAACTCCAGTGCCTCCTGTGTGATATCTGTGAAACAACAGGTGAAAGAAATAGTTATCTCTTCTACATCATGACTTTCCCCAATCATGGTTTCGATATATTGCTGGCCACCATAAGTAATTAAATGAGAATTTTGGGGAAGCTTTGTGAAAGTTGCAGGCAACACAGAAGAAGTTTAGAAACTCAGAAATGCATAAAATATATGTGCAGAATTACATAATATCAATCCAAATTTTACAATAAAGCACTGTAAACACCCCATAAAAGAAAAAGAAAAAATTAAAACATCTTCTCTGCTATGAAGAGAGGGTCAAAACTTTTTATGCAGATTTTCCAGATCACAGGGGCTGCATGCCTCTAATGACCCCATGATGTGGAAGAGATTACTGTAGTGAAATGATAGAATGAAAAATCTTGACCGCTCAGAGTACACAACTGGTCATTAAGCCTTCTTTCTGCTGCAGGCCCCTCTTTTAGCTTCAGTTAGGGGTTCAAGTGTTTGACTTTAATGACTAGACATCGACTCCAGGGGTAGGGAACCTGTGGCATCAGGGCCATATGGGGCCCTCTAGGTCCTCAAGTGAGGCTCTTGGACTGAATCCAAACTTCACAGAACAAATCCCCTTAATAAAAGGATTTGTTCTGTAAAACTTGGACTCAGTCAAGAAAGGCCACACCCAAGGACCTAGAAGGCCACATGTCATTTTGAGGCCAAAGGTTCCCCACCCCTGGTCTGCCCCAATCTCATCATTTGCAAAACCTCCTCACCCCAGATTCACAGGTTACAAGGACATGAACCAGGGACAAGTTTGGGCTAGGTGGCCTCTGAGGTTCCTTTTGACTCTGAGAACCTGTGATTCTGTGAAATCCTTGCCCTTCCTTTGTTTGTTTGCTCCTCTTTAAAATGAGATTAGAAATAGCCTGTATTCAGAGGGATTCTTTTGTAAAAAGCTTTGCTGCTCTTTTAGAGAGAGATCCAGTTGGGATGCCCAGTCTTTTTTCATTTATTCCCTGAGTGGATTATTCACAGCAAATATTTTTATCTTAGGCTAACTTCTCCCTGATGTTTAGTTTCCTCTGCTATCAGTGTTCAGGGAATTCAATTAAACAGTTTCAATAAGCAGAATACTCTGTTAGACATTGGGGAGAATACAGAATTAGGTAAATTAATGCCCCCATCTTCATGTAATTTACAACTTAATCAAAGAATAAGATGCAAATATAGTTAAAATGTATAATATTACAAGACAAATGAGGAGGAAATGTGGTGTAAGAGAATAGCGTTTATACAGAGATAAGGCTTACAAAATACAAACATCTCATATGATCATCTTGACAATCTGTGAGGTAGGTGACACTGTTACCCCCATCTTACAGATGCATATACTGAGGCTGAGAGAGATTAAGTGACTTGGTCAGCATCACACAAATAGGATGTCTTCCTGATTCCACATGTGTTATTCTATCTTCTCTTCCTCTATGCACCACAACCATGAAGAGAATACTGAATCTGATGTCAGAGGACCAGAGTTAGGACTCTAACTATGCAAATATGTTCCCCTAAGCAAATCCCTTCGTTACTCTGGCTTTTGATTTTCTCATCCATAAAGAAGCTGAACTGAGTTGGGGGTTCTTAACCTTACTGGCCTCTTCTCAGAATTTTTTTAAATACATCAAATAAAAATACAGAATACAACGGAAATCACTTACATTGAAAAAAGTGATCAAAATATTTTTTAAAAATATGTTTGTAGACCCCAGGTTAAGAACCCATGGGATGAACTCTAAGGTCTCTTCCATCTATAAATCTTATAGGGGTATTAGAGAGATATAAAACAGCAGTAACTTTAAACAAAACATCCTTAGGAAGGGGAAACAAGGTTTAATGACTAATGTGACCTCTTTTAAAACCAAGCTTAAAATGAATGAGTAGAGTCCTGTATACAGAACTACTACCTTCCATAAGGTTAGACAATCCTACACTGTTCAATGATTGGAAAACAACTCTCTTTTTCAGTGAATGCTTCAAACTGCTCTTATTTACTTTAGGGTCATCAGCCTGGCTAGAAAAAAAGAAAGAAGCAAAGGTCCTTCATGCCACTGTCTAAGACAGAGGTTTTTCTGTATAATGGGCACCTCTGACCATCTGGTGAAGTCTATGGATCCCTTCTCAGAATAATGTTTTTAAATGTATATGGGGCCTCGGACTCAAGAGAGGCAGAAGAAAACCAAACTTAGAAACAATTTGAATATTTTTTACCTTTCCTAGTTCTTGGACCTTCTAAAATCTATCCACAAACCCCTAAGCAGACCCACAGACCTCAAGTAAGACCCTTGGTATAGAACAAGCCAGGGTATATAACCCATCTTCTGTGAGGAAAGCTCTTGAAAAACAAAGAAACTTTGAAATGCTATACAAGCACTCTTAGACAGTAGTGAGGTAGTTGGGAAATCTTTCTCTTTTAGGGGCTACAATTTGGGGCCTGTTCAATTCTATTTTCCTGGTACAGCTGCTAACCTGTTTTACCTTTCAGATTCTAAGACTTTCCCCCCATAGGCAACTCAGTGATAATTCTAGCTACTGAAAGATGACATAAATGATTTAACATTGAATCAAGAAGAACAGCACTGTGGAAAGAGCCCTGAAATTTGGAGACCAGAGGATCTGAGGTTAAATCCTGGCCCTATCCACTCAAAACAGTAGATGGAGGTTCTCAAACAACCCCAAACCTCAAAATGAAGGAGTTCTACTAAGAGCCTCTAAAGGTATATCCATTTTTAAATACTTTTATACTTGGTAAAAAGCAAAAAGCCAAAATTCAATGGCTATATCATGACCTGGAATGTGGAGCCAGAATCCCCAAGTTTGAATCCAGGCTGTGTCACATATCTGTTTGACCTTGAGCAAGTAACATAACTCTTCAGTCCTTGGCTTCCTCATCTGGAAGATGAGGGAATTGGAACAGATTACACCAAAGTTCCCTTTCTGCTATATGTTGATAACTGTCAGGCTTCATTGCACTTCAGTTTGTATAAACCAGCACTTCCTTGGAACCCATCAGCAAAAAGCTGCCCACATCTATAAGCAGTCAATCCCAGCACCAGCCTCTTCCAGGACTGAGAGGGCTTATGTTGGTGGGGAGGAAGAACCAAAGTCAAACAAAGTTGGCTCGGAGATGGATGAAAACGTCACTCTTAGAAAAGTGTTGTGTAGTTGAAAAAAAACAGCACCCAGGTATTTGTGGGGTGGTCTTTAGGAGGCAAGAGGCCTAGGTACTTTGTTGTTGTTCATCTTTCATTTGTGTCCTACTCTTCATGACCCCATTTGGGGTTTTCTTGACAAAGATACTGGTTCACTATTCCTTCCCCAGCTCATTTTATAGATAAGGAAACTGAGGAAAACAGGGTTAAGTTACTTGTCTAGGGTCACATAGCTAGTAAGTGTCTGAGGCCAGATTTGTTTTTGCTTTTGGTTTTTTGTTTTGTTTTGTTTTGCTTTTTGGAGGGCAGTTGGGGTTAAGTGACTTGCCCAAGGTCACACGGCTAGTTTTGTGTGTGTGTGTGTGTGTGTGTGTATGTGTGTGTGTGTGTGTTAAGTGTCTGAGGCTGGATTTGAACTCAGGTACTCCTGACTCCAGGGCCGGTACTCTATTCACTGCGCCACCTAGACGCCCCGCTGAGGCCAGATTTAAACTGAGGAAGCTGAGTCTTCCTGACTCCAGACCCAGTGATCTATCTACTGTGCACCTAGCTGCCCCTAGATACTTAGCTGGCAACAAATCATAAGGGTTCCCAGCCTAGCCTTTAGGAGCATCCTTACCATATGATGGTGGCATTAGACCTCTCCCAGCACTGCATTTGTTACTATGGATTCCTCAGTTCTCAAAACTTTGAAATCATCCTTAATTAATCCTTAAAACAACCTCAGGAACAAGGAGGAAAGGAGAGAAGTCACTGATTTTTAAGCATTCTTAGTTGTCACAAACCTATTAGGTATTGGTGGTAAAATTCAAACCAATATCCATATAATTCCAAGTCCAAACATTCTTCATGCTCTCCTATCTCTTTGAAAAATATGAAATGTTATATAAATGTAAAGCTTTATAGAATGTGGATAGGGAGACCCAGATTCGAGACCCTCCTTCCACATAATGATTGTGTGACCCTAGACAAGTCACTTAAACCTTTAGTAGCCCAGGCCTTTCTTGAAAACTAGAAATGGGAGAATATGCACTGATGAATTCTTTATATCTGGACCATTCTTCTCCCAAGTGATTTTAATTGGTAGTTAAACACACTCAATATAAATGAACTTTATAAGAAAAAAGTCCCAACTATTAAGTCCCATCATACACAGAGACATTCTTAGGGCCAACATTGTTGTAACCTCCTTTCTTCCTGTCTTCCTTCCCTATTGCTTCTATGAAGAAAATGGAGAATGAGGAGGGATCAATTCAAGTTCCCCAGAATTCTACATTCTGGGAATGGCTAAAGATTTAGGAACTCACTTTATGTAATTTTTAAAAATTATTATTTTTATTATTTAGTCATTCACCATTCCATTGCACACATCTCTCCCAGAACAGTAGCATGTTAGAACTCACGACCTGTCCTAAGGAGCAAAAAGTCTTTATGTAAAGAAACCAACTTTCCTGTCTTGCTCCAAAGTAGTAGTTTTACTTTTTAAAGCTGTAAGTCATGGGGGAAATGAGTAGAAAAGTTATGGGAACCCCTTTCCTGTTTCAAATCCCAGAGGCAACACCCTCCTCTCCTCCAAGAAGCCAGGTTGGGGAGCTGACTGTGGCTTCTTGTCCACAGTAAATCCCCTCCTGAGGCGGGTTCTCTTTTGCAGATCTTTAAGAGTGTCAGAGGCTCTTTTTGCCCATTTAGACCTTTTTTCTGTTTATATTGGGAGTTGTGTTTTTTGCTGGGCTTAAGTGCAGTCTTGGCCCTTTTGTTTGTTTTTAAGTCAGGTTACAACTCTGCTCCTGGATTTATTGCAAAATCCATTTATCTTCATCTCCTCAGGGGCTCTTCTCAGATCCATCTGAGTTTTTCACCCTCTCTGCTGACAAATAAAGGGGAAGAAGGATGGAGAGAGGAGGAGGGGGAGGGTGATGGAGAGGGAGAAGACCGATTCACACCAAATAGACACAAAAAGGGAGGTCCTGAAGGCACATATACAGTTTAGTAAGACTGAGGGAAAGTGAGGAGGGGGGAGTCATATATCAGCCTAGGAGGGGTGATGTCAAAGAGTTTGTCCTTTCCTCCCTCCACCTCCTCCCCAGACAAGTAGTGTACAGGAAGGCCTAGCCATTTATTTATGCAGAGCTAAAGCATCTCAGTCAGTACTCACACACAGCAAAAAGAGAGCGAGAGATCCATTTAGAAGGAAAAGAAGGCAGACAGGCATGAGATAGGCAAGAAATTAAGGCAGAGTAACAAAGGGATAGGACAATATATTACAGAGCCCTTTAAAAGGAGGGTATATGGGAGACATAGTGACAAAGGCCAACAGGGTGGCAATAGTTCAGGAGTAGATTAGGATGGACCAGACCTGAGCAAGAAAGAAGGCAAAAAGAGAAGCACAAAAAACCAGAAGTAGCCATGGCTCCCTTCCTCTTCCTTCCCTCAGCCTTTGCTCCCCAACCCCTTTCCATGCATAGCTGAGAGAGTCCAAAAACAACCGGAGCTAAACCTCTTGAGGGTGAGAGAAACAAAGCAAATCTAACAAATTGGGAGCAGGGAGTCAAACAGAGCTATTTGCTTGGACTTCTAAGACAGGATATGCTTTTGCCTCCTGTGTGAGCTTCAGGACACTCTGGTTCAGCATAAACTCCAACATAGCCACAAAGCTGAAGTTTGGGAATGGGGATCTCTGTAAATCAGGCTCCAAATATCCAGTCAGGACACTAAAGAAGCTTTTACCTCCCCCACCTCCAACAGCCTTGCCCCTCTCTTCTCTTGATCAGAAAAGCAATTGCAATCTGCTGTGGTAGATGGACAAGTTTTTCTCTTCAGGGACAGAGGTTCAGCAGCTAGAGAAATAATTTTTCAAGGAATTTGCTTTAGAAGATGACACTTTATACTCACTATATTAGCACATTTCCAATACATAGTAGGTAAATAAACCATGAAAGAAAGAATGAATGAAAGGAAGGGAAAAAAAGAAAAAGAAAGAATGGGAAAGAGAAAGAGAAAGAAAATAGAGAAAGAGAAGAAAAAGAAAGAAAAGGAAAAGACAAAGGTAGAGACAGGAGAGTAATGGGGCTGGGTGGAATGGGCTAAGGAAGGGGAAGAGAGAAAGAGAGAGAGAGAAAGAGATAGAGAGAGAGAGATAGATAGATAGATAGAGAGAGAGAGAGAGAGAGAGAGAGAGAGAGAGAGAGGTAGTCCTGACCCTCCAGTGATTTGATTTAGGCTTTCAAGCAGTAGCTGTGATTAATAACTACAGGAATTTTTCATACAGTCCTATTATAGAATGTTAGCCTGTAAAAGGACCTCAAGAGATGACCTAAAAGATTATTTCTTCATTTTATAA
This sequence comes from Pseudocheirus occidentalis, assembly GCA_028646575.1. NCBI lineage: Eukaryota > Metazoa > Chordata > Mammalia > Diprotodontia > Pseudocheiridae > Pseudocheirus > Pseudocheirus occidentalis. The sequence goes on from CM053598.1 coordinate 195,769,735, forward strand.
ATTAAAAAAAAAGTTGAGGAACTCAAAGGGGAAGTGATTTGACCAAGGTCACACAGCTAATTAATGGTCCCATCTAGATCCCTCTTCTTTTGCTCTTTCCATTGAAAGAGTCCTGGGCCTTCTCTAGTTCTCCTGATCGATATCTAGCCACTGAACCCAGATGGCCATGGAGAGAAAAGTGAGGCTGGTGACTTTGCACAGCCTCAAATCAAAGTCAGTTGTGAGTCATGTCATCATCTCCTTGATGTCATGGTCCTCTTTGAGAACCTTCAAAGGACAAACCACATAACCTGTCTCTGTGTCCAAATCTGCCTCTACCTAGATGGGTTATTTAGTGGGTTGCTTAAGCTCTCCTTTCTTTCTTACTCATTTATAAAATGAGAGAATTGGAACAGATAAGAAAATTTGGACTGGACCTTTTTGTAATACCAGCCTTCATTTCTCAGAATCCTGCTCTTTACATACAACCTTACCTTTCCCCTCGTCCTCTCCTGGGGGCAGAGGGAAGTTGAGGAGTCCTATTCTAAGAAATTAGACATTGGTTCACTCACATTTAAAGGAGAAAAGGAAAAGTTTGTGTCTGAGATGCTTATGGATTCAAGAGAATAAATTTCTGAGGGAAAAAGTGGAATTGTTGAATCAGCCTAAGAGAATTTAGATTATTGGAATTATTATTAGCAGGAATAGTAATGACACATCCTGACAGAACCCTTAGCAAAGAGCACAAAGGCATCCACTACTCCAAAGGAGTTTACTTTTCTTTCCAAAGTCATCTGGGGAAGGTTGACAGAATGACAGGGTGCTCACAATTGAACAGTTGAGAATGCAAAGGGTTAATACTGATGTGTCTAAATTGGGCCCAGGAGACAGACTGAGGTGGGGAATTCCAGCATTTGGAAAAGGGCTTGGAAACCCCACTGGTCACAACACTCAACTGAAAGAACATCAGAAAAGAGATCCTAGCAGGCCTTTGGACAAGAAAAGATCCCCTCTCCTCTCCCATCCCCCACCTTTGCTCTGTTCTGTCCATGTATCAGATCACCTCTGACACTGAGGGACTGACCTCCTGGATGGAAGCTGGATGACTATAGAAAGCCCAAGTAATGTGATCTGGCTATGTAATTACACAGTCCCTTTCCCACTGAGGAGTAAATAAATATGCTTTACAAATGTTAACTCATCCATGGGCACAGCATTATTGAGAAGAGGCTGCCCAGGAGACCTAATTCTTAAGAATGTGAGGAAAGCAACTGGACTTCTGTGCTCTGAGTTCTAGGGAGACTTCTTTAACCACATCCCATGGTAGCAACAGGTCTTGTGCACACTCACCAGAGATAGTATGGACTGATAGGCAGGCCTCCAGACCTCAACTCAGAAGTCCCTAGCTGTCACTTTCACCACTGGGACACTTAGGGAGTTTGAATAAGCTGATCTGCCTTTTAGTGCCTCCCTCATATGTAAAATGAGGGTAATACTGAGCCATGTGAAACTACGGAAATCAGTGGTTTATAAATACAAACTTTATAGGTATTCAAAGACAGCTAGGTGGGACCGGCATATAGAGCACTGAGCCTGGAGTCAGGAAAATCTGTACTTAAATGTGGCTTCAGACACCGACTAGCTGTGTGAGCCTTGGACTAGTCACTTGTCATCTGTCTGCCTCAGTTTACTCATCTATAAAATGGAGACAGGGAAGACAAAATGAGCTATTTATAAGACTTGAAAACCTTAAAGTACTATATAAATGCTAGTTATTATTATTATTATTATTATTATTATTATTATTATTATTATTATATTATGTATACCTTCAAAGATTTGGTAGGATGACCTTTTCCCTATGCATGACTTGTTTGCAAACTTTTTTTGTCCCAAGGAAGTCTAAAGGTTTGCCTTCCTAGACTGTTCCTCATACCTGGAATGCTTTTCTTCCTCATGTCCATCTCCTGGCTCCCTCCATGACTCAATTTAATTCTTGATCTTCTGGCTGAGGACTTTCCAAATTTCTCCCATTGCTTTTTCCCTCCCTCTAAGATAGTCTTGCATTTATACTGAATCTATCCATATAGATAGATACAATATCCATAGATAGATATCCATATAGATACAATTTTTTTGTGTGTCTTGTCTCTCCTGTTAGAATGGGAGCTCCTTGAGGGCAGGAACCACGGTTTTTGCCTTAATTTGTGTCCTTAGCCCTTAGCACAGTGCCTAACACTTAATAAATGCTTAATAAATATTTGTTGATTAATTGTTTGACTTTGATTTGGGGCCACACAGTTTCCCATGTGCAGAAGTTCCCATGACTTAGAAGAATATTGATTTCAGGGGACTTAAGATATTAATAAAAATGTTCAGTACAAACTGTAGGCAAAGTTCAATGCTTCTTCAGGCTCCCACTCCATATTGAAGTGTATAGGCAGCATCCATAATACTGTGCAGGAAGCTTGAGCTCCGAACCTAGTTCTTGTATTTACCATCAGTGTGCCTTTTAGGGGACTCTCTGAGTCACCTAATCTCTGAACCTCAGTCTTCTCATCTGTGAGATAGAGACAACAGTCTTTGTGCCACCTACCACATAGGGTTCTCTCCGAGGATAAATGAGTTTGGTATTTAGGGAGTTTTGTAGACCTCATTACCTACACAAATTTAAGTTACTGTCATAGTCACTATCATTGCCTCGAGGCTGCTCCATAAATGGGAGATGGTGAAAATGACAGTGGTGGGCAAATGGGATTCTGAAGTTTGTTTGCTCTTACAGTTTGTGGTGGAGTGGGAAAGTCTTCCTTCTTAGACCTTGCTTGCCCCAGGTGGTTCAGACCCCGGAGACTAGGCCTAGACTCATACAGAGTCTGGTATCTATCAGATATTGTGAAGTAGTCACAACTCAGAGAGTGCTCATCTCCCACCCCCACCTCTGCTCTTCTGTACTCCTTGGATCATATGGTGGATTTCTAATGGTAGGTAACCTAAGCCCCTCCATCTATGCTCTTAGCAACATGTGTACTCTCTTCAAGGCTAAGAGGGCAGCAGGCCAGATGTAATCAATTCTAATGGAGGCGACCAAGGTTTGGGGTTTATAGCCAAGGTCAAGCACAAAAGAAAGAGTAGTCTTTTCAGTCTGACCACAAGGCTGAGTTCAGTATAACGCCAGTTCTGCTGACATGGACATTGTGGATGGACTAAAAGGTGCTCATTTTCTTCCAGAAATCCCTCTGAATTCTCCAAACACATCTATCCCTGCTCTCCCCATCCCACCCTCAGCCCTAAGCATTTTATCCTGATCACAGTCCCAGAAGGAAAGGAATCACTAGAAATTTAAAATGACAGTTGAAAAGCCCCAATTAACCCTTTTGTCTGAATCTATTTTGGTTCTTATTCCCAGAAAGAGTCTAAAGTCTCCAGAGGTTGGCAGATATTCTCAAGCTTAAAAAATTATCCTGCTTTGCCTACTTTTCCCCACAAACAGCTTTAAAAAAAATCTTCTAGGAAGGTGATCCAGGATGGGAACTTTTTAAGAGTTAGTCCTTGTTGTTGTTCAATGATTTCAGTCATGTTTGACTCTTAATGACCCCTTTGTGGGATTTTCTTGGTATAGATACAGAAGTGGTTTGCCATTTCTTTCTCCAGATTTCTTTCTTTCTTTTTACAGATGAGGAACTGAGGCAAATAGGGTTAAGTGACTTGCCCAGGGTCACAGAACTCATAAGTGTCTGAGGCCAGATTTGAACTCAAGAAGATGAGTCTTCCTGATTCCAGGCCTGGCACTCTATCCACTACTGTGCCACCCAGCTGCCCTAAAGGTTAGCCCTACAATTGGGCAAAGCAAATTGAGCACATCCTAGCTCTTCCAGACTCATCATATTTTACAGGGGGTGAGGGAGCAGGAAACCAAGAAGAATGAACCTGGAGACAATGACAACAGGGATCACTATAAATGTAGGATAGAAGAATGTTTCAGGAGACTTATCCCTAACTCCTTACCCCTACTTTGAGAAAATAGAGACGAAACTCACCCTTATAAAAATAAAAACTCTGCCTTCCTCAAGCAACAAGAGGTGGAATTGATTTTTTTTTTCTTCCTAGCTCATTCTCAACTTCTTCTCCTTGGTCAAAGGAGTGTTTGAAGAACTTTTATCTCCAGAAAATACATACACCCAATATGACAAATTCACCTCAAGACTTCTCTGTCTCTTGTCCTTGCTCCTATGCACATTAAGACAGCTCTAGAGCTAACCAAATCTTCCACTTCATATTGGCTCCCTGCATTTCTAGTAAGGTTTGGGATTCACAGGATCAGACCCCTTGCATTTTTTGCATAGGTCAAAGCATGAGCTTTCCTCTTTGTTAGAAAACACATAAAAACTATACTTTTGTTTCTTTGTTTGACTGAAACAAAACATTGCACAACCTCACTGAAAGAGCATATGGTAAAGTTCTTTGGTTGGATACATCCCAAGCCTCTGTTTCCCAACACTAGTCTAAAGAAAGCAAGAGAAAGAATAGCATCCCTTCCTTACAGCCTGCCCTCCACACTTCTCAACCTCAATGTACAACCCTTTACTCCCATGCTCACTGTGGTAACTTGATTCACTAGGTCCCACAGCACAGCTCTGGTTTCTAACAAGAGGGCCTTCCATGAAAGAAGAGCCATTCTTTCCCTTTCCCTCCAGCCCATTCCATTGGCTCAAAGCTGAGGGAGTGTCACCCTTTGACCTCTGATCCCTGATCCTAACCCCAGTGGACTATTCCTACTGGGCCTTCTCTCTTTTTCATTTTTTTTTTACTAAAGGAGGAGTGTGAGATTGAGAGAAGGAACAATCCTACATAATGACTCGCTATTGTTGGAAGAGTAATCAATATCCCAAAACCCTATACCACAGTGACAGGAGGAAGGCTTAGGAACCTATAACCCTTTCTATGCCTATGGTCAAATTCTCCTGGGGCTTTTTCTCTATCTTCTTCCAGTAGTCACTTCTAATTTCTTTACTTCTCAGGTCTACAGACACCATTCACTTATTGTGGGAAGGTATTTGGAAGGAGCAAAGGAAGGAAGAGTTGAAATTACCATTTCTCTCTCTCTCTCTTTCTCTCTCTCTCTCTCTCTCTCTCTCTTTCTCTCTCTCTCTCTTTCTCTCTCTCTCTCTCTCTCTCTCTCTCTCTCTCTCACTCTCTCTCTCTCTCTCCCTCCTCTTTCTCTAGTCCTTTTTACTCTTACTGTTCCCCTTATTATTTTTCTTCTCCCTTTCTTCTACATGTTTTAATCCCCATTTTTCATGTCTTGGCAAAATAAATCACTATGACTGCTTAGCTGCCTCACTCAAAGCCACAGAGACCTCTCCATGAGAGGAATGCTGTTAACTTCTTCCCTTCTGCTCCCATCCTACCCTGTTTGCTTGGGGAAGAGCTCAAGTTACCTTTTCCTTACTGTTCTATATGTACCCAGGTCTCTATTGGAGAAGATCTGCAAAATGTGAACTCAGATCTCCACTGGGGAATTTTTGAACTTGAAACTATGGACTCTTCAGCCTACCAAAACAAAAATATTAAGGAAAATCGCCCTCCCAATTTCTGTTACTAGGATCAAAACAATAAACCCAGAATTAAGGACCAAAAAAAGCAAGTTATCAGAAACCAAGACTCAGATAATGAGTATGTAGTGATCAAATTCCCCTAAAGCATTCTCTATATGTTATCTCCTTTGTTCCTGTGGCACTCTACTTCTTAGAGTATATGTTATATTTCTGTATATTCCTAGGTAGCACACTGGACAGATCTGGAGTGAAGATGACCTGATTTTTAAATCCAACCTTAGATACTATGTGAGCCTGAGCAAGTCCTTTAACTTCTTTCTGCCTTGGTTTCCTCTTCTTGTAAAATGGTAAAAATAACAGCACCTACCTCACAGAATTGTTGTGAGAATCAAGTGAAAGAATATTGGTAAAGCACTTAGATCAGTGCCTGGCATATAGTAGGTACTTGATAAATGCTTATTCTCTACCCTCTCTTCCTGTCTTAAGGACCGGAAACTGTCATTTTTTAAATTTTTGTATCCTCAGTACCTAGTACCTCAGTGTCTTGCCTCTTATATGTTTTTAAAAGAATTGAATCTTAAATCATTAACAGCCAGTCTGAGGGTCAGAGAAAGGTTAGTCATTCATTTATCTCATCTAGGGAATGTGGTGTGTCATATTGGCTTGTTGGTAAGTGTAAGTTATTAATAACCATAATAACTTGATTAAAAAGTGGTATTCAGTTTGGAAGCTGAGGCATGAAGAAGAGACTAAAAACGTAGCTTCTAAGCAGACATTTCAGATTCTTCCTTTCCTGTGTGGGTTCAGCAGTTCTGCAAAATAATTTCTAACCTGTCTGTGTTAGCATCAGATAAAAGAATGTTAGAACTGGAAAAGATCATAGTCTCATACCTGCTTGGGGATATATGAGGGAGAGTACCCTCCTCTCCACTGGTCCACTTCAGAAAAGATGCAAATATGCTCTGACTACTTCCTATGAGACTATGTTGACATTTCTCATTGACTGCTGAGCTGAAATTTCGTGGACATACTAAAGAGCCAGCCCCCATCCCTCAGGTCTCTCCTTCCCTCAAGGAATGAGGATAACCCTTTGAGCTCTAAAGTGTGGGCGGGAGGATACCTTTCCCCAAACTAGGTCCAGCCCATGAGTGTGTGACCTCCTGGACACACCTGTGTCTGGACTGGTACTGTCTCCTGTTTTGTTTTCTTTCTTTTGGTACACCTGCTGCTATTGGCTCTACTCCTACTACTATTAACAATAGTATTTATAGAGTGTTTACTACTGTGTTAAGCACTTTAGGATCATTATCTCATTTGATCCTTCCAACAACCATGAAAAGTGGGTGCTATTATCATCCCCATTTTACAATAATGTAAAATTATTTACATAATAAATGAAGGAAACAAAGGTTGAGTGACTTGCTCAAGGTCACACAGATAGTCAATGCCTGAGGTTGGATTTGAACTCAGTCTTCCTGGCTCCAGACTTAACTCTCTATCCACTGCCCCACCACAATGCCCACCTTTGATGACTCATCTGGTCATCTCCTATAGTCATTCAACTAAGATCAGGGAAGAGTAAATATGCAGAGAGAGAAAGAAACCTCAGTACTAGCAGTCACTGGCACATGTAGACCAGATGAGGAAGGAACTCCCACACCCAGCAATTCTTCTCTCAGAAACAACCAGGTCTCCTCCACCCATCAGCCATGCTACATTTGGAAATGAACTTGCCATGTAGAAACTATGTTAAATCTGATTCTACTCTCCCCAGGACCAAGATAGTACAGGGAACAGTGTGCCCCCAGGTGTTGGGGAAAATGTTTGTAACTTCTGTTCTTCCTATAGTTTTATGGGGTAAAAAAATAAAAATAAAAAGCCCTAAAAAACTGAAAATTTAAATTCAAAAAATGCCAATGGGAAAGAGAAAGTTTGTCTAATCCAGTCCTTTGTATGTACATTTGTTTTTGGTTCAGCAGCTAATTAAAAAGGTTTTCATCACCACAAAATAAGGTGACAAGAAATAGAGAATACTTCTTTGAAACAGGGAGACAAAGGGCCTCTCCATTAGCAGTTTTGTCAAGCAAATTCCCCAAGCTTCCTTGTTAGATTAGTGGCCAACAGAGCTCCAAGGACTGAGCCTTCATTGGTCAGCCTCTCATTACTAGTGGATTGTAGGATCAGAGATTTAAAGCTGGAAGGGACCTTATAGGTCAGTGGTTCTCAACCTTCCTAATGCTGCAACCCTTTAATATTTGTATGTGGGTGTATTTGCCTGTGGGTGGACCCACCAGGAGACAGATGGAGAAGCAGTGTCTCAGTTCCTAAGACCATCGGAAATAAGTGTTTTCCAATGGTCTTAAGCGACCCCTGTGACCCCTGTGAAAGGGTCATTTGACCCCCAAAGGGGTCATGACCCACAGGTTGAGAACCGCTGTTATAGGTTATCTAGCTCAACCCCTTGCTTCTTTTTCCATACGAGGTACTGAGACGTAGAGAGGTTGTGCCTTGCCCAAGGTAAAACATAGCAAGGGGCAAGTATGGAATTCAGATCTGGATAACTTGACTCCATTTCTATAGTCAATCACTCAGTTAACCAGCATTTCTTAAGCACCTATTATATGCCAGGAATTGTTAAGCTCTGGGATACAAAAAAAGGCCAAAATCTGCTTGAACTCACAGTCTACAACTACATACAAGCAACATGTATTCAGGATAAATTGAAGGTAGGTTAAGGAGTAGTGGGAAAAGGGTCTTTCTGAAGATGGGACTTTAACTGAGACTTGAAGGAAGCCAGGGATTATTCAATTATAGTATTCCAATAGGTAGATATGAAAAGAGATCTCTCTAGGCCTGAGGGTCAATGATCAGAGACAAGAGATGGATTATCATGTATAAAGAACAACAAGGAGGACCATGCTACCAGATCACAGAATATGTTATAGGGTGGAGAGAGTAGGGTGAGGCTGCTGTTTGTCCTTCATTTTCAAAGAGGACCAATGGCATCATGTTGTGATAAGTGATGTCTTGACCTGTGTGTGAATTGAATTTAACTGAAGTAGAGTTGCACAAAGTTGTTGGCTTCTCTCTCTCTTCCAGAGTCATTGACATCCAGTGGCAAGACAAAAGTCAAGATGGCTGATGATGACTCAGATTACAATAGATGACCTTGGCCTCTTCAGTGTCTGACCAAGCTCTAAGAGCTCTACAGTCCCTGCTCCAACAGTCTTCATGATCATTGGAACAAATAGTTCTCATCTACCCATCTTCCTGAGGAAAGTCTTTCCACATTTGGGGTATACATCCTTCCAACTCACTAACAGATTTGAGGCCTGTTGGTTTAGCCAGTATCCTGAGATGGTTTACCTGGCTGTGGCACTGTACATGCTACAGCTTCTTGGAGCCTCAGGTGACTAAGAAGATTGGAAATGTAGGAAATGGCCAAGTTATAAAGAGTTTTGCATGGATGTGCTGGATCTGGCTCCAGCAGGTTCTTAGAACTGATGATGTAATTTTCAGTATGATCATTTATACCTCAGAAATCAACAAACACTATAAATCAAGGCTCCGTTAATTGTTTTGTTGATTGTCTAGACTTTAAAAAGTGATGGAGAAAATACTAATAATGCAAATTAAGTTTGAAAATGTATCTTGTATATTTTTTGAGAGCAGATTCTTAAACATTTACCAAAATACTCCTGTTCACTAAGCTAGGTATCACCTTCTCCTTGTCTCCACCAAAGTTTTCTAGATGAGAAAACCAGAAGGAAACGTGATATAGCAAAACATAAAAATTTTAAAATGCTAGATTTAGAATTAGATAACGTGAATTCAAATTCTAGCTCCGATGCCAACTTATTGCCTGTATAAACCTGGGCTAGTCACTTAAAATCACTAGACTTCAATTTCTTGACTTTGGAAAATTAAGTCAGATTTTATATTCTGATATTCTAATATTCAGATTATCATATCTCTCCAGTTCTAAAATGTTGATCCTATGAGAAATGTGTACTTTTGAACCAAAAGTTCCTTGAAATTAGAGACCAAATTGTTTATATCTGTTCCCATAAGGCCCCTAATGATGCTATGATAGTCTCTCCAGAGAGAGAACCATTATAAATCATTGCACCTATATTATTTCTTAATTGTTCTCAGTTAATTATGACAAGATCATATATCCTTTTTACAAAAGACCTTTATGTATTTTATTTTATTAATCCTCATAAAATCTCTGTAAGGGCAGGAAGGTGTTAAGTGTTGCTCATACCATTTTATAGATGAGGAAACTGAGTCAGTGAGGGGAATGATAAATCACCTTTGGTTGTAAAATAAGTTTTTTGCATTTTTCCCACTAAGATCACTCTTTATAGAATTTAACTTAGTAAGGAAAAGCACTTGTTAAGTGATTGGATTTAAATATGAAAGCAGAGTTCAATTAAAACTTCCTAAGCCTGCTCAGATGTCTTTACCCCAGATCAAAGATCAGGAGAGAAAGATTTTCTTTCTGTAAGAAAACCTTTTTCTTCCTTCCTTTCTTTTTTTTCTCTCCCTCCTTTCTTCCTCCCTCCCTTCCTTTTTTCTTTCTCCCTCCCTCTCTTCCTTCCTTTTCTTTCTTTCCTTTATTCCTTCCTTCTTTTCTTCCTTCCTTCCTTCCTTCTTCCTTCTTTCCTCTTTTTTTTACTTTTTTATTTTTCAAGAAAAAACTTTTTTTTAATTTACTGTCTTTCCTACTACCCCCCCCAAAAAAATTGGACAAAATTTGTTTTTTAACGAAAAGGAAATCCCTCAATAGATATCTACCTAGTTAGGCAAAAACAAAAACAAAAACAAAAAAACCCATGGTGGCCATGGCTGAAAATGAATTAAAATTCTTTCTGAATTTTAAGTTCATCACATCTCTGGCGGGAGGTGAGTGGCATGCTTTATCTTCACCCTTTTGGATTTGTGGTTTATCATCACATCAATCAGTTCTAAAGATTCCCTAGGTTGTTTTTCTCTATAATGTCATTGTCATTGTATAAACTGTTCTTCCAGTTCTGCTCACTTTGTTCTGCCTCAGTTCATAAAGGTCTTCCCAGTTTTCTCTGGAATTGCCCATTATATCATTTATGGCACAATAGCATTCCACTATATTCATAGAACACATTTTGTTTAGCCATTTCCCAAAATGGACACTTTGTAAGGAGCTCTTTCAGACAATTAAAATGAAAGTAGAATAGGGTTACCCACGAGGGAACTCTTTCCTTAAAGATCTTTAAGAAGAGGCTGGAAGACCATTTGTCAGGTATGTTTTAGAAGAGGTTCTTTACGTGTATGTATTAGAATAAATGTTTCCTGAGATCCCTTCCAACTCTCAGTTTTTGTGATTCTATGAAACCAGCCCAAAGGCCTTTTTCAGAAGAACTTTAGGATTCTGAAAATAATCCCCTCAAAAGTGATTAAGTAAAAAGTTTTTACCATAGACTTTCAGTTAAGATAGTAACAAGAAAGGAACCCAGAAAGCCCACACAGGCTCCCACAAAGATTAAAAAAAAGTCACCAGATGGAATAGCCATCAAAAAATCCAAAGAAAAACAATAATAAACATCTTCATCCAAAGCAGGACTGATAGACAGGACATATGGAGGCCTCCAAGCTCCTACCAGGGAAAGCCAGGAACACAGGCTAGAAGTCTGCCAGCACTCTAACAAGAGATACTCCAGGGGCCTATGAAGTCTGCTGGGCTCTATTCTTAGGGGCTGGAGTGCCATGATGATAGAACAACAATACTCCCAGAAAGGTTGAAACCTCTCTGACTAAGCTCTGACAACAATGTGACTGGGACCCTTCAGTGTACCAGAAGTTCTCAACACTCTGAATACTGTAGCATCCTGACCTACAGGCTTCTCTAGGAGAGCCTGGAAACATCAGTTCTCATCTATCCCAAGATGATCCAGAGAGGCCTGAAAATCAATAGTGATCTAAGCACAGACACATGAAGGGAGTTAGAAGCCCGTGGCTGGAGTCCAGTCAATTGAATTTAGGGTCAAACAGGGACTTAATGCCACATCCAATATGGAAGGGAGTGGTGGGAGGAGTATAAGAATCTGCCCTGCAAAATCCCAAATCAAGAACTGAGATTGTAAAAGAGCACCTTGGAGAAATACTACATGGGTCAAGAGATAAAATCTGAAGAGACAGGTAACTGCAACAAGTACAAATAGAGCCTCAGGAGGAAAAAAAAAATTACTTATTCAGAAATACTACAAGAGTACCTAGAAGAGGGGTTCTCAACCTTTGGGGGTCAAATGACCCGTTCGCAGGGGTCACAGGAGTCACTTAAGACCATCAGAAAACACATAATTCTGATGGTCTTAGGAACCAAGACATCACTCCTCTATCCATCTCCAGGCAGGTCCACCCACATGCAGATGCGCCCACATACGAGTATTAAAGGGTATCAGCATTAGGAAGGCTGAGAACCACTGACCTAGAAGAACATTGCCTGGCACATAGCAGGTGATCCATAAATGCTTATTGAATGGAATTGAAGAAAAAATTAAGCAAGAGATAACAAATGAAATCATCTCTGAAGGGAGAAAGTGGAAAGAGAATAGATAGCTTAGAACAAAAGGTAGAAAATCTTTCTGAAGTCATGGAGTCTATGAAAATTAGAATGGAGCAAAGAGAACTCAATGACTGGGAGAAAATAAGGAACCTCATCATAACTGGCTTTTGGAAAGGACTCCTATGGGATTTAAAGCCTGGATAGATATTTCTCCCAATAGAACAAGAGCTCCTTGAGGGTGAAGACCAAACTTTTGCCTTTTCCTGTAATCTCAGAGTTTACATACAATGTATGAGAGAGCATACAAGAGAGCATACAATGCTTGGTATGCATAGTAAGCACTTAATAAATTCTTGTTGATTAATTGAAATGGATAAAATTCTTCATAAACCTTAAAGGCCTATATAAATGCTAGCTATTAAATTCAGAGGAGGACATAGGTATGCAGGACAGCCTTGGAACAAACATGTTGAATTTATCATATACTTTAAAAATAAAGTTAATAGAGATTCACAGATTCATATTGCTGTTCTTGTTTAGTCATTTCAGTCATGTGCAACTTTTCATGACCCTACTTGGGGTTTTCTTGGCAAAGATCATGGAGGGGGTTTGCCATTTCCTTCTCCAACTCATTTTATAGATGAGGAAACTGAGTCAAAGAGGGTTAAGTGACTTGCCCAGGCTCACACACCTTGTAAGTGTCAGTCCAGATTAGAACTCAGGTCTTTCTGACTCCAAGCTCAGAGTTTTATCCAAGGGGCCACCTAACATCCCCTACAAATCCATATACAATTATCTTTTTCTGTTCTTCCTTTCATATTGAAGTGTTTGTATTTGTTGATATTTGTCAAATTCAGAAGAAGAAAAAGAAAACAATGACAAAAAAAGTAATTTGCCATCATCCTACCAGGACCAGATTGTAATTAGATTGATCAACTAGATCCTGGTTTTAAGGAATTTAAATTCTCTTAATTTAAAATTTTATTATAATTATTATATAAATTATTAATTCTATTTTATTTAATTCTCAAATGTTTTATGAGTACTTCCAGCTCTCAACACATGCCTTCATCCTATTATTGGCAGTTGGGAAAACCCCAGCGATTTGGAACAGAGCTTCCCACCTTGGAAGCAGAGTTTCACAGACCTAAAAAAAACAACCAATTAATTGACTGGCCAACATGAGAAAGAGGAAGCACAATAAAAACACCAATAAAACTCTAGAATCCTTTTTTATGGATAAAAAGGGTCAAAGCATGGAACAGGAGGAAGAGAGCCCAGAAATCAGAACTCCCACACCAAATTCTTCCAAGACAATTGAAGAATGCCTAGAAGCTATACATCAACTAAAGAAGG
>CM053598.1:195783671-195805919 GCA_028646575.1 Pseudocheirus occidentalis
CAGGAGAGTGGGGGGCATGGGGATGAGAGGGGGTATGACAGAGGGGAGGGCAGGGTCTGGGGGAGGAATGCTGGAAGTACACACTTCAGTAAACAGACAGGGATAGGGTAGAGAACAGAACAAGGGGGGACGGGGAGGGATAGGAAGGAGAGACAGACGATCACTGTCACGGTGTGTCCACTATGAAAATGTCTTGTATAGTTACACATCCATAGCCTGTATTGAACTGTGTCCTTCCAGTGGTGGTGGGTGACAGGGGAGGAATCGAAAGAATCTAGAATTTAAAGTTCTGCAATACCTGCAACTGGGAATTAAGATATACGGGGGCTGGGATAGGGAGACCCTCCCTTCCCGACCAGAAAATAAGAGAGCAGAGCAGGGGAGGGGCTTTACAGTGGGTTTGCTGTTTTGGGGTTGGGGCAAGGGCAAGACAGGGAAAAAATGCGTAATTCAAAAATGTAATGAAAATGAATGATGTAAACAAGAAAACAAATAAAAACTAAATTAAAAAAAGAATTGGGAATGTCTTAAGAGTTTTATATCTGCTGTTGCCTGAATATAAATAAAAATGAGAATGATGCTAGTGAAATAAATTTAAGTAAAGTCAAATATAATCAACTCATTAGACTTCTTTAAGGAAAGAATGCCAGGGACTTACAAATGAGTATGATCCACTTTATGCTGGGAATACTAAGGGTTTGACCTCTCTCCGAGGTGCCAGACTCAAAATTATTTTACCTTTGGCCTTCTAGGTGAGCCCCATTTGATATAAAATAGCCCCCTGTCACTGTATGAGGACCCCAAATAGCTGAGGGGTGGGTAAGTGTATCTGAAAAACTATCTCCCCATGTGGAAGTGAGATACTAACCAGAGAATACACTCCATATTTAGAGTGTGACAGGGCTTTAAGTGTCGTTTGAATACTGACCATATTTTAGTATGTACTGGATGGAAAACAGGCTGAGCTTTAAGCCTGTGTTTGATAGATGCTAAAAACTGGGCCACATTCTCTACACTAATCTCTAAAGTGTGGATAAATTTTAACTTTAAACTGTAGATAAATTTTGGCCAAGCCAACTCATTCCGATCATGAGGTAGCTATAACTCCCCCTTCTTTTAAGAATGGTTCACCAGCTTGCTATCTTTTATCAACCCCCTGCTTCAATGAGGAAGAGAGAGGAAAACAGTATTGTGCTGGGGAAACTAAGATTGTGTAGTTAATTTACTTGTTGCTTGTCATGAACAACATACTGCGAATGAGTGATGGGAATAGAACCTGGCTCTCCTGGTTTAACAGCTTTCCCTGCCGCCCTTTTTTAAAAAAACAGATTTCAAAGAACAGAAAAGAAAAAGAATCCAGTGATTTTCTCATACTTTCCTGGTTTGGAGAAGAAAGGAAAAGAGAGGACAAACTTCTCATGGGCAGTTTTATCTGCTTAGAAGTGGTGGGATATAATTAAAAATCCCCAAGAAACCAGAATTCCCTCCTCCTGGACTACTTTTGCAAGAAGAGGTTTCTTTCAAGGTTTACTGAGATTTGATCTTTCAGAGAAATTCCCCACTCTCTCTGACTGTGTGAGAAAGAAGAAAAGTCTTGGGAGAAGACTGAGAGCTTCCCAGGCCCTTGGCTTCCACGGTGTTGCTATGCTCTGACACATTTTATTTCTCCTGTATAAATTCAACAGTTCCTAATGATGAGACAAAAGTCTTAGTTTCAGCCAAGAAAATAAAAGACAGGTAATTTTGATAAAGTCTAATACCTCTCTGAAAACTTGCAATTTTTTTCATCTTGGCTCCTAAACAATTTCTGTCCTGGTATAAAGTTGTAGAGGAAGATATTCTTTGTACTATGTCACATGGTCCGAAGAGTTCCTTGAAGGACCAACACAGAAGAAATCTAATGGGAGAGATTAAAGAACATTCAGTTTTGGTTCCATCTCTTTTCTCCTAATAACTTAGACTGCTTAGCCACCTACCCTATCCAATAATGGTTACACTTTCACCCATTTGCCAGCTCACTGGTTGAGGTGGGAGAGTTGAAATACTTGTTCTTTGTCATCATTTTCACCCATCACTTCCCCTATCACTGAGGAACTTTCATTTGGTGACTACTCAATCCATATCTATCAACCAATCAAAATTCTTTTACCAACTCCAAGACATTCTTCTTTCCTCAACAAGTTCAGTGCTTAGATCACAGTCTTGCTTCCCTCCCCAACTCTTGCCCTCATATCTGAGGAATTCAATATTAATGCTGATACATCCTTAAACACTCTAACCTCACAGTTCCTCAGCTTCTTCATGACCTACTCCTCCACTCTACATCAGTTACACACAAAAATGGTCATACCCTTGATCCTTCCATCTACAAATCCACCACTTCCATATCCAACTCTGAAATTCTCTTATCTGATCCTTGTTGTTGTTTGTCCTTAGTTTTGAAGAGGACCAATGACATCATGAAGAGATGTCTTGACTTGAGTGTGAATTGGATTGCAGTGAGACAGTTGCACAAAATCATCAGCCTCACACTCTCTTCCAGCATCATCCAAGTCCAATGGTAAGACGAGAGTCAAGATGACTGGTGATGACCCAGCATGCAGCAGATGAACTTAGCCTCTTTGATGTCTGACCAAGCCCTAAGTGCTCTACAGCGCCTGCTTCAGTCACCTTCATGGCTGTGAGGACATATTGTTTTCTTCTGCCCATTCCACCAGGGGAAGTCTTTACATGCTTGGGGTAGACACTCTTCTGTATTCCACTTCTCTCTCTGCCTTGCAATCTCTGTTCTTTATCCTCACTGTGACCTCCAGTCTTTTAGTGTTTTCCCAGGTCATCACTCCTGCTAATTCTCTCCTTCCTTCCCCATCTTCACGCCTTGATGAGGCAGTTTAATTTAATACTCTCTTTTTCTCTCTAGTCCCTTGTTCTCTTATCCTATTGCTGATCTTTCCCTGCTAAACCTCGATCTTGGATTACTCCCACCATCTGCTGCCTTCCCCCTTCCTTCTAAGTCACTGAACAAAGCTGGAGAAAATCATGAAATTGTTTTGACTGGATCTATTACAATTTTGTGTTATATAATGTCAACTGAACCCTTACTGTGGCTAGGCAATCTTTTTATACCTCCCTACCCACAGTGGCTTTTCCAAACCTTTTCATCCCTTCTCCAACCTCCCATAGTTCCCCCTGCCCTCACTCTTTCAACTGAGAATTCTGCCTCATATTTTGATGGAAAAAGTTGAGGCCGTTCCCTGAGGGCTTCCACTTCTCCCCTCCCATGAAATCTCTCTGCCTCAAGTCTTTCCCCAGTGCAGTCCTCTCTCCATTCAGCTGTCAAATTGATTTTCCTAAAATATAGGTTTGACCATGTCAAACCCTTCCCTCTCCTAATTCAGTAAACTCTTATGGTTATCTTTAGGCTTAAATATAACAATCTTCTTTTGGGGGGATTCAAAGCCACTTATAACCTCATTGCCTTCTATCTTTCCAGATTTTTTATACTTTATACATCCCCCCACTTCCCATACTCTGCGATCTAGTGACGCTGCTCTCCTTGCTGCTGCTTGAACAAGACACTCTCTCTCCTGGTCCTGTGTATTTTCATTAAATGTTCCTCACACTAGCTCTCCTGATTTCCTTTAAGCTCCAGCTAAAATCCCACTTTCTACAAGAGACCTCTCCGAATCCCCCTGAATGCCTTTCCTCAGTTCATCATTTCCATTTTATTCTCTCTATATATATGTCTTGTTTGTTCATGATTGTTTGTACATTGTCTCCTCCATTAGACTGAGAACTTTTTGAGAGCATTTGCGTCTTTCTTTGTATCCCTATAACTTAACATAGTGTCTGGAACATAGTCATTGTTGTTTGGTCATTTAAGTTGTATCAACTCTTCATGACCCCATTTGGGGTTTTCTTGGCAAAGATGCTAGTTTGTCGCTTCCTTGTGCAGTTCATTTTACAAATCAGTAAGCTGAGGCAAATAGGGGTAAGTGACTTGCCCAGGGTCACACAGCTTGTAGGTGCCAGATTTAAACTCATGAAGATGAGTCTTCCTGACTTCAGGTCTAGCATTCTCTATCTACTCCACCACCTGTCACATAGTAGGCACTTGATAAATGCTTATTCACTGAACAACTACAAAATGATCTCATTTACCCAGTATGGATGCGTTCCAGCACTGTTCTAGCTCTGGTTTGCCTGGGCCCTAATTGTGTCCTGCCCTGCTCTCTATGTAACTTTCCCCTCAATCAGAAGCCATTCAAGCACCATGCTAGACATGCAGAGGTTGATCTTTCCCCATCATGGTTAACCACTAAGCATGTATTGCTTCTAGCATTGTGTTAGTTGCTGTGAATGAGATAGAAGAAACGTTAATATGTGGAAGACACTATCTAATTAGAGACATAATGCACATAATCCAAATAAAACAATTAGCAAATGACACAAGCAGAAAATACACATCATTAAAATAAATTTATCATCATGTGTGATATGAACCAAGTTTGAAAAGTTGGTCTGGAGCTAGGAACAGGGAACACCTGGAAACATGCCTTCTACTTAATAAGGGTTCTCAATCGGGGGAGGGGGGGCTCTGTGAACCTGGTGTTTTTTTAAATATGCCATATTTCAATATAATTTTTATATTTCAATGTAATTTCCCAGACTTTTTATTTTGTTTGCTATAAAACATTATTCTGAGAAGAGATTCATAGACTTCCAAATTGCCAAACATAGAGATTCCAGATGCCAGGGAAGTCCATGCAGGGGTGTGCTCTCTAGTCAACTACATTTTCAGTGTAAGAATTTACATCTTAGAAATCGACAAACACTATAAATCAGTGCTTAATTTATTGTTTTGCTCATTATCTAGGCTTAAAAATGTAATGGAGAAAAAAGTCATTCCTACATACACACGTGTGTGTATATACATGTGTGTCCTGGTCATATAGATGAAGTCATATAATCCAACCCCATTCATTTTGCAAGACAGATGAGGAAACTGAGGTTCAGTGATGTGTCCCCAGTATTGCAGGTGGTAAGTGGCACAGCCAAGATTTGAACATAGCTCCTCTGACTCCAGACCCAGTGTATGTGTATGTGTATGTATGTATAGATATGCACACATATATGTATATACACATACCTATATGTGGACTGGTTGTTAAACATATACCAGCACTCTGCTAGGTCCATGGCACACAAAAAAAGGTTAAAAACTC
Organism: Pseudocheirus occidentalis; assembly: GCA_028646575.1. Classification (NCBI taxonomy): domain Eukaryota; kingdom Metazoa; phylum Chordata; class Mammalia; order Diprotodontia; family Pseudocheiridae; genus Pseudocheirus; species Pseudocheirus occidentalis. The sequence continues at coordinate 195,788,897 of CM053598.1, forward strand.
CTATTCTACTAAGACAGCAGAACTGTCCCTCCCCAACTTTCCTCCCCCCCAAACACACACATACACCAACCAGCCATGAGGATTGGAAGGTGCAGCATTCTACTTCCTGAGTATAGAAACAGTCCCCTACTCCCTGTGCCAAGGGGGATTGGGATTCCATTCCCCCTTCCAAGTACCTCCATCTAGGAACAGAGTTCTTGGAATCTGGCCCAGGCTTGAAATCATGCCAGCCCTAGTCTTTGCAGGAGGGGCTGGAGCGGGGGAGGGAAGAGAGAAAATCCCCTTTACATCATTCTAGCTAACCAGGCCATGTTTGAGAACTACGTGACTGGTGCTTCAAGACTGTTGATCTGCCCTGGCTGCTGCTTGGTCATTAAGGGATATAATCAGGTGTTGGTGATGTCAGTTGCCCTGAAGATGATTGGGAAGTGACAAACAAGGAGTTCTGATGTGAGGTGGCTAATGAAGCATTAGCAAAGATGAGACTTCCAATTCATTCTTCTTTCTTAGGAGGAAGAAATAAAGGAGTCATAAATTCCTGGGATGTGTATAGAAGCTATGCTGTCAGTGGAAGTCATTATTACCATGGGGCAGTGTGGTCTAATGAGAAGAAAATCATGGCATGCACGTCCAGAGATGTCTTTTTAAATCCTTTCTCTATTCCCAGATTTGGGGAAATCATGGGCAAAAATTCTTTAACCTTTCTATAACTATGTCTCCATAACCATTTCAGAAGCTTATACTGGTCAGTTAGGGACCAGCCAGGCAGCCAGTGTGAATAATTCATAGGTTTAGGTCTGAAAAGTACGTTAGAGGTCATATAATCCAACCCCATTCATTTTGCAAGACAGATGAGGAAACTGAGGTTCAGTGATGTATCCCCAGTATTGCAGGCGGTAAGTGGCACAGTCAGGATTGGAACACAGTTCCCCTGACTCCAGACCCAGTTCTCTTTCTACTGCATAATTCTTTTTTCCCTCAATCACACAGACTGGTTGCATAGATGGTCTCTTACCCCATACAGCTGCCTCTTCTTCATCCTTGCTACATTCCAATGGAAAATACAAGGTAGAATGATTCATCTGCAGCCTTAGGGCATGTCATCTGCAGAATTGGAATGGAAACCTCAGACTCTCCATCTCTTGCTCATGTTATCTATATACCTTCCCACCACCACCACCAACTCCACTCCAGGCCAAGCTAATTACCTTTCAGTACCTTTATGCCCCAGTGAAAATGGGTTTGTCAAATATGCCACCCACCTCCTACAGTACTGAGAAATCAGATCCAGAACAGGGCCAGTGTGTGGGGAAATCCCCACCATAAAACTCCCAGTAAACAGGAAAATGAAATGGACTGTGTTGCTTATACTCCCACCAGAGCAAACTAAAGAAGCAAATCATAGGGGAAAAATGCAAAGGGGATGGGCTTTCAAAAGAGACTTTCATTTGTGGAGATTAGGAGGAAGAATTCAACTCAAAGATCTTTTTTGTAAAACTTTGATTTTTATATTGCCCAAGTGTCCAATTTACCCTAACCATTTATTGACTGAACTCTCTCTCAGTGGGTCTGTCATTTTATCTTAATGATCTGCCATATAGAAACATGGAAAAACATGAGTTTCCTATAGAAATGTGTGGTGACTGTGGGAGAGCATTAACCAGCATTTCTTTCAGTTTACCAAAAAGCACAGCCAAAGGAAGGGTTAAGAAAAACTCCCCCATGTACCTGGTATATAAAACTGTCATGTAATCAAATGTGAGGAATGCACTCTGCTGTGTACATTAGCAAACACTCCTTGCAAGCTGGCTGGCTAGGGCTCCAGGCTTTCAGGGCTGCTTTTCACCACAAAGCCCTCCTTTGTTCTCTCAGCTCTGTTTTAAATATCTGATGAATATTCCCCACCATCTCAGTGCCAAATCTCCTAGCCTGGCTACAGCCTCTGCACAACAGTATATTGTGGGGACTAGGGTGATGGGGAAAAGGGGGCTGGGTATTGGGTAAGAGATAGGCAGTGTTCAAGGAAACTAGTAGGTTTGGGAAAGTCTCACTCTTTTGCTCTAAAGCAGATCTCTTGGTTGACTCAGACATTTTGGGGTCACCCCTTGTGTGTGCCCAGTTCTGGATCTTTATCAAGTCCAAAAAATAAAAAATGGGGACCCAGGAAAAACTGGATTTAAACAGAGGATTGAGTGGGGTGCCACAAGATTAGGAGAAAAAAAAGAGTCAGGAATTAAATTGGCTAGGCCTCAGTTACCTTATCTGTTTAAAAAAAATGTTTAGGGAATTGTCCTGGATGTCCTCTGAAGTCTCTTTTGGTTCTAAAGCCATAGGATTTCTCCTATGGATCTCATTGAAAGGGACAGATTATAACTCCACAGCCTGGAAATTTGAATTTTTGCTGAATTTACTGAATTTTTATCAACTTTTCTTTTGAAAAATGTCTGTTGTGTAAACACTTTGAAAAGGTAGCATTCCAGCACAAACCTATAGGGGAGGGGGGACAAAAAAACCTTTGTTATTTCCTGAAATCCAGCTGTTGGAAAGAAGATGGCATGATTTGCACAAGGACTGCCAGATCAGCCTCATCACTTTTTTCTTCTAGTAACCACCTCCACTCGGGGATTTAGTTGGTTGTTTTTCGTTTGTGGTTTTAAAAAAATTTTTTCACTTGCTTTTTTTTTGGACCAGTCCTATGATTTCATTGTCATAAAGCACTCCCAGTAAGAAAGATCCTTCTTCCAACACAGAAGGTCACTGTTCTTCAACTTAAAGTCTTAGAGAGTTGCGTTGAACTCTCTAAGAGGTTAAGTAACTTGTCCAAGATGGTCTAAGCATGTGTCAGAGGGAGAATCTGAAACAAGTCTTCCTGGAGAGGCCAGTTCTTTGTTCACTACACCACCTTGCCTCTTACTTTTGGAAGTTTCCATTTATGGAATTCCCTCATTTTACTCTTTCCTGTGGACTATCCCCGCCACACACACACACTTACTTTCTCACTTCAGTCTCCACACCCACCCTCACCCTTTTCCCCCAGTTTAGGAGTTTACCTAAAGTTATAGAACCAACTTCTCCACACTTCCTCAGAGGAGGTTTGAGAAGCAACAGTCCTAGAAAACACTGTCCTTTCCCTTTTTTATTTTGATTTTTTTTTTAAGTTGGAGAAAAGTTGTCCATTCAGGCTCGGTCTTGAAAAGTCTCCTTTAAACAAAACCTGAAATGCATTTCAGGTCTTAGCACTTGTGTGGCCTTTAGCTAACTAAATCAGTAGGAAGTATTCAAATTCCAATCTGTGAAGAACAGCCACCCTGTGTACACTTTAAAAATCTTGGATGGGAAACAGGAAGCCTTGTGCTCAGGTCCTGAGCAGGTGAATAAAGGAAGAACTGATTTATAACTATTTCTTTTAAAAAGCATATTGATTTATATGTTTTCTTCTGGGTCCTATCCTAAAAACCTAGATGCCCAGCCCCCATATTTCAGGTTATAAAACCTTTGACCTTTGCCTTTGTTCTTTGCTTCCACCTGTGCCCATCTCTGTTGTTCCCTAATATCTCATTTCTGTGACTCCATTCAGTATTTCTCAATCAGGTAGTTATGGTATGTAGAAAAGGCGATGGATTTGGAGTCAGACGACCTAGCATAGATTCCTAATTAAGTTCTCTAGGTCTCAGTTTCCTCATATGTAAAAATAAAGGAGGTTGGAGCAGGCTATCTGACCTCTAAGTTCCCTCCATAGGAGTCAGAGGACCTGGATTTGAATCATAGTTGTATTACTTACTATCCTGTGTGACCTTAAGAAAGTAACTTAGCTTCTATGTTCCTCAGTTTATTCATCTCTAAAGCAAAGAGATTGACATAGATTATCTCTAACATCCCTTCTAGCTCTAAATTCTTTAGGAGGTAGCCGGGCATAGTGGCACAGGCTCTGAATTTAGAACATTAAACTGGGAGTGACAGCAAATGAGATCAAGTCTGCGTGGGGTCTGCTGCCATATGACCTTGGACAAATCCCCTCCTGTCAGAATACTATTTTTCTTAAGGGAACTGGGCTCAATAACCTCTAAGGGCACTTCAGTTCTAGTTCTTCCAGTGGTTCTCAACCTTCCTAATGCCACGACCCTTTAATGTGGGCGTATCTGCATGTGGACAGATGAACACACCTGGAGACAGATAGAGGAGCAGTGTCTTGGTCCCTAAGACCATTGGAAATATGTGACCCCTGTGAAAGGGTCGTTTGACCCCCAAAGGGGTCGTGCTCCACAGGTGGAGAACCGCTGATCCAGAACATAAGACAAAATAATTACCCTTTTTATTTCTATCCTACGTTATTTGCTCCAAATCACTTTTATGTACCTTATCTCACTTCATCTTCACCGGGAAAGGTGGGGTAGGTACTATTATCCACATTTTACAGATAAAGAAATTGAGGTACATAAAAGTTAAATGACTTATCCAAGGTCATATAACTAGCTAGGGGTAGAGTCAGTACTAGACTTGTACTACTGGCATTTTGTTGGTCATAGATTAAATGACCAATAATTTTTTGGTGTTTTGCCAGCTCCTTTTTTTCCAAGTGAGATATTCAATCTCCAATGTAAGAGTCTTTGAGAAAGGATTCCTAGAATTCAGTAATTGTGATGATGAGTATTCTCTGTGCATATGTCTGTTTGTCTCTGTTTGTCTCTCTGTCTCTGTCTCTCTGGGTCTATCTCTGTCTCTGTCTCTGCCTCTCTCTGTCTCTCTCTGTCTCTCTGCCTCTCTCTGTCTCTCTGTCTCTCTCTGTCTCTCTGTGTCTCTGTCTCTCTATCTCTCTGTCTCTCTCTGTCTCTCTGTCTTCTCTCTGTCTCTCTCTGTGTCTCTCTGTCTCTGTCTCTCTCTGTGTCTCTCTGTCTCTGTCTCTGTGTCTCTCTGTCTCTCTCTCTGTCTCTGTCTCTCTGTCTCTCTCTCTGTCTCTGTCTCTCTGTCTCTCTGTCTCTGTCTCTCTGTCTCCCTCTGTCTCTCTCTTTCTCTCTCTCTGTCTCTCTCTCTCATTACTTGGAATGACTCAAGTTTGCCAGGACCAAGCTCCATTTATTCCCCATTAGGGGAAATAAATCATTTTCCATTGGGAACCAAGTAGGCAACATGCCTAAGGTGTTTCTAGACACATGTAAGCCTTCTGCAGAATTTCAAGGAGCATCATTGTGTCTCTTCATTACCATTTTGGTGCATACTCCATAATGTAGCAACTTCTTTGCCATTCTTTGAATGAGACACACCCTCTCCTGATTTCATGCCTTTTCTCAGACTGCCTCCATCCTGGAATGCTCTCCCTCTTTATCTTTGTCTCCTGGTTCTCTCCCCTTTAAAAAAAAAAAGGTTCTCTGTAAGTTGATCCCCATTTTCTTAGATATTTGAAAGTTGTGCCTAAAACTTCTAACGGCAAACAGAGAATAATAATCCTGATGGATACAAAGGCAACTAGGTGGTACAGTGAATAGAGTACTGGGCCTGAACTTGAGTTCAAAATTGCCCTCAAACACTTACTTACTATGTGATTCTGGGAAAGTCACTGGACAAGTCACGCTGTCTGCCACAGTTTCCTTAACTGTAAAATGGGAATAATAATAATAAAAGTACCTTCCTAACAGGGCTGTTGTGAGGATCAAATCAGATGATCTTTGTAAAGCATTTAACAAAGTGCCTGGTATATAGTATGTCCTTAATAATGCTTATTCTCTTCTCCTGTTTCCAACATTAAGGAGATATAAGGAAATTTACTTGGACACACCTCTGTGGTGCTTTCAATTTTGGGAGTAAAGATCTTCATTTTCTGCAAGGTGTTAGATATACTTTCATCCTAAATGAAATGAGTGAGTACCTTGTCTGGCTGCCCAAGCAATAGCACTCCATATTGTTTCCAAATCAAGGAATGATTTTTTTTTTGCCTTCATTATCATTTATTGTCCTATCTCTGCCTATCTAATTGAAGTTGGATCCTTTGTTTGATTCCTGTCTTTCCTTCAATTTAACTGAAAGTCACCTTCCCTTTAAAAAAATAAATCTGTTCTAAGTGTTCATTGTCAACTTCATTAATTCCTGATCTTTAAGGCATTTTTTTAAGAAAATAGAACCATTGGACTCTTTAAAAAAATATTAACCTTTGGTTACATGACATTGTTTAGTCCTCCATTGATTATTTTTTTAAAAGAAACATGTTGTTCATTGGATTCCTTATGAATGCATATCCATCTTTCACATCCTCAGATTCTTTGATGTTTGTATTATAAGAATATCATTTTCAGATTTTCCTCTCTTGAACTCAGATCTCCTAATGATTCTTTTTCATTTTCATTTATTTATTTATTTATTTTTAGTTCATAAGATTCAGTTCCACAATCCCCTGAGTTTCAAATTTTTTCCCCTTTCTTCCCCCTCCCGCCATGGTGGCATGCAATCATGTATAGGATCTGCAAATACTTTCACATTTTACAATAATCTGGTTGTATAAAAGGATGGATGTAACCAATGGAAAGAAACAAAACCAAACATGAAAAAGAACAATAGCAAGCATTGCTTCAGTCTCCATTCAAACTCTGGTCCCTCTAGATCTTTCTCTGAATATAGCTATCTCCTTCCATTCTGAGACTTGTAGAGTTGTCTTATACCTGTCCTTTGCTGAGAAGGTTTATCAAGGTTTGGTCATCACACAATTTATCAAGGTTGGTCATCACACATACAATGTGTCTGTGCTTGTATACAAATTTTTCCTGGTTCTGCTCTTCTCACTTAGCATCAATTCATATAAGCCTCTCCAGGTAATTATGAAATCCATCTCCTTCCCATTTCTTGTAGCACAATAGTATTCCATTACGTTAATATACCACAATTTGTTCAGCCATTCCCCAATTGATTGGGTATCCCCTAAATTTCCAGTTTTTTGCCACCACAAAGAGAGCTGCAATAAATATTTTTGTACATATGGGTCATTTTCCCACTTCTATGATCTCTTTGGGATACAACCCCAAAAGTGGTATTACTGGGTCAAAGGGTATGCAATTATTTATAGTCCTTTGGGCATAGTTCCAGACTGCTCTCCAGAATGGTTGCATCAGTTCACAGCTCCACCAACAATGTATTAGTGTTCCAATTTTTCCACATATTCTCCAGCACTTGTCATTTTCCTGTTTTGTCATCTTAGCCAATCTGATTGGTGAGATGTGGTACTTCAAAATTGTTTTGATTTGCATTTCTCAAATCAATAGTGATTTAGAGCATTTTTCCATATGCTTTAAGATATCTTTAATTTTTGCCTCTAAAAATTGCCTGTTCACATCCTTTGACCATTTATCAACTGGGGAATGAGGAATGATTTATTAACATTTCTCATTAAAGACTCACCACAAGGCACCAAAATCCAGAACCAGATCCTCCTTAACCTGTTCCCTGGAGAGAAACTTGACAAAGAAAATGGTTCCTGAGAACTTCATGGTCTCCAAGAGAATATCCCAGAACCCTAGAGCCTGGGATTTGGAAGGGGCCTCAGAAGTCATCTAGTCTAACCCATACTTGGGCAAGAATCCTCTCTGTAACATACTTCACAATTGGTCACCCAAGATTTTCCTGAGCACCTTCATCAAGACTTCTGAGGTGAGTACAATACACTTTAGGTAACTCAGTGTTAGGAAACGTTTTCTAACATGTAGACTATCTTTGCCTCTTTGTAATTTCTAATCCTAGTTTTTGCCTTTTGGAGCCAAACGAAATAAGTTTAACCTTGCTTTCACAAGAAAATCCTTCATACATTTGAAGAGACAGCTAGCAAATCTTTCCTTTCAGGGACTGTCCTGAGGACTGGACAAGGACCTGGGAGCTGTCTACCTCTGAGGACTGGATGAGAACCTGGCAGCTGTCTGCTTCTGAATCCAGGTGACTGTTTGGTGGATTCAAGAGGGAGCTGGGACCATGGAAGGGAATCCAAGGAATCAGAGAAGCCACCCAGAGTCAAGATGAAGAAAAGGCCTCCCCTTGGATGAAACTGAGGTTTGCTGCAAACCAAGGGGTGGAGGGTTTGTGTAGTTTTCTAAGGACTGCATTAGTGATTAATGATATTTAGTAATTGTGAATCTAGATTAGTGACTGATTAAGTTAATGGTTGCCCCATGAGTGGAAGATTCCTATCTTGTGAATTGATTGAATGAATGATTAAGTGAGAAGGGTTTCCCCCTTAGGGAAACCAGGTGATTATTCTTTTGTTCCTTGTTCTAAATATTGTGGCCACTGTAAGTGAAAACTGTGTGGCCATTCTAATGTTAAGCTGTTATGAACACTATATTGTGATTTTTTTGTGATAAGATGTAATGTTGTGAATATTATATAGCAAATATTTGCCTTGATTTGTAATGGAATAAAAAGAGTGTTCACTATTACTGTGTAATCCGAATCTTAAAAGCTGTTCATAGTAGCATTCTTTGGGGAATCTGCTAGTGCATGGAGTTACTCTCGGTTCCTAAGACCATTGTGACCCACAATCAGAACCACTGATTTAGGGAAACTCATTTTTTACTTTACAGGCCTTGTGGGCATTCTGGCCATTGCTATAATTTACAATGATTTGAAAGTAAGGCCCACTCCTTGACAAAAACAGTTTCTGAATTCCCATTGATTTCTACCCAGAATATAAATGCCTGCTTCTCCCCCCACAGGTGCCAGATCTGTGTGTCTGTCTAAGCATTTTTCTGACACCAGACACCCCAGTGCAAGAGTATTACCCTTTGCAAAACAAGGATGTTTCTCTCCCAGCCCTGTTAGTAAATAGGTCAACTTTTCTCCCAACCGTGGGACTCTCAATGAATTCTTACCACTTTTCCTCAGGCAAGAACAATCCCAGAAATACTGTCTGGACCAAAGCATTTCACAGCCAAGTAAATGCAAGAATGGCTCGACTGTCTGAAGCTGTGATGTGATGTCTGAAGCCAGCCTCTTTAGGAACACTCCTGTCTTTTTCACTGATTGTAGCCAGGCACCCCCACCTACCCTGTACAATCTCCCTGGATTTAAAACACAGATAGATATTCAGGAGAACCCACTCAGTGGACTTTGAATCTGCTTCACCAAGTCAGATAACAAACCTGGTTTACTGACTAGGGAGCCAATAAGAAAGATCCTTGGTTCATCTTTCTAGTCCTTGCCACTGATGTTTCTGTATCTGAGGTCAATTACTTCCCTTCTCTATCCCTCAGTTATTGTGAGGGTTATAAGTAAATGTCTGGAAAGCACTTAGAGATGCTGTTGTGTCTCCTTGAAGCTATACTGACCTACCTTTGCCCCACCCCAAAGAACGAAAAGTGTCTCTTGCTAGTTACCAATACATATCACTTCCAGGCTGAATTGCTCTCAGTATAATTTACTTACCACAAAATACTTTGAACCAAATAGGGCTGAGGGGCAATGCCCAGAGCCATGTCTATGGTTTGCTCAACTATTTTTCTGTAGGGCAAACAGTCTTGATCAGGATGTACCCGCCAGTTGGCATGCTGACAGAGCCAAGTATTAAGGCTCAAGAACATCCTTTTTTGTGTGAATTGCCTAATGACAGACAGGGAAAAAACACTCCCATTGAACAACAGCACAGCTCCCTCCCCACATGCATTTGCATTACATAGATGATATATAAAAGGGTATAGTAGATGGCCCCCAAGTGAGGACAAGGCTATAATTCACTCAAAGAGCTCCAATGATATCCTGAACCATGTGACCACAGCTGGAGCAGTTTATGAACGGTTCTCTGAGTCCCAAGAGGGAAGTTGGCCCTGTTCTTCAGTCTACAATCATCTATTGTTTGGTTTCTTGTTTTTCTCCAAATGTTTAGATGTGTTTAGAGTACAGAAAAGTGAAGGGCTGGGAGTATCAGGCAGGGCATTAGGCAAGCAAGCTTCCTCCACATGGACATGGTTCTGTGACTCAGTCCTGACCTCCACCCCACCCGTGCCAATCCCAACTAGATCTCCCGTTCCCACTACCATTTAATCTGGCAGCACTGATCAAGGATGCCTTTTTCCTGTGTCTTTCCGGGAAGCCCATGGGACTGCTAACATATACTCACTTACCAGGGATAAGTAAGATACTACCAGTCTCAGTTTACTTGACACGGCAGTCAAGTAAGAAGACCTGTGCCTCCTTGGAACTGTTCTATTGAAATGTGACAAATGAAATGTCAATCCGGACATTTCTTGATTTTACATTAAATCACTTTAAATTAAATACATTAAATTTTACATTAAATAACTTAGCTATTCTAATCCCTAATCATGAAATCCTAGAGTTAGTAGAAATCACCTACTCAAGTTCTTACCTGAATATCATTAAAACAGCAGTTGATCTGTTATTCCTTGATTCAATAAGCATTTAATAAGCTCCCATTTTGTGTCAGGCATTGTGCTAGGCCTCCTGGAGATTCAAAGACAAAAATAAAACTGTCTATTGGCATTTTTTAAAGATCATTCATTGTCTCTGCATTTAAAAAGTAGAAATGCTGGTCTGTCCAGCAGAATTGACTAGGATTTAAGAATTCATCATAACCCATGTGGACAACCTTCTTACAAGGACTGTTATTTTTGGACTCGTGCTGTTCAAAGAGTTGTGCAGACTGATCACAACTATTCCAAATGGCCAAATCTTTCTATCACATCCAGTTCTCCTGTTCTCCCTGGAGTCCAAGCATATGCTGGTCTAAATTGGTGTTCTCCCTCTTGACCCATTAAATCAAGCTCCCAGAAGGCATAGATTGTATCTATGCTTTGCACATAGTGAATGAAATATCAAAGAAAAGTTGTTCGTGCTCTTTTGTACTGGTGACATACTACAATGAGACAACCACTAAGGAGTAAAGACCACTGGATTCGAAGTCAAAGAGCCTGGGTTTATATCCAGGCTCCACGACTTGCTAACTGTGTGCCCTTGGACTTAACCTTTTGGGGCCTCAGTTTCCTGATATATAAAATGGGAGCATTAGAGGATTTCTCAGATCTTTGTGGTTCTAAATGTACAATTCCTTAAAGGGATGTGTACCTTTGCTTTGTCCATGCCAGAATATTTTGTGAGGCAAAGTGTCCAGATTGACATCTGGATGGAATACATGCTAAAGTATCCCAGTCCCAGGGCATAAGAATAACTTTGTGCTGGAGAAATGAGGAATGAAGTACCTCATAACATACCAGGGGCTGTTTCATTTTTGCCTTTTGGAGCCTTAGGAGGCTAAAGGAGAGGGCTATGTGTGCGGGGTGTGGGTGGGTGCCTAGCACTATTCCCCTCTAATTCCCTTTCTTCCCAACTCAGGTGTCTAGCACAATACTTAATAAATGCTTGTTGATTGATCAGCTGATACCAAGGGAGGAGGGAAAGTATGCTCAGAAATACTTCTGCCTCTTTGTCCGTCTCTACCTCCTGCTCAGACCTCCTTATTCATTTTCTCCAGGGTTCAAGTTTCACGTCCTCTGCCCCCTCCTCTTTCACGTCCTCAGGACAGGACAAAAGCTCTTCTATAGACATATGCTGTGTCTCCCAGGTAGAGCTGAGCTATATCCTCATTTTGCCTGCGAGAAAAGAAAAAAAAAATCACCTCTGACAGGGTGGCATTTAAACAGGGACATTTAAAAGACTCTTCCTCAACTTTTCTTCCTGTATTTTTACCCTGTTGTACCCAGGCTTAGAACTGACAGTGAATAGCAGCTAGCTATATTAGGGAGAAAAAAGCGCGCATGTCTTTATAAATAAAAGTTAAATCAGTGGAGTGTTTTTTTAGGAGGAGGGGAGAGTCAAGACTTCATTCCCAGGTCATGAATAGCTGATCGCCTCAGAAAAATTAGGAGCACATTTAAACCAACTTAAAGTTCTTTAATGTGAAGGGAAAGTCTTATGTGTGGGAAGGCATAAAGGATGGGGGAAGGGGTGCTATAGTTTAGATGCTCAGTGGGAATCAAGGAACTCAACCTTCTAGACCTACTCTGCTTTAGGGAAATTTATTTCATTCACCCTCTCAAGTTTCTGTCTCCTAAATAAACAAGATAGTGAGCCTCCCGTTTCATTTTAATTAATCCTTCATTAAAAAAACCGAGCCATATGGCTTCCTTATCTTCCTTATCTCCTAGCACTTACCTTCCAGTTGAAAAGTTTATCCTAAGATAGAAATCAAATTCCACTTAGAGTGATTGCAAAAGGGCCTTCTTAAATTTTCCCTATGGTTTCAATTGGGTATAAGAGAACCTTCAGCTTCTCAGCCTAACCTGGGTGGTGTAGCTTTGAAAATTCTCATCCTTGTTATTACCACTGCTGTTTTGGGGCATAGTAAAAGTCTACAAGCAAAAAAAAAGCCATGAAAAAGAATTTAGCATGGAGGAAAGAGAGCTAGAATTGGAATCTAAGGTTCAAATCCATGTGCTACTTGTATGACTTTGGGCAAGTCACTTCACCAATGTGGGTTTTGGTTTCCCCAACTATATAAAATGAAAGAGTTGAAACAAATAATCATTAATCTCCCTTCTACTTCTAAATCTATGATCCTGTGGCAAAGGAGTTTAAAGGAGTTGTGAAAATTAAATTACATTAAAAAATAGATTCTCTTCATTGGTGGAGAGAATGGCAAGTAATCACCAAGGAGAGTCTTATACAAATACTCAGGCTTGAACTCTGGGTGACATCAGTACTATTCTGCCTTTCCTAATGTCTTCATATCATCACAGTGTATTGTACATAGAAAGTACTTAACACACATTTATTATTATGTTATATTATATTATAATAATATATCATTATTATATATAAATTAGTTAATGAATTCATCTGCGTATTTGTCAGTCAATAAGTATTTAATAAATTCTTACCTTGTCAGACACTGTGCTAAGAAAAGGAAGACACAGTCATTATCCTCAAGGACCTCACATAGGAGAGACATGTTAAGTATCTGTGTATACACAAGGTATATATAGAGCAAATAGAAGGAAATCTCAGAGGGAAGGCACTAGCAGTAGGGGACAATGAGAGAGAGGAGTAAAGAGGGAAAGAGACCAGGAAAAACTCCCTACAGAAAGTGAGCTGAGTTTTGAAGGAAGCTAGAGAAGCTAAAAGAAATAGGGGAGAAAGGAGAGCATTCCAGGCATGGTGGACAGCTGCTTGGTACAAAGTCAGGGCATCTAATAAGTAGAGTATTGTGTGTAAGGAACAGCAAGGAGGCTGGTGTAGCTGGATTGTAGAGTATATGGGTCACCATCTGTTCTTGGATACTCTATCCTTTCTAGGTTTTCATAACACTCTTCTCTCCTGGTTCTCCTGTGAAGGGATTCACATTTATCAAAGGTATCTCAAACTCAGCATGACTGAAATAGAACTCATTATCTTTTTACCCAAACCCTTCCTTCTTCCCAACTTTTCTGTTACTGTCAAAGGCACCAATGCCTTCCTAGTCATCCAGACTCAAAACTTCATGTCATCTTAAGACTTCTTGCTCTCACTTACCCCACATATCCAATGATTGTCAAATGTTGACATTTCTATCTTCGCATCACTGCTCACAAATGTCTAATCCTCTCTACTCCCACAGCCACCACCCTAGTGCGGGTCCTTATCCTCGCATACTTGGACTATTGCAACAGCTCTCTAATTGTTCTCAAATCTCTCCATCTTCGGACTCATCCTCCATTCTACCACCCAAACGATTTTCCTAAAGCCCAGATCCACCATCATAACACCTTCCCCCATTACTAAAATACAACTTTTTTACCTCCAGCATAAAATGTAAACCTTTGTTTGACTTTTAAAGCTCTTTACAGCCCGGCTACTGCTTATCTTTCCGGTTTTCTTACACTTCACTCTCCTCCATGTATTTGATAATCCAGAAACGTGACCCTATCACCCAGCTCTGGGTCTTTTTGCTCTTTGACCTGTATGAAGATCCTGCAAAGGAAAACTGAGGAGGAATAGGCAGGTAGGCAGAAAGTGGAAAGGGACGAAGACAATCAGGAGAGAGCAGAATTTCACAAACTGAGAGAGTGTCCAGGAGGAGACAGTGATAAATAGAGAAAGCAAGGATAAGGACAAAGAGAAAAGCCATTAGATTTGGCAATTAATAAGTGATTGGAGAGAATAGTTTGCATTAAATGATACTATTAGAAGGCAGATACTGTAGAGGGCTTAAGAAGTGAGTGACAGAAGAGAAATTGAACGTATCATGTATAGACAGTTTTCTTATGGGGTTTAGCTGAGAAGGGGAGAAGAAATAACAAGCAATAACTAGAGGGAATGGTTGAATCAAACAATGACTTTTTAAGGATAGGAGGAAGACATGAGCACCTTTGCAGATGGAAAGGAAGCATTCAGTACATAGGGAGAGACTGAAGGTTAGAAGATGAGGGAGATCTCAGCAAATGGTCTCAGGATTTTAGGTGAAATCTGAAGTGAAGTTCTCAGATGAGAGGATGGGATGGTGGCTTGATGAGTTTTCTGATTTAATCCATTTTTTCCTGATTTTGTGCACACTTTTCATGTGCCATTTTTTAAATGGCACATGAATAGAAACTCAAGAGGCAAATGGTGGGAGTAATTAAGGGATTGGATTTGGCAACATATGATTGGTAATCAGACCAAAGGGGGCAAGGGAATCAAGAGTAAAAGGTAGTATAGAGTTGATACCAAGATACCAAGGTAGGGAAGAAAGGAGAGCATAGCCAATACAGAACTAATGGCCTGGGAAAGAATTGAAAGGTAGAAGAAGCAGAGGCCATGATGGGGATAAAGAACAGAATTGGAGGCTATAATGCATAGGAAAACACAGAATGATAAAAGATTATGATCACATAAAGGAATTTTAGACCTCATGAACATGGAAGTTGAAGTTGTAGGTGACAGTGAAATCAAGTTGGTTGTAGTAAGTCAAACAACCAGCACTTATTAAGGACCTACTGGGCACTCCAGTCAGTGGTCCACTTTGACCAAAGAATAGCATGTATGTAGAGGTATGTATTTGTGTGTATGTGTGTATAAACTTTTGTGTGGATATGTGTATGTATGTACAGATATATACCCATACATATATATACCCATACATAAATATGTATATATAGTAGAGAGATTCACTTTATTAAGTCTAGACAACCAACTATATGTATGTATATATTATATGTATATATACATACAGGTACATGTGTATGCATATATATACATATACACATGTCTGTAGTATCTATATTAGACAGACAGACAGACAGACAGATAGATAGATAGATACATAGATACATAGATACATAGATGATTGATAGATGGACAGATAGATCTAGTTGTTTCAGTTCAGTCCTGTCCTGTTCTCTGTGACCACATTTGGGTTTTATTGGCAAAGATACTGGAGCGCTTTGCCTCCAGCTTATTTTACACATGAGCAAACTAAGGTAAAAAAGGATTAAGTTATTTGTACAAGGTTTTCTGATTCTGAGCGGCTAAGTGGTTCAGTCGATAGAAAGGTGGGCCTAGAATCATAAACATCTGAGTTCAAATCTAGCCTCATTCACTTTACTATCTGTATAACCCTGAGCAAGTTACTTAACCCTTTTTGCCTCAGTTTCCTTTTTATGATCTCTCTTGGATACTGGTCTAGTACTGATATTGCTGTTTGATTGTCCTTCAGATGGGGGACAGAGCCAAGAAGCATAGAAGCAGGATAACAGAGCCACCTCAAATACCTATAAAATATGACTCTAAACAAATTTTAGAGCTACATAACCAACAAAGTGAGAGAGAGAAACAAATCTCCTGCTGAAGACAGCCTGGCAGGTGGACAGGAAGGGTCCGTCACAGCATACTGAGAGCAGAGCCCAGCCCTGTGTGAGCCCACAGTTTTAGTCCAAGGGTGGGCGGCCCTGACCAGCTGAGGCTGGAGCATTGAGGAGAATGGATCACCAGCAGCTGTGGCAGTTTCTAGAATTATCAACTCATAAATGCCAAAGACAAAATAAAAGGTTAGTGGAACTCCTCTAGAGATGGAGGGGACAGAGAGGGGTCCAGCCTCTGCTCCCAAAGCAAGAAGCAGCAGAAGTAATAGCTCTGCGACTGCCTCCATGTGGCCACTTCAGAGCTCCTGTCCTGCAGATCTTAGGGGCCCCAAGCGACCATTCAGAGGCTAAGCACTCTTATCTTAACTTCCCTGGATCTGGATTGCGATCTTAGATGGTGTTCCTGAGGTGTGTGACCAGTGAACCAAAGCTGGTGGGGGCTGTAGAAATGGTGCCCTCCAAATAGCTCTGGCAGCAGCAAATACCACAGCAATTTGGGACAAAGCTCTCCCCTCTGGAAGCAGAGTTCTACTGTGGCAAAGAGATCAAAAGTCAAGTAAATGACTGGCAACAGGAGCAAGCAAAGGAAGCAAGACAAGCACAGCAGTCCAACTTTAGATTCCTTTTTTGGGAACAAAAAGGATCAAAGCATGGAACAGGAAGAAGACAACACAGTCAGAACTCCTGCACCAAAACCTTCCAAGAAAAAGATGAACTGGTTACAGGCCATGGAGGAGTTCAAAAAGGATTTTGAAAATCAGGTCAGAGAAGTGGAGGAGAAATTGGGAAGAGAAATGAGAATGGTGCAAGAAAAGCATGATAAGAGAGTCAACAACATGACTGAAGAAAATAGCACCTTAAAAAATAGGCTAACTCAAATGGCAAAAGAGGCCCAAAAAGCCAGTGAGGAGAAGAATGCCTTAAAAACCCAAATGGAAAAAAACCCAGATGGAAAAAGAATCTCAAAAGCTCACTGAAGGGAATAATTCCTTCAGAATTAGAGTGGAGCAAATGGAAGCTAATGACTTTATGAAAAATCAAGATACTATTAAACAGATCCAAACAAATGAAAAAATAGAAGGTAATATGAAATATCTCATTGGGAAAACCATTGACCTCAAAAATAGATCCAGGAGAGACAATTTAAAAATTATTGGATGACCTGAAAGCCATGATCAAAAAAAGAACCTAGAAATCATCCTTCAAGAAATTCTCAAGGAAAA
>CM053598.1:195806019-195822934 GCA_028646575.1 Pseudocheirus occidentalis
GAACCAGAGGGCAAAATAGAACTTGAAAGAATCCACCGATCACCTCTGAAAGAAGATCCCAAAAAGAAAACTCCTAGGAATGTTATAGCCAGGTTCTGGAGTTCCCAGATCAAGGAGAAAATATTACAAGCTGCAAAGAACAGTTTAAATACTGTGGAAACACAATTAAGATAACCCAGGATCTGGCAGCTTCTACATTAAGGGATCAAAGGGCCTGGAATATGATTTTCTGGAGATCAAGGGAGCTGGGATTAAAACCAGGAATCACGCACCCAGAAAAATTGAGTATAATGTTCCAGGGAAAAATACGTTCATTAAATGAGGTGGAGGACTTTCAAGCATTATTTCTGAAAAAACCACAAATGAAAAGAAAATTTGACATTCAAATACAGGACCCATGAGAAGGCAAACATGGAAAAGAAATCATAAGGAACTTATCAAAGTTGAACTATTTACATGTCAACCAGGAAAAATGATCATTGTAACTTATGGAACTTTTCTCAGTATGAGGATAGGTGAAGAGAATACAAATGTATGTATATGTATACATACACATACTACATATATGTCTATATAGGAGGGTATATATGGTATATATATATATATATATGAATACATATCTGAGTATGTGTATATATGTGTACGTAGAGGGCACAGGATCAATTGAATAGGAAGGGATGATACTTTAAAAGGTGAAACTGTGAGGTGGGAGAGGAATAGAATGAGAAGAGACAGGAGAGACAGAATGGGATTAATCATCTCAAAGAGGCAAGGGATAACTGTTGCAGTGGACGGGGAGAACAGGAAGGCAAAAGGGAAAGGGTGAACTTTACTCTCATTGTATTTGACTTAGGCAAGGAATGACATAAACTCTAAACTGGGTATCTTGCCCTACAGGAGAGTAGGGGGGATGGGGATATGAGGGGCGATGACGGAGGGGAAGGCAGGATGGGGTGGGGGAATTGCTGGGAGTACACAGTTCTATAAAGGGACAGGGACAGGGTAGAGAATAGAACAAGGGGAGGGTGGGATAGGAAGGAGGGACATATAATCAGTCTCTCACAATATGTCCATTGTGAATTGTTCTGCTTAACTACACATGTACAGCCTGTATTAAATTGCTTATCTTTCCAGTGGGGTGGTGATGAGGGAGGAAGGGAAAGAATCTAGAATTTTAAGTTCTATAATCAAATGTTAAGAATATTTTTTTTTTATTATTATTATTATTATTAACTACATGCAACTGGGAATTAAGATATACAGGCACTGGGGTTGAGAGATCCATCTTGCCCTACTGGAGAGTCAGAGGGGCAATGGGGGAGAACATAGGAGAGAGCAGTTTGGGGGAGGGATTATACAGTGGGATGGCTGTTTTGTGGTGGTGGGTGGGGGAAAGATAGGGAGAAAATTTGTAATTCAAAATCTCATGGAAATGAATGATATAATCAAGAAAATAAATAAATTTTTAAAAAATAAAATAAAATAAGAAAACTCCTAGGAATATTATAGCCAAATTCCAGAGTTCCCAGATCAAGGAGAAAATATTACAAGCAGTTAAGAAGAAACAATTTTAATATTGTGGAAACACAATTAGGATAACACAGGATCTAGCAGCTTCTACATTAAGGGATTGAAGGACTTGGAATATGATATTCCAGAGATCAAAGGAGCTAGGATTGTCCTTCGGATATTGTTCCAAGTTGCTCTCCAGAAGGGGGTGAATCAGTTCAAAACTTCACCAACGGTGCATTAGTTGTCCCAGTTTTCCCATGTCCTCTCCAACAGTTATCATTTTCCTTTTTTGCCATGTCAGCCAATCTGATAAGTGTGAAGTGATAGCTCATAGTTGTTTTAATTTAAATGCACACACTCCTATGGGGAAAAGAACACAAAGCATAGGTCTTACTAATTGTCGTCTTCACACAGGAAGGGTGGAATAATACCAAATCTTGGTGTTCATTTACTCCAGTTAGTCAACAAACATTTATTGGTGCTTATTCTGTGCCAGGCACTGTGCTAAGCACTAGAAACATAAAGAAAGGCAAAAGACAGTCCCTGCCCTCAAGGAGCTCACAATCTCATGGGAGAAGATAACATACAAGAGGATGCTGAAAGTGGGGCAGGGAGGAGGGGAGAGGAAGATACATGGGAGCATGGGGAAGTCCAGCAGTAAAGAGAGGGATAGCCTGGGCACTCTCTTTAAATACTCTCTAGCATCACCATTTTCATTTTTCTTTCTTTTGGGGGGTGGGAGGAGGGAAGGCAAGGCAATTGGGGTAAAGTGACTTGCCCAAAGTCGCACAACTAATAAGTGTGTCAACTGTCTGATACTGGATTTGATCTCAGGTCCTCCTGACTCCAGGGCTGGTGTTCTATACCATTCTACATTATCATTGGTACATGGTGAAAGGGCAAAGTTTTAAACTATTTTTCTTGGAATTTAAGTCTCTCTATCATGTTATGCTGCTCTGCCTTGCCAGTTTTATCTCAAATGTATCACCTTCCTCCATATAGTCTACATTCCATCCAAATTGTACTATTGGCTTCCCTTTTGAACATGCTCTGTATTTTCTTACCTCCATGCCTTTGTCTACACTATTCTCTGTTCCTTGGATGCCTTTGCTTTACCTTTTACCTGTTGCCTGCCCTTTAAAGCTCATCTCAGATACTACCTCTCTTACTAATGAACCCTGTCATAAAGAACTTTCCACTATTGGATCTCATAGAGAACATTATTCTTCATCTCTTATCATATAATATTGTGATAGTTAGTTGTGTTTGGCTTTTTAATCCCCCTCCATTGAGAGAAGAGATAGAGTGCCTCTTCCAGGAGATATAGGAGTGATGCAAAGAGGAGCTAAGGAATTATTCCAGTCACATTATAGTGAGTCACATAACAGAATGGAAGTAGATAGAGCTATGCCTAGGACAGATAAGAGAGAGTTTTCCTAGAATGCTGAAATTTAGAGCTTGCACCTACAATCCCTTAAACAATGTGAAAACACCAGAGCTTACCGGTTAGTAAAGGCTTACATTGTTAGTAAGAATAATTAGTTAAAGGAGGAAGCTACGAAATGATGTGCACTTCCTTCCTGTAACAAGAAGCTAGGTGAGCTCCCCAACCCCTATTCTTCCCTGCCCAAACGACTGAACTTGTTTTATAAAAGTAAACCTAAGGATCCTTTTCACAATATTTGCCCCTGCTGCATTTTGTAAAGTTTGTCCCAGGAGCCAAAATTGAGAGCTATAGCTCTGGTCACCAGAAAAAAAAATTAAAGGGAGATGGCTTAAACAGAGTCAGATTTGGGAAATGATCAGTAGGAGTGCCAATAGAAAGAGACCAGTTGGAAAGAGGAAAACAAAGGGTTTAAGAATATGAGTAGAGGGATGGTAGTATTTCAAAGTGAAGACAAATTTAGTTTCAATTCTCACGGCATTGGGGTGGGGACTTGAAAAGTGAAGAAATGTGGTGACAGCACAAAGATGGGTAGATTATTATGTCAGTCACCTTTTGGATTGATGGGTGAGGAGAGATATGAGAGACGGCAAAGAAAGAGGCCAATTTCAGTAGTCAAGACAGAATACAAGATGTAAAAATTATTTCAGAGGTAGAAATAGAGAACAAATGCTGGATAAAAGTGTAGAGAAATAGGAGGGTTTTGGTTTGTTTGTTTTAGCATTTTGTTACATGTTCAGAATGTTTCTGGTGCCATACAGAGCAAATCGTAACTGGTCTCTACTTTCCCTACAAAAATACTTTTTGCATTCATTATTGGTCTGTTTCACTTGGTGAATGTGGAGGAAGGAGGCAGAGAGGGAAATTAGTGCAATTTAAAGCTCATCCACTTATGGAAATCCCCATTCCAATCTGAGCACTTTGAGGGCAAGGACTGTGTTTTCTCTTTTGCTCCTTTCTTTCCTTCCTTCCCTCCTTCCCTCTTAACTTTTTTTTCTTTCTTTCTTTCTTTCTTCCTTTCTTCTTTCCTTTCTCTCTCTCTTTCTCTTTCTCTTTCTTTCTCTTTTTCTTTCTTCCTTTCTCTTTCTTTCCCTTCCTTCCTTCTTTTCTTCCTTCCTCCCTTCCTTTCTTTCTTTCTTGCTTGCTTGCTTTCTTGCTTTCTTTCCTTTCTTCACACACTGTCTCAAACATAATAAGTACTTAATATATTCTTGTTGACTGACTGACCTTTCTATAATTCTTATTTTCCTCAATTGTGAAATAAAGGAGCTGAACTAGGTAGTCTTCAAGTTTCCTTCCTACTGTGACAGTAACCTCTGTTCCTCTGATAGTGGAAAAGCCAGAAGCCAAGCAGTTGGGGAAATTTGTTTTTAAGAGAACAGGGTTTGGTCGAAGTGGATATTAAAGGGACAAACAAGTCAAAGCTAGCCCCAATATTGTCTTAGGAATAAGGGAGGGAACTAGTTGTGAAAGAACAGTTCAGAAGAAGAAAGTGAAAAGAAGTCATTTGCCTCCATTCATTCATATGACATCAGGGAAAAACACTTTACTAATTCACGGTTGAGTGGAAATTGTACTGGCTCTGGAGCCAAAGTCTGAACTTGAATTCAAATCCCAGCTCAGACGATTACTACTTGTGTGACCTTGATCAAGTCACTTAATTAACATCTCTGGATCTCAGTGCCCTCATGTATAAAATGACTGGGTTGGACTAGAGGCCATCAAAGAAAAACTCAGGCATGGTGTATGAAATAAAAAGAATGTAGGTGAGGGCAAAGGGGTAGGATTTTTTTTTAAGATTTTTGTGAGGAATAGGTGTGGGAGAGGCAAGTTATGTTCTGGGAAAGAGATTAAAGCTCTTTATTCTTCCCTTCATTTCAAAATCCCTTGAGGACAAGATGATGGAGTAAAAGCAGGTACTTGCTTGAACTCTTCCCCAAACCATTCTAAATACCTGTAAAAATTATTCTAAACAAATTCTAGAGCAGCAGAACCCACAAAATGAGAGAGTGAAACAAATTTACAGTCCAAGATAATCTGGAAGGTGAACAGGAATGGTCTATTGCACCAGTCTGAGAGAAGAGTGCTGTCCAGTGTAGGTTCTGCCAGTACAAACAGGGCCAAAAAATGTCTCAGGGGACTGAATTGCTGGCAGCTGTGGCAGTTTCCAGACTTCTCAACCCACAAATGCCAAAGATGACTTAGAAGGTCAGTAGGAAAAGTCTGTCAGACCTGGGTGAGAGAGGAGCAAGGTCTGGCACTGGACCCAATCTCAGGGTGGTGACAGTGGCAATGATTGCTTCCACAGCTCATAGCCCAGAGATACACTAGCTGATCCAAGGATCTCTTTGGTGGCACTGAGGTAGGATTTTCTTCCTTTGCCTGTGCTTGGATCTGAGTTGCAGTCCTGGGTGGTGGTCCTGGGGTGAGAAGGAGTGCTGGTGTGGCAGAGCTTTTGGTGGTAGTAGAAAGGGAATCCTCCTTACAATTCCAAGGCAGAAAACAATGCTTGCAATCAAGAACTATAAATATACAAGTCCCTAGAAATATGTCTAAAAACAGCTACACAAAAGCCCTGAAGCTTGGCATAGTATAACCTCTACAATGGAAGCAGAGACCTACCTTAACAGAAAGTTAAAAGTCAAGTGAAGAGCTAAAAAGTCAAATAATTGGCTTGGAAAATAATAGAGAAGGGAAAAAAGGAAGAGGGGGAAAAAGGGTAGAGGGGGAAAAATCAGACTATAGGATCTCACTTTGGTGAAAAGGAAGATCAAAACATACAACTAGAATAAGACAACAAAGTCAAGACTCCTTGAAAGGCTCCAAGAAAAAATATGAATTGGTCACAGGTCATGGAAGAGCTTAAAAAGGAGTTTGAAAATCCAGTAAGAGAAGTAGAGGAAAAATTGGGAAGAGAAATGAGAGTGATGCAAGAAAAGTATAAGAAACAAGTCAATAGCTTGCTAAATGGGACATTAAAAAATGCTAAAGAAAATAACACCTTAAAAATAGAATAACCCAAATGGCAAAATGAGGTCCAAAAAACCAATGGGAAGAATGCCTTTAAAAGCAGAATGGGCCAAATGGAAAGGGAGATCCAAAAGCTTCAAAATTTCTTCAAAATTATAATGGAGCAAATGGAAGCTAATGACTTTATGAGAAATCAAGAAATTATGAAACAAAACCAAAAGAATGAAAAAATAGAAAATAAGGTGAAATATCTCATTGTAAAAACCTGGAAAACAAATCCAGATGAGATAATTTAAAAATTATTAAACTACCTGAAAGCCATGATTAAAAAAGAGCCTAGATATCATCTTTCAAGAAATTATCAAAGAAAACTGCCCTTATATTCTAGAACCAGAGGGGAAAATAGATATTGAAAGAATCTACCAATCATCTGCTGAAAGAGATCCCAAAAGGAAAATGCCTAGGTATATTGAAGCCAGACTCCAGAGTTCCCAGGTCAAGGAGAAAATATTGCAAACCACCAGAAAGAAACAATTCAAGTATTGTGGAAACACAATCAGCAAGAAACAACACAAGATCTAGCAATTTCTACATTAAAGGCTTGGAAGACTTGGAATATGATATTCTGGAGGTCAAAGGAGCTAGGATTAAAACAAAGAATCTCCTACCCAGCAAAACTGACTATAACACTTCGGGGGGGGGGGGGGAAGAATGGAAATTAAATGAAATAGAGGACTTTCAAGAATTATTGATGAAAAGACCAGAGGTGAATAGAAAAATTGACTTTCAAATATAAGAATAAAGAAAAGCATGAAAAGGTAAACAGGAAAGAGAAATCATAAGGGACTTATTAAAGTTGAACTGTTTATATTTCCATATGAGAAGATGATATTTGTAACTCATGAGACCTTTCTCAGTATTAGTGTAGCTGGAGGGAATATGTCCATGTACGTACATATGTATGCATGCACATACATATGCATGTACATGTGTGTGCATGTGTGCGCGTCTACACACATGTGTGTGGGTATACGCATGTGTGCATATACATATGTGTGTACACATATACACACACATATGGAGAGAGGCAGAGACAGAGGGCGCAGGATAAGTTGAATATAAGGGTATATTACCTAAAAAATAAAATTAAGGGGTAAGAGAGGAACGTAATGGGAGAAGGAGAAAGGGAGAGGTAGAAAGAGGTAGATTATCTACATAAAAGAGGTGAGAAAAAGCTTTTACAATGGAGGGGAAGGGGGGGAGGTGAAAGGGAATAAGTGAACCTTACTCTCATCAGATTTGGCTTAAGGAAGGAATAATATATACACTCAATTGGGTATGGAAATCTATCTTATGCTTCAGAGAAGTAGGCGGTAAGGGGTGGGGGGTGGAGGATGATAGAAGGGAGGGCAAATGCAAGGAGGAGGTAATCAGAAGCAAACACTTTTGAGAAGGGACAGGGTCAAAGGAAAGAACAGAATAAATGAGAGACAGGATAGAATGAAGGGAAATATAATCAGCCTTTCACAACACAGCTGTTATAGAAGTGTTTTACATGTCTATATATGTAAAACCTATATCAAATTGCTTGCTTTCTCAATGAGGATAGGTGGGAATGGAGGAAGGGAGAGAATGTGGAACTCAACGTTTTAAAAACAAATGTTCAAAATTGTTTTTTCTTGAAACTGGGAAGTAAGACATGCAGGCAATGATGTATAGAAATCTATCTTGCCCTACAGGAAAATAGAAGGAAAGGGAATAAGAGAAGGGGAAGGGGTGTGATAGAAACGAGGGCAGATTGGGAGAAGGTGTACTCAGAATGCATGCTTTCTTGGGGTGAGGGGAGGAGGAAGATGTGGAGAGAATTTGGAACTCAAAATCTTGTGGAAGTTAACATCAAAACCTAAAAATAAATTGATTAATTAATAAAAAACAAAATCCCTTGACATCTTTATTTTCCTTTCCCCAGTTATAGATAGTGAGATAGACTTTCTCCTTGCTAAGGGAAACCCCTCTACATATATCCCTTCCTATCACCTCCAGGAGACATTGTTCTCAAACATTCCCTGTTTCTCTAATCTTGTTTTCTCTTTAACTACTAGCTTCTTCCTTACTGCCTTCAAACATTTCCAAGTCCCTCTCATCCTTAAAAATGTTCATCAAATGCTACCATCCCCTCAAACTATATGTCCTCCATTTTAATATTGCTGTTGCTCAGTGACTAAAAGGATTAATTTTGTAATGTTAGCCTTAAAATCAAGCAGAGAATGGAATTTGGATGCATACACTAGAGTTTTTGCAGGATTCTATAAGAAAAAGCCTAAGGAATATAGATGGGGTAACTGAAGTTGCCCAACAAGAGGCCCTCCTGTACTGATCTACACATCTGAGAAAGTGTCATCCAGAAACTGCCATATATACACACAGTATATAATATCAAGATGCCCTAGCTTGTTAAAATTAAAATTTTAAGTGTTATTCAAAATTCAGAAAGCTAAATAAATACAAAAGAAATTTAAGTAATTAAACTTCTAAATGAGATTTCCATATATTGGTAGCATTTATACTTCTGAAGTTATTAGAATGTTAAGTTGTCATAAAACTTTTGGAATAATCTGTATGCCCAGCTCTAAATCATCTCCTGAAATTCATCCCATATCATCTAACCACTTCTACCACCATAACAATCCCCTTCTTTCTACTCCAAAAGCTATCATCTCAATGCAGGCCCTCACCACCTCTCACCAAGGTTATTGCAACAGCCTCATAATTGGTCTCCTGCTTCATGTCTCTCCCCATTGAAGTCTAACCTACACATTGTTGTCAAAATATTTTTCTTAAGAGAAGATCTAACCATAGAATTCCATCATTCAATCAATCCAAAGGCTTTCTATTGTGCTCAAATCAAATGTAAATGCCTCTATTCGTGTGAGTATTTGTGTGTGTGTGTGTATACACTTACATATATACACACAGAATTATAAGGGACAGATACACACACACAGATGTAAATCAAGTACCTTCTTGTACATGAAGCCTTTATTGATCCCTTTATTTTGATAATTTGTTAGTGTCCTTCCTCCCAAACTACTGTATGTTTGACTACTTAGTTTTCTATGCTGTAAATTATATTTTCACATGCATAATATGTCATGAATATTTAATGCATATGTACATTCATATATTATTTTTGTAATGAGTGACTGTGAATCAGGACTCAGACAAAGATGAAACTGATCAGGTTATGACCTTGTGAGCTTCAAAAGTTTGGAAGATCCATCAGAGGGCCGGAAATTGGAATCAGCAGTGGCCCACTGCACATAGCAGCAGCTGAATCTGGTGAGGATCCCAAGCAATAATACAATAACCTGCTTGACCCAAGCCAGAAATAAATAGATTGATCCATTAGTTTAACTATAAAATCCTGGAAGGATTTTAGGTTTATATAAGTTCATTACTGATATTGATTTTGCTGTTCCTTTCATCATAATGTAGTTTTCTTGTTTCTCATTTTTTACTTTTTGAATTTGTTGACTTTCAGAGAGCATGATTACAACTCTTGCTTTTGGAGATTTACTTAATATATGGTCAATCTTTTTTTATATTCTCTAAATTTATTTTGTCTATATTTTTATTTTTTCAATGTTTTCTTGTAAGCAACTGATTATAGGCTTTTGTTTTACTTATGCAACTTATCACTCTTTTTAATTTTATTGAATTGTTTAATCTGTTCACAATTAAAACCGTGAAAATAAAGATGGTTTCAGGTAGAACTAGGAAGGCTTATGATGCAAAGTGAAATGAACCAGGCTAACAATTTACAAAGTAACAGCAATATTGTAAAGGTAATAAACTGTGAATGATTTAATAATTCTAATCAACACAATATTTCGCCATAATTCAAAATGAATTTATAAAAAATGCTATCAAGCTCCAGATAGAAAACTAATGGATTCAAAGAGCAGATTGAAACATTTTTCTCTTTTTCTTTCTTCCTTTTTTTCAAACACAGATAATGCAGAAATTAATTTTGTATGATTTCATATTTGTAATGAGTTTTGTATTTTTTGTCTTTTAAATAAATAGGGCAGAGGAGAAGGGAGGGAGAGAATTTAAAACTGAAAATAAAATTGCATTTAAAAATAAAGTTATGAGAATTAAGTTTATATTTTCCTTTATCTTCTTTAATATTTGAGTGTTTTTCAAATTTTTTTTCTCTTCTGTAAAAACAGTACTATGTTCCTTCAGCTCAATATTTTAAACAAGTTTAGTCATTTTTTCAATCGTGACTCCATTTAGGGTTTTACTGGCAAAACTACTGGAGTGATGTGCCACTTCCTTTTCAAACTCATTTTGGAGATGAGGAACTGAGGCAAACAGGGTTAAGTGACTTGCCTAGGGTCACAGAGCTAATAAATGTCAGAGGCCAGATTTGACCTCAGGAAGATGAGCTTTCCTAACTCCAGGCCTGACACTCTGTCCTCTGCTGCTATCTACCTGCCCACAATCTTTTTTTAAGGTGAGCTGATTCCCACTAGCTCTCTTTTCCTCACCCCTGATCCCTCTTCCCATTTGTTCTACCTTTCCCTTTGGAGTTTCTTTTACTAGCTCATTTTTCTTTCCTCCTTGTATCTGGTTAATTCTTTCCCTCTTTTTCTCCTATCAGTCAAGGAGATCCCCAACTCTTCCCTTTCATTAGTCCTGTTTATTAGTTTTTTAGCCTTCATGTACCCCTTTCCAGGGAGGATTTCTTTCTCACACGTTCTTCACTATTCATTCTGCATTTCTGTCTACTTTAGACCTTTATTCTCTGTTTCATGGCCTATATACTTATTTGATATCTCTATATATTCTCTGCCTTCTTCATGAAATCAAAGGTACTCATTCTGGGTCTACCCTCTAAGCAGTTTGTGCCACTGCATTGTAGAGCTTGCCCTACAGATTCCCTTTTTCCATTGTGCCTCCCTAAGAGAAAAATGTCAATTACTGCAGGTGACAAAGAAGACACTGTCCCATGGCAGGACACACCTCACCATGTTCCCTGCTGCTTGTCACCTTCTTTCCCCATTTGCTTCAAAATCTCCTTCCTGGCTCCATGCCTTCAAACTCCCCAGGCTACAGTTGCCCCTAGAAGTTTCAATTCCCTCCAGGACATGTGAACTTTTCAGATACCAAATTACTATAGACAACACCCAAGCAAGATCCTTCAGAGAACACTTATAGTAGCATTCAATAGTGGAAACCTCTCCCACCAATAAAACAAGACCTCCCTCTTTTCCTTCTTCAGTCCTTCCCCTCCCTCCTCACTTACTCCTCTATAGGCTCTTCTCTCACTGAGAAACCACAGAAATTACCTTCCCCTCATTTTTTAGCTCTCATCTTTACCAGGGCACATCATATACTCCCCTCTACCCTCCAATCCCTTTTCTCCCCTCCATGAACTCTCTCATTTTCTATTTAGTCCTTCAAAAAATTGATTCATGTATAAAATGGGGTGTTGCAAGGTTCAGTCCATCATACCCCAGTCCTACCTCTCCACATCATCTCCACTTGACTTCCCTCTCTTTGTATATATTTAGAAAGAAATCACTCAGCTATTATACTGTTGTTACTGTCCTTGGCTCCTGCATTTGTTTACCCCTTCCTGTGTTTCTATTGTGTAGGGTGTTCAAGAACTACATAATCATTTCAATGTGGTTTTCTTTCAAAGAATGTTTCAAACACCTCTTTAGCATAGGATGTCCATGTTTTTTTTCTTCATTTTTATGCTCAGATTTGCAGGTATATTCCCTGGCATTTAGAATACTTATTCCATTCCCTCCAGGGTTTTCGGGTGGGTACAGAATAGTTTTGTGTCATTCAAATTCCTTTTCCTTTGTATTTGAAGGTCTTTTTTCCTGGTTGATTGTTGTTTCTTAATTGAATTTTTAAATTTAACTACTGTGTATCTTGGAATTTGCAGCCTAGGGTTGTTTCCCCTGCCTCCAATCAATCAATAGATTCTTCCTTTTTTCCCTTCCTCCTTCCTTCCTCCCTCCCTCCCTGTCTCTCTCTCCTGCTCTCGCGCTCTCTCTCTCTCTTTCTCTCTCTCTCTCTCTCTGTCTCTCTCTCTCTCCCTCTCTCTCTTTCTTTTTCTTCCTGTCCAAGGCTTTGTTTTCTTTTTCTTTCAATTGGTATTGATAGATAAGCAGGTAAGCAAACAACTACTAGCATACTTTTTTTAAATTTATGGAATAAAAAAAGCATTTCATAACATAGCACAATTTTTTAAAAATGATGGCACATAAAGCTACAAATCTATTGTGTACAACTCATTATTCCTTTCAAATATATAATAAAGTCATTATGTAAATCTCTTTTTTCTTCCCTCTTTCCCCTTCCCCTGTTTTAGAAATGGCTACTATTAGACACAAATATGTATATATATGTATACATACATATGTATACATATATAAATGTAAAATCATTCTATACATACTTCTATTTATCAGATCTTTCTCTGGATACAGATAGCATATTCCTTCATGTGTCTTTTGTAGTTTAATTTGGGTATTTATAATAGTGAAAATTACTTATTCTTTCAATTGACATTTTATTTTCTGTGTTCAGAAATTCTAGGTTTCCTTGTATTATTTCTAGCATTATGATATATGAATTTTTTACTTATTATGTTCTTCTGAGAAATCTATAATCCCTAGGTTTTCACTATCATACTGTCTTTGAGCTCACTATGTTTTTCTTGAATAGAGAGCATGTTTTCTTTTAATGTTATTTCTTTTTACGTCTTCAAGATTCTTTTGTTTCTTTGATGAGATTTGTCATTGCTGATTCAAGTTTTTCTATTCTGCTGTATAGGCCATAAATCCTGCTTTCACAATTCTCAGCTATCTTTTAAACAACTCAGGAACATGTTGTAGTTTCCTGTTCTCTTCTAAAGATACAGTGTCTTCTGAAATATCACATATTGAAATGTCTTTCTTTGTTTTGCTCTATTTATTTATAGATGCCTATATTTGTTTACCAGACTTGGAGGTCATATTTCCTTATACTGTTAATATTTCCCTATTAATTTATTTGCTTATGCTCAGTCTTTGAATTTTCTTTCTCTTGAGATCTTCAGTAATTTCATTCTTTTTTTTCTTTCTTTACCCCTATTGCTCACTTTTTGACTCCTTCCCCTCTAATGGTGGTTTCCCTAGATATTGGCTCTTAAAGCATTTCAGTCTCCTCTCACACTGGACATTAAGTTCAGCAGCTAAGGTCTCTTACCCAAGTGACTTTTGGGAGGGAGATAAAACTGGCCTTAGCTAGATGCTGGACTCTTTCTTTCAGGCTTAATGGGTTGCTACATAGCCCACCACACAGTATCCTATCTCATTCTCTCTTTTTCTCAGTTCTCTGACTCAACAGAACAGAGTATTACCAAGTTGGTACTATTACATCCTGGATTTATCTCTGTTATTTGGAGTTTGGATCTCCTGGAACTGGGGGTGAGAAGAAGTCACGGTGTGGGGTTAAGATCCGTTCCAAGCCCAGATGTGTGAACTGCCCCTTATCTGATGTTTCTTCTGTCATCTGCAGAGATATTTTTGCAGCATTTAATGCTGTCATTATAGTAGCTAAATTTCTGTAGCAAATTGCTGCAGTTTGGAACTTGGATCTCCATGGGACTGAAAGGGGAGATGTGGATGTGGGGTTGTGTTTCATTGCAAATCCATGGGAATGTGGTGGGCAGTAGGGATGGGTGTCTATTTAGCATTAAGTAGACATTCATTCATCAAGTTGCTTCTTTTAAACCTTCTTTTGGTTTCCTGGCATTCTGGACCATAGAAACAGTTAATGCTGCTTTATCATTGACACATAATTTCTGCTTTGGAGAGGTTTGATAGGTCATAAAGATCAGAGAAAATGTTTAGTCTTTTATCTTTTGGGTCATGTGACTCAGCAGTTTCCGTCATTTAATTAATTATCTGTCACCCCAGCACATTCACAGTGCCTGGCACAAAATGGGTACTTAGTAAATCCTTATTTTTGAATGACTGATGTCTCAAATATGACTTAAGAGCCAGCTATTTTCCAGCTATCCCAGAACCTGTGCAATAGTTATGCCTTGGGTTTAAAAGGGATGAACAAGGTGGGAAGGAGAGAAAATAATGGCAGGCTTAAGGAGCAAATCCTCTGAGCACTTTGGGAAAAGGGGAATGAGCCAGTTGTAAACATTTCATTGTAAACATTTCACAACCTTATCTGATGAAGGGAAGGGAACAGGAGCTACTCACTAGACTTGGAGCCAGAAGATTTGGATTCAAACTCAATCTCTGAGATGCATATTTGTAGTCTAACTACGAACATGTCTCAATTTCTCTAGGTCTCATTTTCTTCATCTTCAAAAATGGGGATACTATCTAATGATATATCACAAGGGGTTGGTGAGGGTTTGCAAAACCTGGTGAATAGAATTCACCTAACTCATTTGATGAAATTACAAGGTATGGACTTTTGTCATTAAGGATCATCTCCTATGTAGTTGGCTAGGAACCCTACCTCTGTGATGAGATACAGGAGTTTTACTGAGATGACACAGTCATCCCTGTTTGTTCCTATTACTAGGGAATAGTATGAAGATGACTGGACACTGAGAGTCTTGAAGAAGAATTCTGAGTGGGTTAACAGTATTGAGGAAATGTCTCTTTTTGCCCCTTCCTCTTTGGGAATTCTTCAGTAATATTCTCATTTCCTCCCCATGCCCTTTTGCCACCACTAAGATTAATTATTCAATTCATAAAGCATTTATTAAGTGTCCATTCAACGCCCATCTTTTTTCATTTATAGTTAAGCTCAGATTTGCTGGACTCTAAATCATTGGCAATGAGGTTCTAAAGACAAAACTAAAGAGGCAGTGATGCAGTGGGAAAAGGAATCAACTTGTAATCAACTTGTAATCTGGTGTAAAATCCAAGCTCTGAAATTTATTAGCTGTGAAACTGTGGACAAATCATTTAATCTCTCAGGCCTTAATTTCCTTCTCTATCTACACTCTATCTACATAGAAAGAATAAATAGCTAACATTTACCTTGTGCTTCAAGAGAAAGGAGAGAAAGAAGGGAGGAAGAAGAAATAAAGGAGGAAGAAAAGAAGGAAGGAAAGAAAGGAAGAAGGAAAGAAGATTTTTGAGTGTCTTTCAAATTGTCACCTTCAAGATAAATTTCCTCTCTGTGCATGTGTATATTTAGCTAGGTCCAAGTCCTACCCTAATTGCACCTTAAATGTCATTGCTAGTTTTTCACATAAAATGATGAAGCCCTTAGATAATAGTTTCTCATGCTAATTGACAAAGTTTCCCATGCTATCCTTGTATACAAGATAAAGGTAGCTGGACTAGGCAATGATACAGTAAGCTGTATACAGAACTAATTGAATAACCAAATTCCCAAAGTAGTCATTAATGGGTATAAATAAACATTTGAAGGAGTCACTAGTAGAGTGTCCAAAGGATATATGCTATGTAAAAATTTTATGAATCACTTGGATAAAAGAATGTTTATCAATTTTTCAGATGACACAAAACTGGACTTTATAGCTACTACATCACATTACAAGTCAGAGTTCATATTAAATAACATAACTTTTTACTTGGGTACAATAAATGAGCTTCCCCATTAGAAAATGGGGGAGAAGTGGCTAGACAGTAGTTCTTTTTTAAAAGATCTGAAACTATGAAGGGACTATAAGCTCAATATAAGTCAATACTGTTACTGAAAAGTCAAAAAAACTAAAGTGATTTATGTTGCTTTGAAAGGCACAGTGCTGAGAGCCAAGATGGCGGCGTAGAAGCAGCAAGGTCCCGCAGCTCCCACACCGCCACCCTAAACACCCATAAAATATGAGCCCAGACAAAGTCTAGGACTCTCAGACTCACAAAAATACAGAAAACACATCTCTCATGAAAGGCAGCTTGGCAGCAGGGGCTCATCGCGGCAGCGGCCGGGAGCAGAGGCAGGCCCAGCCTGAAGCAGTGGTAGGAAGGAGCCGGGCTGAGCTGAGCTGAGCCACGCCGCAGCCAGTCTTCAGAGGAGAGGATCTACAGCTTCCAGCACCTCCACATCTGCCAAGGCATAAGGAACAGGAACGGAAGAGGGGCAGCTCACACTGAAGCAGAGACTGGCCCAGCCCAAAACTGCAGCCATGGACAGGACAGGCCCCAAGGTGGTCAGGAGGAGCCGAGCCTCCCAAGCCGCAGCTTGCTTGAGTCTACTTCAGAGATCTATTGCACATGAGGGAATCTTCACATCCAGCAAACCAGGATTAGACAGTCAGTGAAAGTGAAAGTGAAACTTTGAAAATTAATTTGCGGGAGGAAAAGCAGTTTGGCCAATCTGCCCCCTAGGCAAGGAAGCAGTGGGGGAGGGGAACTGCTGGAACCAGTGGCGGCCCCCACTGGGCTGCTTCAGAGCTCCTGGCCTGCAGACTCTGCAGGGGAGCTGAATCAATTGATCAGGGCCAAGTGTTCTTGCATTGAGCGGCCTGGATCCAGATCATGGTCTTGGGTGGTGGTACTGGGGTGCGCTTTCAGCAAGCCAAAGCTGGGGGGACTTGCAACACCCCCCTAATAGCTCTGGCAGCTGGGAAAACCCCAGCAATTTGGAACAGAGCTTTCCCCCCTGGGAGCAGAGTTTCTCAGAGCTAAAAAAAAAAACCCAATTAACTGACTGGCCAGCATGAGGAAAAGGAAGCACAATAAAAACACCAATAAAACTCTAGAATTCTTTTTTGTGGACAAAAAGGATCAAAGCATGGAACAGAAGGAAGACAACCCAGTCAGAACTCCCACACCAAACGCTTCCAATACACTTGAAGAATGCCTAGAAGCTATACATCAACTGAAAAAGGACTTTGAAAAACAAATAAGAGAAGTGGAAGAAAAATTGGGAAGAGAAATGAGAATGATGCTAGAAAACCATGAAAAGAGAGTCAACAACCTGACTGAA